>JAYRCH010000635.1:0-397407 GCA_037179445.1 Phengaris alcon alcon | reverse complement strand
AAGGAATGTAAGAATAAGATGTAGGAGGAGAAGGAAATATATAAATAATAAGTAATTGCAATGTAATAAAAGAAACAAGCAAAAAATTGGCCCTGCTTATGGTAGGGGGAACAAGACAAAAAAAAAAAAAAAAAAAAAAACCTAACCTAACCTAACCAGTTCCGCTTCGACCGCGGTCGAAGCAGCACGCGCCCCGCGAGCACCTAGTGAGCTCCGAACCGCATAAAGTTTGTTTAAATAAGTGAAAGTGGTCGAAATAGTGCTACAAACCTGTGCGATACGTCAAAACACGCGGAAAAGTGTCGCCAGGAAAACAGTGAAAACCGCGTGAAAATCGGCTAAGCGGGAGCCGAGAAATCTAAGAAAAACCGGAAATTTTCCCGGTTTTTAACATTGGGACGCGTGCGCCGAGCGATCAAGATCGACAACCCCCCTTTGTTATTGCACCCTAGTGTGACCAAGGACCCTAGCCTGCTGCCTGCAAAAAACTGGATTTTTGACGTGAAGAACCGTGAAGCAGCAGGCCAAAATCCAAAAAATCGTCCAAGGGAGTGTGCAAGGGGAGTGCAGGGGGAGGAAAATAGATTAAGTATCTGGAAGTGGAACACTTGGGGCTACCCAGTACCGAAAAAATATTTAAATTTGGACAAGTAAGAAAAAAGATACAGTGATTTTAAAAAGTGACAAATATTCAAAATTCAATAACTCAAAAAGTAAAGCGGGAAGGTATTAAAAATTTTATTAGAAAGTGTGAGTGACGACAAGGAGCTGCCACACAAAAAATTTGGAGCTGTTCCGGTGACTGGTTCCGGAGAAAAAACGAAAAAACCGAAAAGTCTGGATCGAGTCCTAGGCGGTCCAGACTCGCAGGGAACCATCGGGCCATCATCACGGGACAGCACCAGCAGCCGGGAGCAGAAGAAATAAAGCTAAGTCATAGTTTTAAGCAATTGAATTTAGGAATTTAGGTATAGGTCTCTTAAAAAAGCTTTAAAAGGTAAAAATAGATTTTTGAAAAAGAGTGTGATATTAAAGTTAGAATCTAGGATAAGTAACAAACAGACTGGTGAAAGCCCCATAATTTTAAGTAACATAGTTTAGCTGTAAGATAGATTTTAAGACCGGAGAGGAAACTCCGCAAAAAACCAACTTATAGGGCGTACACGCCCCCAATTTTGAGAAACTACAAAAATTCAGCCCAAATAGTAGGATTTTGAAAATTGTATGATTGTGTTTCTCTAGCTTTAACCAGAAGGGATCAACATTGGAAACCTCCCCGCATTCCGATCAGTAATCTCGGATAAAATCAAAATTTTATTCCTAAAAACGTGACGTCATAAAGTGGGAGGAGTTTGCGATTTCAGGGCTGCAAATGACGTTTTTCGTCGGTCACTGAATTAATTGGTTTTCTTGTGTATGTATGTCCAACCAAATCTAGGAAATTAAAATAATATAATATAAACATTTAAACAGTTATATATAAGTATAAATACTTAAACTAAACACATAAAACACAGAATTGCATAAAACAAAATATTAAATAAACACTAAAAGTACTTTAAAAATCTTAAAATATTAGAGGTATATAGTAGTAGTAAGGTAGAAGCTGCGATATACAAATACAGGCATATATATACATATAAAATAGTACAAAAATAAGATAAATTAAAATATAAAAAATTAAAAAATTAGATAAAATAGACATATAATACCACATAAACGGATAGGATATAAATAGACATTATCACATAGTATATCACAAATTAGGCAAAACTTTTAAGATAAACTAAAAAATTAGAAATTACAATATTTTATATATATATAAACAATAATATAAGTAAATACACATACATACATAAACACACCAATAAATAACACACTGTATACTAACTAAATTCTAAATTCCAAATAATAAAACAATATAAAAATTGTATAATAACTAATAAATAATAAATCAGTAATAAAAACTCAAGTATAACCCTAGCCATACAGACAAAACCCAAAACAAACATTAAAACTTCTAAAACTTAATATTAAAACATTATAAATTATCAAATTTAACGGACGTTTATCTAATAGATAAACCGGGCATAGTAAGTAAAGGGGCAACCCTAATAGGGATTACCATCGTCAAGTCCGCTCGCCCCGCCCCAAAACGTTGTGCTGTATTTTGTGGGCGGTCTCATAGGCCGAGAGTTGACTGTAAAATATTAATAACATTAAAATTAATAAAAATTTTCTAAAATAATATATCTAAAACATACCTTAAAAAACTAAATAAATAGACCACATTAATAACATAATAAAATAACAGTTAAACATATTAGGAAAAAGTTAAAATAGTACAAATTGGCAAAAAATTTCAAGTAAATAAAAACTGTATATTAAGCAAACATATAATAAAAAGTAATAAATAACTCTAGGCCATATATAAATATAAATATCCCAATTTAGCTTACTATAAATATATAAAAAACCTTACATATACTACTCACGCATAATACTGCAACCCCTGGACTACAATCCTTTGGAACATTCGAGAACGTCCATAGGTGCGAGAGGCACGGAAAGAGTCAACGCCCACATCGCC
The DNA here is from genome assembly GCA_037179445.1 of Phengaris alcon alcon. Lineage (NCBI taxonomy): Eukaryota > Metazoa > Arthropoda > Insecta > Lepidoptera > Lycaenidae > Phengaris > Phengaris alcon. The sequence goes on along the minus strand of JAYRCH010000635.1, from coordinate 394,817 downwards.
TGGCCCACTCGCTCTCGTGGTGCATAGAAACAGTAAGCCCCGCCCCGCCCTGGCGCCCTGCTGCGTGACGTGTGTAGTCCAATAGGCCGAGAGTTGCTGAAAATTAAAATTAATATTAAAATAGTTAGAAATATCCTAAAATAATATATCTAATACTTATCTTAAAAATCAAATAAATAGTTCATATTAATAATACAATAAAACAATAGTTAAAAATATTAGAAAAACATCAAATAGTATAAATTGGTACTAACATTGTGTAAATAAAAATCGCAAAATAATCAAAATTATAATAAAATAGTAAACTAAAACTCTAGGCAATACATAAATATAAAAATTCAAGTTAACCAAACATAAACGTACAATAAACTTTATATAAACTACTCGTGCAAAATACCGCAACCCTCGGACTATATCCTCGGAACATTCGAGAACACCTATAAGAGAAAGCGGCACGGACAGAGTCAACGCCTACATCGCCTGACCCGCTCGCTCTCGTGGGGCTTAGAAACAGTAAGCCCCGCCCCTGGCGCCATACCGAGCGACACGGGCGGTCTGAGGCTGAGAGCCCGAGGCGGACAAACTTCATAGAAAAACAATCTGAAAAAGAAAGTATTGAAATAAACAGCTAAGATAGTTAAATTGCATACCTATAAAATAAACATTCATACTATAACTAAATAAACATATAAAATAAGTAAAATAGTATATATAATACACATTATATGAAATTAAAAACCTTAATATATTTAAAAAATTAAAAAACTAAGCAATTAAAAATAGAAACTAAACCTTTACATAACATACATACATACAAAACATCATATAAATAAGAATAGAAACTAAATATAAAATACGGAATCTTAAAATAAAAGTGTTAAAAATAATCGCGCGATCCCGGACTACTAGGCCCCGCCCCCCTGAAATACGGCAAAGTGCGAACCTCAATAGGGGCGGAGCTGACCTAGATAACGTTCAATGTGGGCGGCCCATGGCCCGAGAGCCTGAGGTGACTAACTACTCTTAAAAAAATTTCTAGCCAAGAAATTATTATTAAAATAAATATTAAAATAGTAATTAATATATCAAAAAAGAAGACATTTAATTGGATGCTAGACAAAGTTAAATAATATATAAAACAGTTAAAAATAGTATATATAACACAAACTATATAAAAAATAAAACCCTAAACCTTATTTAAATAAGCCCCCAGATATATATATATATATATATATATATACAAAATATAAAGTAAATAAAAACTAAATATAAATACGGAAATCAAAAAATTAAGAATTAAAATAACTTGGGATCCCGGACTACAATCTGCAGTGCAGCCCCGCCCCCGAGACACGGCAAAGCGTAAACCTCGGTGTGGGCGGAGTTGACCTAAATAGCGTTTCTGTTGCTATTATAAATCAACAGGCATTCATTTTAGCTTATAAACTACGTAATTATTAATAAATAGACTTAAAAACACTAAAATAGTACAAATATTGTAAAATATAAAAATTAAACTGAATCATAGGCTAATCGTAGGAACGTTGACCGACGAAAGACGTCAAAAAATTGCAAAAAATAGCTAAAAATTAGATAAAAGACCAGCTGTGTCATTTTTGGCACAGCTGCTAGGTTAGTGCGTAGGATAGTAGTACCTTGGCTGTGAAAAACGAGTTGTGAGACAGTGGACTGTGATAGACTATTAAGTCATACATACTAGCCAAGATATTAATTTTCTAGACCAGTTGCGTCATTTTTGGCGCAGCTGTTAGTTTTTAAGACAACTTAGGATACTTGACTCGGATCTAGGACCAACTGCATCATTTTTGGTGCAGTTGTTAGGCTAAGGACACGCAACCGGACTAGTGGCTCTTATTGGAGTCACTAAGTGTAGGATAAATAGTTGTGGACAAATAAAGCTCCGGTTATATCGATAGTAAGTATCTATATCCAGCAGGAAATAAAGAGAACAAAAACCGACAGGAACGGGGTTTGCTATTAAATTATATCAGGCGCAATATTTCTCAACCTAGGACAAAATTACATATATAGCTAATGAATATTGGAGCCCTATATCATAATAAATAAATATACAGCGAAGTAACCGACCTAAACGGTAACACGCCAATTATAAAAGACCCAACTATTTTAGATATACAAATACAATTTTTACGACTTTATTAATTATAATTATATTTAATATTAAATATTCAATTTACAAATTTACACTTGACGCGTTCCCCCAATAATCTTAAGATCAACTTTACAGTATACACACTCTACATATTATAAATATACATTATACTTACTTGCTTTGCATATACACAACTCGAACATATAAATTAAAATTAAAATGGCTATGGCCCACACCCCACACAACAAAAACCCCATGAACACAAACCGAATATCTATGGAGGGACCGGGGTCCGCAGGCAGTAGGAGTAGTGGAGATAGTAGCTGGCGCAACAGCCAGATAGGTATAGATACCCCCCAAAACCCTGACAGCTCCCTCGACGCCCTTCTGGCCGAATCCTCTCGTATGATCAGGAACAGTATAGGTATGCTGAACCAGACAAGGAACATGAGAGGAGACTTAAAGTCTGGCTTAGCAAACAACCTCATGAACATCTCAGACCAGATAGGGAAAGCCGCCTTATTGAGTAAAAAAGGGACAAAAATTGAATACGAAAGAGAAATTAGGGAAACTAGGGAAGTGGAAGTGCAGTGTGGATGGGATAAAAATGACAAGAATTATGAGCAAAACCAGAAATATTTGAAAGAACATGAGATTAAAGAAATACTTCTCGAGGTATTTAGGAGAGTGCAAGAATTGATGTATAAAAAGGAAGAAAGTATGAAAGAATATGTAATGGAAGCGAATGAAAAAACAATAGAAATAGTAACAAAAGGAATTAATGATATAAACCAGGATGTTAGGAAAGAATGTGAGGATATGAAAAGGGAGTTGAATGGTAGGATGGAGGAAATCAGACAGATAAGTCAGAAATCGGTGAAAGAGAGTAAGGAAAATTTAAACAAGACAGTTGAAATAATAAAGGGGGCAAAAGAGCTAAGTCAGGGAATAAAAGAGGAAATAAGTAATAAACTTAAAGAAATATATAAGCTAAACCAAGAAATTATAAAGGAAAGTAAGGGAATAAAAGGGGAAATAAACAATAAAGTAGAAAAAATAAAACAAATAAATCAAGATTTGGCAAAAGAAAGCAAAGAGAATTTAAAAAAGGCAGTTGAGATAATAAATGGGGTAGAAAAGTTAAATCAGGATATAAGAAAGGAAACTAGTAACAAACTAAAGGAAATAAATAAGATAAATCAGGAGGTTATAAGCGAATGTAAGGGAATTAGAAAGGATAATCAGGAAATTGCAAAGGAAAACAGGAAAAATTTAAGCAGGGCTGTCGAGGAGTGGGGGGCCAGGGCCACGGCAGAACCGCAACCCGCGACTTACGCGAGCGTGGTCGGTGGCGGTGGGGAAACCCAAACCACGCCACCGGAACCGAGGCGCGTGACCCTCCACTCCCTGATAGTGACTGACAGGGAAAATTTCATGACGGGATCAGAGATAGTGGCGGAGGTAGGAAAAGTGATAGAGGCAAAGAAAGAAGGAATAAAAATAGATAGAATTAGAAAAGGGAAAGATAGGAAAGTCGTTATAGGATTAAGCAATAGGAAGGATAGGGATAAGGTTAAAGAAAGAATAGAAAAAAGTGGAGAAAAATTAGAAGTACAAAGTATAGAGAATAAGGATCCGCAGGTCGTGTTGTATGGGGTGCTTAAGTCTAACACCAATGACGACATAATAGATGCAATTAAAAGTCAAAACAAGCACCTCATACAGCGGGCCCTGGACAGGAAGGAGGATAGGATGGAAGTAAAATATAGGAAGCGAGGAAAGGATGAAGGCACTGAGCACGTGGTGCTGACTGTGTCTCCGGGGCTGTGGCTGTGCTTCACCAAGGCGGGCTATCTATATTTAGATATGCAGCGTGTTCGAGTCGCCGACCAGTCCCCCCTAATACAGTGTTCACGCTGCTTAGGGTACGGACATGGGAGGCGATTCTGCACCACCGCCGAGGAGAGGTGCAGCCATTGCTCCGGGACACACCACCAGTCTCAGTGCGAGGAGCTGAGGGCTGGGACTAGAGCCTGCTGCATAAATTGCAAAAAGGAGGAGTTACACGAAAAAGAGCATAACGCTTTCAGCGCGAGGTGCCCGGTCCGACAAAAGTGGGACGCTATGGCGCGCGCAACAGTCGCGTATGGTCCGGAGGACCAATAGTGTCAGCACCGCCCATAACAATTAGATGTCATTTAAACTTAGATTTTAAAAAACACTAATTAAATAACATATAAGTGGGCGGTGCGACACTGTTGGGGTGAAGCTGGGGATACATATGATTATGGTGACATAAGGTAGCATATGTACCCATAGCAACCAAAATCTGGTACCATTAGCGTATGCGCGCGCCATGGAGTCCCACAAGGTATGCAAAGGATCCATATTAATATGAATCCCGAGCATACTAATTGTCGGGACGGACACTTCGACCTGGGCGCAGGGGGGCTAAAAAAGTGCAAGTGTGGAGTTGTAGAAGTAAGTAAGAAATGTAATAAGAATAGAAAAAATTAAAAGAAATAATTAATGTGAAGTAAAAAATTGAAAAAAGGAAGTGTTATAGAATAAATTAAGGAGATATAAAAATAGGAAATAAAATAAAAATGATGTATGAACAAGAGGTGGAAGGAGAAGTAAATGTATAAACATAAATAACTGTAAATGTAAAAAATGAAAAGGAAATGTTATAGAATGTATAAATGACGGAAATGTAATAATAGAAAATAAAATAAAAGTGATGTACGAACAAGATGTAGAAGGAGAAGGAAATGTATAAACATAACTAACTGTAAATGTAAAAAATGAAAAGGAAATGTTATAAAATGATAAATGATGGAAATGTAATAAAGATAGTAAATAATTGTAAGAAATAATTAATGTGAAGTTTTGTTTGTTAAAAAATAGAGAAAAGGTAATGTTATAGAATATATAAATGAAGGAAATTTAATAATAGGAAATAAATGTAAGAAAAGGGATGTAAGAATAAGATGTAGTAGAGATAGAAGGAGAAGGAAATGTATAAATAATAAAAGAAATGTAAACTAATAAGGATAGTAAAAATTGTAAGGAATAATTATTGTGAAGTTTGCTTTTAAAAATAGGAAAAAGGAATGTTATAGAATAGATAAAGGAAGGAAATTAAATAATAGGAAATAAATGTAAGAAAAAGGGATGTAAGAATAAGATGTAGAAGGAGAAGGAAATGTATAAATAATAAGTAAATGTAATAAATGATAAAAGCAAAAAATTGGCCCTGCTTATGGTAGGGGGAACTAGAAAAAAAAAAAAAAAACCTAACCTATTCTCCCCCCCCCCCCCCCCCCGACTCGCATAGCTGTTCAGGGTTTTCACAGACAGACAGACGGACGGACGGACGGACGAACGGACTGACGGACAGACGGACAGACAGACAGGTTTGGCCGAGATGACGTCATGTGCGAACATCCCGACCGCGTTCCACCTTTCTTCGCTCTCCAACATGGCACTTATGAGCGCTGGGAGCGTTGTATCTTCGCCAATGGCGGCTGTTAGTGCCGCGCGATGTGTCGTCCAAGCAGGACAGGCCGTTATGGTGTGATCGGCCGTGTCCTGGTCCTCCCCGCAGTGATGACATTCTGCGGTGCTTTCGCTACCTGCTATCTCACACAGATATCGGCCGAAACAACCGTGCCCGGTCAGTATCTGCGTGAGGCGGAAGGATAGCGCGCCGTGCTTCCGTTTTATCCACTCCCTGAGTAAGGGGCGGATCGCCGTTACTAGGGCTACGCTTACAAGCGGCTCCTCGTGCCGTTCTGCCCACAGGTCTATTGCCCTCTCTTCTGCAGAGCTCCTCCACTGACGTACGGCGTCCGGTGGGGGGTTGCTGCCCTCTCCGCGGACCGCTGCGCAACGCCAGTATACATCGGCGAGGGCTCGGGCGGCGAGATCCCAGGGGAGGCTTCCCGCGAGCAGACATGCCGCATCCTTGGAGATGGTGCGGTAGCCACGAACTGCCCGGGTCGCCATGACCCTCTGCAATCTTCCTAGTGAGAGCCGATACTGGGATGAAAGCTGGTCGGCCCAGATCGGCGCGCCATACATGGTCATTGACCTGATGACTCCCATATATAGTCGCCGGCATCCAATCGCCCCCCCGAGAGAGGCGGCGAAAGTGCTCTCTGAAGGTCCATCTGCCGTCTAATGCGAGTCCCACATACGTCAGAGATGGAGCGACGATTATTCTGGTCCCGCTTATCACCACTGCCAGGTCAGGCGGCGGCGAGTTCCTCGGCCCGTGAAAGCATAGGGCCTCGGACTTTTCAAGTGCCACCGCAAGGCCCAGCGCGCGTATTCGTCGAACCACTTGCTCGACTGCCGCCGACGTCGCCAGGATCGTTACTTCGCGGTAGGTCCTGCCACGGCTGACTACGAGTGTGTCATCAGCGTAGCAGATGACCTCAGCGCCGCGAAGATTTGTGCCGCGGAGAACTGGGTCAAATCTAATGTTCCACAGGGACGGACCGAGAGCCGACCCCTGCGGAACGCCACAATCCACCTGCTGCTCTTCCCAGCCTTCTTGGGTCGGGAATTGCACGGAGCGTTCCGAGAGATAGCTGCTGATGATAGTGCGCAAGTATCTCGGAACGCCGTGGTGTCTCAGGCCGTCTTTGATTGTTGCCCAGGGCAGGGAGTTGAAAGCGTTGGAAATGTCCAGTGATACAGCCAGCACTACCCCACCCCGGAATACCTTCTCTTCTACTATGTCCCTCAGACGAGCGACCGCTCCTATCGTAGCTCGTCCTGAGCGAAAGCCATATTGATTATCGCTCAGGTTCGGTCCGACGCTCTCGAGGTGTTTGACGAGACGCGCCACCAACACTCGTTCGAGGATCTTACATACCTCGTCTAGCAAGACGATGGGGCGGTACGCAAACGGTTGGTCTTCCGGACGCCCAGCCTTTCGCAAGAGGACTAGCTTCCCGGTCTTCCAACGTCACGGCACTCGACCCTGGACTACGCAGTTAGTCAAGCTCACCGTGAGCACACGCGACTCCATCTCCTTCATTGTCAGGACCCAGACACGTCCCGGGACACCGTCGAGGCCAGGCGCCGTATTTTTAAGACCCATTTTTTGGACTGCCACCGCTAATTCCGCAGATGTTATTGGCGGTATTTCCTCCTCATTATCAGATATCTCCTCCCGGTGAGCCGTCACAGGTGGACTCCACTGGACCCCGGATGGGAAGAGGGTCGAAACGACTCTGTTGCGGAGTTCCGGTTGGAGAAACTGTGTGATTGCTGGAGCAGCCGGGCGCAGTTTTTGGCGCACCCATTTGTAGGGTTTGCCCCATGGATCTTCGTCCAAAGTCTGAAGCCATTCCTTCCACGACTCTGCCTTAGCCTCTTTTATGCTATCACGTAGGGCTAGACGCGCTGCGCGGTATGCACTATATATGGCCTCTTCTTCTACGGGAGACCTGTTTCACCTTCTGCGGTAGTGCGTGTAGCGGCGCCGAGCCACTGAGCACTCCCGTTGAAGCTGCCACATTTCGGGGCGCCACCAGTAAGTTTGGCGTTGTGGTTTGAAGGGCCCAACGCGTGGCATTGAGGCGTCGCAGATGTTGTGCAACGCCTCGTTTAACCACTCTGCACACTCCTCCACGTCTTCGGAGAGAAGAGGTGCCCACGACGCAACAATTGCAGCCTCTTCCAGTAGGTCCCTGTTCAACCTCTTTAGAGACCACCTCAGGCCGCCGCCAGGTGACATTGTGCGGCCCAGTTCCGACGCGCGCGCAGATACGTCGAAACGGATGTACCGGTGGTCTGAGAGGGTCTCCTCGTTGTCCGTAACCTGCCAGCTAGTGATACGACGCGCGAAACTTGGGCTAGCCAATGTCAGGTCGACGATTGACTGGCCCTGCTGCCGAACGCAGGTGCCAACGGCACCACGATTGACCACGATCAGACCCGTGGACGGCAACCAGTCTACGACTACTCGGCCTCTTGCATCCGTCGCCGGGGAACCCCAGAGCGTAGACTTCGCGTTGAAGTCTCCGGCGACGATTACAGGACCAGGAGCTCCACCCACAAAGGCAGTCAGACGCCCCAAGAATATTTCAAAATCGGCCAGAGGCCTGTTGGGTGAGAAGTAGACCCCCACCACCGTCAGGGCCCCCATACTAGCGACGACAAACCCTTGGCCCCTCGTCGTGTCCCTTGAAGATGGAGGCACGATTTTGGGGCCGAAGACCAAAGCGACCGAGTTGTCCGCGTCTCCAATCCAATCATTTCTGGGGAGTACGCGGTACGGTTCCGACACAAGCGCGAGGTCAATCGACCACTGCGCCATATTCTGAACCATAAGATCCTGCGCCTGGGCGCAGTGGTTCAGATTGACCTGCAGGAATCGATGGGTAGCCGTTATTGAGCTTCCATTGGGGCCTCTCCAGTTCCAGTGCCCGCCGTAGATGGTGTGGCGGGTTTCTGGGGCGCTTTGCTCTTCTTAGAGCTTCTCCCTCTCGGTGCTGGCTTGCCGCAAGATTTGCTCCCAACGCTGTAGTCCGCCGTTTTGCCACTCGAAGCACACAGCGCACAGTGTGGCGCATTTTGACACTGCGAAGACAGGTGGCCCGGCTGGCCGCAGCAGAAACATAACTCACTGCGGTCAGCCTCGTTCGGGCAAGTCGCTCGTGTGTGCCCGGTCTCGTGGCACTTATAACAAAGCACGGGGCGCATGGGTAAGAGCACCACGCGCACCACGGTCCACCCCACGTAAACTTTTATGTTGGGAGCCGTCACCCTCTTTGCCGCCTCGACCAGGCACTTGATCCAGGCCGTATCGCGGCCTCTGCGGTCCCGCTTTATTTCACCGACCTTGATGTCGCCGGCTGCGCAGCCACCAGGTGTTGCGATGGCCTGCGCTATTTCTGCCGCAGTGGCAGAATCGTCAAGTCCCTGTATGCGTAGTTCAGCACATTTCTGGGGTCGGGAGATGCGGACATCCCCTTCATCCATGACCTCTTTCAATTTCTCGGCAAGTTTATCAGCCTTCGCCCTGCTGGTAGCCCCCGGAATCTCGAGCATTCGCGCCCCAGTGACTGCCACTTTAAATTTAACGGCTGGGATATCCAGCGCAGCCAGATCTACTCGCTGTTTTGCCTTTGCGAGGACGTCCTTATAAGAGACGCCCCGCTTCTCGTCCGGATGCAGCGTAATGACTACGGCTGATGTCTTGGGGTCGCGGAGCCTGTTACTTTTCGCTTTCTTTTTCTTAGGTACATTTTTCCTTTCATCTCCCTTCTTCTGTACCTTCCCTCTTTTCTTGACCACTTCAGTCTATTCTTCTGTGAGTGGTCTCGCTGCTGCCGGAGTCGTGGCAACATCGCGTCTCGCGGCCGCCGCTTCTACGGCGGTAGCAGACTTCTTTCCCTTCTTTTTCTTTTTCTGAGCCGGACCTGGATTGAGCGGGGACGCCAGAGTCGCTACCGCAGGATCTGGTTCACCAGTCCTCTGTTTGGTCTTCGACACGGGTGCTCTTGTGTCTCGAACTTCATCTCGTTTCTTGTCCGCGGCAAGGGGTGGTCGAAGGCGCGGTTCTGGTAGTAACCGCGCCTCCAAGCACTCCAGCCGCGCGTCCAGTCGGGCGCTCGATATCGAGATCGCCTCCCGCACCGCCTTCTCCAACATCTCTTCCAGCGAGGGCGTCGCAGGAGCGACCCGTGGTCGAGCGCTTATGAGTTCGCGCTTGACTACCGCGAGCTCATTCTTCAACTCTTGAACTTCTTTGGAGAGTCGTTTGTTGGCTGTCTCCAAGGCTTTTGTATCAGCAGATGACGATCGCTGAAGCAAGGCCGCGCACGCTTCTTGTATTGCCTTTGTGGCATTCTTGAGGGACTTTACGTCGCCTCCGCTGAGGTTCTTGGACGTTGTGGCCACTTTTGTTATGACACCTAGGCTCGAGGTGATAGTTGAGCCTAGTTGCGCCGAGGTAACCTCTTCCTCTTCCGGCTCCATTGTCGCGTCCGAGGAGGCTTCCGACAGCCGGTGTGACCGTTGCTGGGGAAGCCTTTCTGCCATTTCCAGGATTTGCCGCTCTGCCTCAACCTGTTCGGCCTTACGCTCTTCAGCCTGTTTGTCTTTTTTGGCCTGATGCAGACCGACGTACTGGCCAGTGGTGGGTGGCCTACCTCTGCCGCGCTTGGTGCTCTTTGAGGCGTTCACGCCCTTTTCCTTTTCGGAGTCCTCCTCCTCTACTTCGCTTCCGCGTCTCTTGCGAATGCGTCGCCTCATTCGTTCCATCTCCTCCTCATTCCTCTGAGAAACGGCGGTCTCGTTGCCGCTCTCATCGGAGATTCCTCCTCCAGTGCGGAAGAACCTGCTTCCGGTGGACACGGGCGTCGCCGCTCGCGATCCACCCTCCCCCTCACTAGCCGTCGTTAGTGCCAAATCGCCCCCCCGTATACTCGGGCCGACCCCCCGCCGAAGCGGGAGTGTGGGATTCCCCATTACTGGGACCCACCCGGGGAGAATTTTTTCTGCCCCAGCACCCTTGCGACGTAGACCTCCCGCTCGTCACGCATCCCACGGCCGGGCGCCAAAACCCTGGATTGGGGACCCACGGGTCCATCCATCCACAAACACTCACTGAATTAGACACGCAAACACACAATATTTTATAGAAGAATTAACGAAATGAGAAAGATAGTAGAAGAAAAGACGGTGAAAGATAGTGAAAATAAATAAAACAATCCAAAAGAAGAGTAAACTATAAAAAGGTGTGAAAGACAGAGAAAGACCGGCGTTCAGCCGCCTGAGTACCTCACCCCGTGTAAAGAGCGGAGTGGCGTACCCAGGCGTTGCCCAGCGACACCAACGTGGAGGAACCGGTATCGTCCCCTTTTTTTTATGAGAGGAAATACTTTTCGTATACCCTGCTGCCCTCGGGGGAGGGCAACAGGGTTATGTGAGACTCCCCCGGCGCGGATGGTGGTGCACCGGGGTTTACTCACTAAAACCTCTCGATGCCCTCCTTCGGCGCCACGCGGGGCCGTGGGGATCGCGGAAGCATTCTTCCACGACCCCGCAGCGCGTGCCGCAACCGACTCACTTCTTTGCTGCGGCCTGGTGTTGTGCCGCCGCCTGCCTCTCCGAGAGCTCCCTGGGCATTGGGGAGCTTTGCACTCGGGACCCATATTGTGAGCAGCGATCCCCCGATCGCTGCTCACGGGTCTAGGACTCCATCACTTCGGCGGGGGCGGGCAGAACCACCCTTGCGCCTGAGGCCTTTGGCTCTTTAAAGCGGGCCTTTTTTGTTGGAGCCTTTCCCTTTTTCTTGCCGGGGGGCGGCTTTTTGGCAGCTGCGATGCAGCCAGCAGCCCCCAGCACGTGCCCCTTCGGCTTTTCGATAGCCTCGCACGCGGGGCAGTTTGGTTCCGCCCCGCATTCAGCCGCCTTGTGGCCCGGCTTCCCATAGCGGAAACATGTCCGGCTGAGGTCCACCGAGCACTTCACCGAGCAGTTCACGGCCAGGTGGCCGTTGTCGAGGCACCGGTAACACCGCCTAGGCCTCGCAGCCAGCAGTGTCACCTTAGCCACGACCCAGCCAATCTGCAGCCGCCCAGAGCTCAGGAGTTTCTTGGCGGCCGCTACCGGGACTTTCAGCCAGAGGGATCTGGTTCCCCTTGGGCCCACAACGACTTTGCCCGACTGGATATTGGTAGCCGGGCAACCCCCTTCTTTTGCAGCCGCCTCGGTGATGTCGGCGGCTGTTGTTGCGTCGTCCAGCCCGGTGATGCGCATTTCTACATGTTTCACCGGGCGGGCGATTTCCACGCTCTCCGGGCTGAGGACCGCTCGCATTCTTGCAGCAAGCGCGTCTGCCTTCTTATTTGCGTCATCTCCTTCAACGGTCAGGACGCTCGCACCCGTTTGGGCCAGGCGGAAGCCGAGCCTGGGGATACCGATCTCCCCGAGGTCGATCTCGCCCGGGCCTCACGGAGCAGCTTTTCGTATGACACCCCCCTCTCCGCAGCCCCCGCCTCAAGGGTGAGGGTGACGGCCGCGGATGTGGGGGGACGAAGTCTTGCCTTTCTCTTCTTCTTTGGTGCGGCCTTGGATGGTTTAGCCGCCCCCTTCTCCTTCCTGGCCTTACGTGACCCAATGGTGGTCCACGGGGCCTCGGTGGGGGAGGGGCTGGTGTTCGCCCCCCCTTGCGCCACTTCCTGGGCGGCCATCGATGGCCGCTTCTTACCCTTCTTTTTCGTCTTAGGGGCCTTTGACGGGGCAGGCGTCGGCGGTGCCTCTATTGGGGCCGCCGCGCTCTGCACCGTCACTGCCGCATACGTTGGCGCCGTCGCCTTCTTGGGCTTCGGTGCTTTTCTTCCATTCTCCGCCGGCGTGGTGCCTACAATGGCACTATCCGCCGCCAGCGGGGGTCTCCTCCGAGGCTCCGGAAGGAGTCTATCCTCCAAACCGGCAAGCCTTGCATTCAGCATGTTGCCGAAGGTTTCGATATTAGATCGCGAAACCTCCGACAACAGCTGCTGCAAATCTTGAGCGGCGGGCTTAGAGGCCTGTCGCCGCAACTCCTCCAGCTCCTGGCGCATTACTTCCATTTGCTGTTGTAGTCGCGCGTTAACGGTCTCCAGAACCCGCAGCTCATCCGTGAGACAGCGTCCCCTCATTTCGTCGACGGCCTCTTTAATATTAGCGACCGCCTCCTTTAAGAAGCGCTGATACGTCCCTTTCAAATTGCTAGATTTGCTAGCGACCATGGTAATGGTCTCCAACGACCTTTCGACACTCGCGTTAAGTGCCGCGCTCGTCTTCATCTTGTACTGGTCACCTCCGACCAGTGTGAGGCTTGGGCGGGGGGAGGCTCGCTCCTCCCTTGCCGCCCGTGCCGTCTCTACGACCTCCATCTCCGCTTCTAATCGGAGGCTCTCCGCTTTTTGCCGATTTAATTCAGCCTGGGCCTTTGCTAGGCCGACGTATTGGCCGGTTGATGGTGGCCGGCCACGTCCCCTTTTGGGCTTGGGTACCGCGCCCTTACTAAGGGCCGGCACATCGTCGTCATTGGGTTTCCTCTTTCGAGGTGCGTCACGATCGGGTATTGCGGGCAGCCCCTCTGCCTCACGGACTCCAGTGATATGTCTGGCATATCACTGGAGTCCGTGAGGCAGTCATCGCTGTCAAGTCCGGGTGTATAGGGGCGCTCAGGAAGCAGCGCGCGCGTAAGCATCACGCGCGGCAGCCCTTGATCGCTCCTCAATGCTTTCTTTTTAAGCAGCTCGAGCAGCCGGCGCCTGCCATCAGGGACCGGCTGTGAGAAGTCGACGTCTTCGTCGGTAAGCAAGCCCGTCTCCGGTGTGGTTAGGTGCACCGGCTCCGGACTCGCGCGCGCAGTCGCGCCTTCCTCAACACTCGTCGTCCTTACGACCTTCTCCTCCTCAACCCTTGCGATTTGTGCCCCTCCCGTATACGTGAGGCAGCCTTCCGCCGAAGCAGAAGGGTGGGATTCCCTCTCAGACAGAGGACCCACCCGGGGAATACATTTCAAAGCGCGACCTTCCATGACCATAACTCCTAAACCCCGGGTCGCGGTCTCTTTTTTCGGGGGTGAGCTCCCCCAACAGAGTTAAACAAAAAGGAAAGATATTCAGAGATGAAAGAAAAGGTGGTGAAAAGATAGAATAAACAAAACAAAAGATTCAAAACACAAGAAAGTTAAACAAAATAGGTGGTGAAAGATAGTGTAGAAAAGAAATAGCGCCAGCCTTCAGCCGCGTGGGTACCTCAATCCGCAAAAGACGAGATGGCGCACCCAAGCGTTGCCCAGGGCCACGAACTAGGACGAACTGGCTGAGCCCCACCGGTATCGTCCCCAACTTAACCTAACCTAACCTTTTTTTTTTTTTTTAAAAACCTAACCTAACCTAACCTAAGCTTTTTTTTTTAAAAAAAACCTAACCTAGCCTAACCTAACCTTAAAAAAAAAGGTTAGGTTAGGTTACGTTAGGTTTTTAAAAAAAAATGGTTAGGTTAGGTTAGGTTAGGTTTTTTTTTATATATCCTTTATATACCTTAAAGAACTTTTCTGGATTTTTTTTTTTCAATTTCCGCCAAAAAAGACCCATTGGGAATTGTTTTCTATCACATGAGGAACCTCTGTGCAAATTTTGAATTAAATCGGAGGGGTGAGCTAAACGGTTATATCGTCAACTGATTGTTTTTTGAGATATTTTAGGTTAATTTGCCAATTAAGTGTTTTTGGAAATTACGACAATGGTGCTACATAACGGGAAATTTCAAAATTGGATTTTTTGGGGCGTAGTTTAAACTTGTCAATTATTCTTTTATTTTTTTTTCGACTTTTTTTAATTTCGACCAAAAAAGATATATGGGGTATATAATTTGCACAGAGGTTCTTTAGACCATTAGAAAAAAGTTTCTAATGGTCTAAAGAACCTCTGTGCAAATTTTGAATTAAATCGGAGGGGTGAGCTAAACGGAAGTATAGCCGAGGATTAGGTCAAAGGGGATTAGGTCAAAACTGATTAGGTTAAAGGGGATTAGGTCAAAGCGGATTAGGTTAAAGGGGTGGGGGATTAGGTTAAAGGGGATTAGGTTAAAAGCTGTACGTTAAAAGGCTATGGGTGGGTTCTTGTTTCCAAGTTTGGTTAGGACAATGCAGGCTGATCACCTGATTGTCTGACAAGAAAGATGATCCATGCGTCGGATGGGCATGTAAATAGTCGGACCTGCGCCTGATATCTCCCCAGTCGTGTCGGTTATTCGTCCCGCTGGGTTACGAGAGTAAAGGAAGAGAGAGTGCTCTTGTGTACTGCGCACACACTTGGGCACTATAAAATAACTCCTGCGTAGCTGGCCTGGTTTCAATTAAACCGGCCACCGTCACTGAAATCAGTGTGGGGAGCTATTGCTATTATGGGTGGGAACTGGGAAGCAGATAATATAGTACGGTTAGGTTAGTATTAGATATAAATAATAATAATAATAATAATAAAAAAAGATCGTGGGTTCGTCCGTATTTAAATGGTTAGGTTTTGTTTTTTTTTTTTCTTGTTCCTTCAACCATTAGCCGGGACAATTGTTAGCTTTTTTTTAACATACATTTCTTACATTTTCTACATTACATTTCTCTTTTTTACTTATTACATTATTTCTATTTATACATTTATACCTTTTAACATCTTATTTACTAGTAACTTTACATTAATTATTTATTTTCAATTTTTGCTACTTTATGTCACATTTTCTTCTAAATTCTTTCTCTTTGTTACATTTTCTTGCTTACATCTAGAACTCTATTTCTTGCTTACATTTATACATTTCCTTTACATTTGTCACTACATTTACATTTAATTTACACTACTTTGGCAAACGGGCAATTGGCCCACCACACTTACCCACCACTGCAACTCCTGTGTAGTAGTAGATCGACAGTGGTAACAGCACGGGTACAGCACGGGTAACAGTGGTAACGGGCAGGGGTGCCCGGGGGACATGCTAAATCTGTCTTGAAACCCGCATCGAAATTAATCAGAAGATTGTAGGAGGAGTAGGAAGTATTCCAGTTTCCCTCCCCAAGAAAAGCGGGAGACAGCAAAAATTGTGATGACAAAAAGTCAGAATTAAAGGGAAGGCACCACGGGAATAACATGTTTTTTCTTTTTTTTTTATGACTACAAGACAGAATGTAATTAAATGTTTTAATTTATAATATGACAGTTGATTACAATGCATTTATAATGACAAAAAAGTGTTGCATTGTTTCCAATAGTACTTATCACAAAAAAGTTTGAAAGCTCGGAAGTTCTTCGCACAGCCCACGAGATCTTCATAGTACACAACCCTAGAAACACAATGGACGCTGTTCAACATTTCGATTCTTTCGTTATACCAGAGATCACCCTCCCAGAGTATGTGATGAGCAGTTTGTTCATAAGGGCTACCTTCGGTCGAACACTCGCATAGCGGAGACGAGACTAATGTAAATCCAAATAGTTTCGCTTTAAAGTTTCCGTGTCCTGTCAAAAATTGAGCGACGTAGTGGTCTATTTCTATCCATTGCTTAGAGAGTCTATCGCGTACCGAAGGGAAGAAATTATATAGGTGACGCCCTTTGATAGTGTTGTCCCACCGTTCCTGCCACTCAGAAATTAGGTTCTGTATAGAAATATCTAATGGCTCGAATAATCTAGTTATCTTATTACTCTCTTTCGCGCTTAAAAACTCAGGGTTAGTCATTTTTTTAGTTTTATAATATAGTGCTGCACGACGCTGTATCTCTAAATCTACTGGTAGGACTCCGGCTAAGACTGGGAGTGCTTCAGTACTTACGGTATGGTATGCCTTACATAAAAATATTAAGGCGAGACGTTGGCTTTGAAAAAGTTTACGACGGGCCGCTCCTATTGTAGCCCTATCTGCCCACGCCGGTACGCCAGAGCATATGCTGCCGAGGTACGTCGCATTATAAATTATTTTTTTTGTTTTAAATGAAAGGCCCCATGTCGACGTTGATATTTTTGTGAAACAATAGAAATTCCTTTTAGCTTTCTCACCGGTCTGTATTATATGTTCCAAGAATGTAAATTTATTTTCTAAAATAAGTCCTAGGTAACAAAGTGACTGTTTACGTTTCACATTGATGTTGTTCAGTTTAATGCAAGGAGTTGATATTAATGAACCTTTTAAAAGTACTTGAAAGGTTTTATGTGCTGCAAATTCTAATCGATTTCTGTGGCCCCAACTCGATATTACGTTGAGGCACTTGTTGGCCTTGTTTTCAATTTCAGATCGCGAATTGGCTTGAATAATAAAAAAAACATCGTCAGCATAACCTATCAGAGAGCACAGAGGAGGCAAGGGAACACATAATAAATCATCAAAACTTATATTCCACAAGTGCGGCGATAGTACTGATCCTTGAGGGCAGCCGCGCGTTAAGTTTTTGGAATGTGTGTAATGGCCGAGTTGGAGTTTTGTTACGCCGTTGCAAAAATACGCGTAAATTAAATAATAAATATTACGATAGCAGCCTCTGTTTCTTAACTTCAGTAGTAGCATTGGCCACCAGGCATTATCGAAGGCACCCGCGATATCCAGAGATATACCTACTACATATTTACACTCCGATAGATTTACTGTTTTTCTGACCTCGATTGCTGCATCCGTTGTAGACTTCCCGGCGGTAAATCCAAATTGCTGATTATTAAATTTCGGGCCACCGGGTAGCAAGCGGGGAACAATAAGACGTTCTAATAATTTACCTAAGCATGATAATAGCGTTATAGGACGGTAGGATTTCGGATCGTCTGGTGGTTTATCACCGGCTTTTGGAATTAATTTTATTGTGCCGATTCGCCAGATTTTTGGAAAAGTGCCTTCTGCAATACATTTATTAAAAACCTGTAATATAGATGAGCCTACCGCTAGACACGCCTGCTTAATCATAATATTAGATATTTTATCCTCGCCTGCTGACTTTTTCGTAGGTAACAAATTAACTATTGAAGTGAACTCATCAAGTGTAGGTAAGTCAGATACCGGCATATTGATGGGGTCTAACATTCTGAACCTTATCTCGCGGTGGAAATCATTGTCCAAGTTCGGCTTGTCGTCTGGAATTAGTACGTCGAGGTACGCCTTCGCCGTGTCTCTTAAACTATGAGTATACGAATTATTAATTTTGATATTTGAAAAATACTGTGGAGCAGTGGTATTATTTGGTTTGAGTTCATGGTATAAAGAAGACCATGGTCCCTCCTTATACAGTCTAACGGCTGCATTTTTCAACATATTATTTTTTGCTAAGGTGACGGCGGCGCGATAACGCGACCTTGAAGCCCTAAGGTCAGCTAGGTACGATACGTAATTATCGTCCATTAGACCGAGTGTGTAAGCTAGGAACTTACACATACGACTTTGAGCTGAGGGAAGTAGGTATATAGGTTAATGTGAGGGCTGGAGAAATCTGGGACTGACCTTATTGTTGAGCTGGTGGTTCTGTATCTGGGCGGAGGTTTCTTCTCACTACACTACACAGCTGTTGAGCGGATTATCGATAGATTTATCGCGGTTCGCCGACGAATTTGGTATTATATTAACGAGCACAAATAAATATGCGCACACGCGTTCGCGTTCACTAGGTTTCGGGATGAGCTGAAAATGCATCCGGCGCGGAAGGAGATCTCAATGCAAGTGTTCGTCACTCTCTGAGAGCGCCCCCGAGTCGGTCGGCCATACCTCACGTAGTGATGTCCTTTGTGTTTATTCTAAACGTCGCGCTAGGGTTGGCGCGAACATCCTGGGGGGGCCGCACAGGCGGCGAGCTGAGCCCCATCCTGAGCAGAATCCAGTGGGAGCCGGGCAATCTTGCCGACAGGCCTCCGCAGCTGGCCTTGAGTCGTGTCCAAGTCCACAACTCTGATGACTCCATCCTTCCCAGGTAGCAGACGTGAGATTCTTCCCATCTTCCATTGTAGAGGAGGCAAATTGTCCTCCTTGAGCAGAACCAGTTCTCCAATTTTGGGTGGAGAGGAAGAGGAAAGCCATTTGGAGCGGATTTGAAGGGTATGGAGGTAGGACTTGGTCCAAAGGTTCCAAAAGCGCTGAGAGAGTGATTGAATGAGCTGAAAGCGTTTGAGCGGAGATATTACTCTTTCATCTAGAGTCAGCTCGGGGAGAGCTGTGAGCGGACGGCCAATGAGAAAGTGGCCAGCAGTAAGGGGCTGATAGTCCGTGGGATCGGACGAAAGTGGACTGATGGGCCGAGAGTTTAACACAGCTTCGATTCTAGTGAGCAGAGTTAAGAATTCCTCGAAAGTGAGGTGTTGCTCACCGATAACACGGTATAGAAGTTGCTTTGTGGATTTAAGCTCGGGGAGAGCTGTGAGCGGACGGCCAATGAGAAAGTGGCCAGCAGTAAGGGGCTGATAGTCCGTGGGATCGGACGAAAGTGGACTGATGGGCCGAGAGTTTAACACAGCTTCGATTCTAGTGAGCAGAGTTAAGAATTCCTCGAAAGTGAGGTGTTGCTCACCGATAACACGGTATAGAAGTTGCTTTGTGGATTTAACATTAATCTCATGGATACCTCCCATCCATGGGGCTTTAGACGGATTGAGTAACCAAGTTATATTTTGAGTTGAGAGTTAATGAGAAATGGCGTCGTTATTGTCATTGAGAAATTGTTGTACCTCTAGTAGATGATTCCTAGCTCCTACATAATTTTTGCCACAATCCGAGCGTATCAATACCGGAAGTCCGCGACGTGAGCAGAACCTTTGTAATGTTGCAATAAACGCTTCGGCAGTGAGCGATGAGACTGGTTCTAAGTGAACCGCCTTTGTAGTGAGGCAAACAAATATGCAAAAATATCCCTTAATTAACTTAGCATTACGTAATTGACTTGATTTGAGCAGAAACGGTCCGGCGAAATCTGTTGATACGTGACTAAATACGGGCTGAGGTATGACTCTATCAGCTGGCAGGTCAGCCATGATAGTTACTTCGGGCTGAGCGCGGCAACGGAAACATCTTATGCATTTAAACGTTCTGTGCCTTATAATGCGGCGGGCAGATAATATCCAAAATTGCTGACGTAAAATAGCATGTAGCGTGTCCGTGCCAGGGTGGCAGTGTATGCGATGATAGTGATCTATTATGAGGTCTACGAGCGGACTAGAACTAGGCAAAATGAATGGGTGTTGAGCATCGTATGTGAGTTCCGAACGAGTGAGTCTACCTCCTACTCTGAGGAGACCGTCCTGCGTAAAAGGCGACAGACGTTGTAGTCGTACTGTGCAGATTCTATCGGTTTGCAGGCGGTGAATATCTTCTGCGAATGCATTCTGCTGTACAGAGCGGATCCAGAAGAGTAATGCTTCTCTACGTTCACTTACAGTTAGAGGGCCTAGTTGTCGCGAGTTTGAATTTAGTTTACAGTTACGAATGAATCGCCTCATGTAGGCAGTGACACCAGTTAGTTTTTCTAAAGAGCTGAAGCGAGTGAGCAGATCACTATCGACACCGGGTATCGAGAAATTGCATGGTACGTATTTTGGTTTGAGCCCTGGCAAGTCTTGTCGAGTATGAGCTGAAGGCATCTTGGGCCAGGTATCCTCTGGCAATTTGAGCCATGGAGGAGACCACCATAAATCATGAGCGGAGAGAGCTTGAGCTGATAATCCTCTGCTTGCACAGTCAGCAGGATTTAATTGGGAAGGTACATGACGCCACTTAAGTGTGAGTGAATTTGAGTTAATTTTTGTTACTCTATTTGATTCAAATGTTTGTAAACGATGGGGCGGAGATTTTATCCATGCAAGCACTATGGTACTATCTGACCAACAAACGTGATGTGTAATTGTGAGATGAGCAGACAAATGTTGGGAGACACGCAACATGAGCTGAGATAATAGAGTTGCAGCAGACAACTCTAATTTGGGGATTGTGAGTTTATTTTTAATCGGTGCGACTTTAGACTTAGCAATCATGAGGTGAACGTTAACAGATCCGTTGTGAGCTGATTCTTGTAAATATATCACTGCAGCAAAACCACTTTCCGAAGCATCTGCGAATCCGTGAAGTGAGTATGTTGATTTGAATTTGTGTGGAGCGATATGTCTGGGAAAATGTATATCTGAGATGTGCGGAAGATCATGATAGATGCGCTGCCAATCATCTGTAATATTATTTGGAGTGGGATCGTCCCAGTCCAATTTAGTTAACCATAACCTTTGAAGAAGTATTTTTGCGCGGAATATGACGGGTGTAACCCAACCGTTTGGGTCATAGAGAAAAGCTACTGTGCTAAGAATTGAACGTTTTGTAATGTGGGTAACTGGTGGTAATGAGATGTGATATGTAAATTCATCAGACTGGGGAATCCATCTAATACCCAAAACCTTAATTGATGGAGACTCTGCGCTGATGTCAAAGTCTTTAGGCATTTCGCATTGATCGTCTGGAAATCTTTGCAAGAGCTGAGGTGTGTTTGATGTCCATTTACTAAGTTTAAATCCACCGAGTGATAACAAATCAATGAGCTGAGTTTGGAGTGCTGATGCTTCTTCTATGGTGTCATGGCCGCAAAGTACATCATCCACGAAAACAAATTTACGCAAAATTTCGGCAGCCTGAGGATAGCGATGACCTTCATCTTCAGCTAATTGTAATAATGTGCGGATAGCATGATACGGACTTGAGCGCAATCCGTATGTAACAGTGTTGAGTGCATATGTGAGCAGAGGTCGATCTGGAGACGATCGCCAGAGTATGAGCTGATAGTGTCTTTGGTCTGGTCTTAAGAGAATATTTCTAAACATCATTTTTATGTCAGTGCTGAATACTATACGATGTGCGCGGAATGATATAATAATATCTACAATGTCTCGTTGAAGTGCTGGACCTGTGTGCAGGCAATCGTTTAAACTGACTCCATTGGATGACTTACAACTGCCATCAAATACTGTGCGGAGTTTGTCAGTACCTGATTTGAACACGCCATGATGAGGAATATAATAATGAGGTTTATGAGTAAATGTAGACGGATGACACGGTGTCATGTGTCCTAAGTTTATGTATTCGTTCATGAATTCTATATATTTTTGTCGCAGTGTGTGATCGGATTGCAACCGTTTTTCTAAATTGAGAAATCTACGTAGAGCAATAGCATGAGTACTACCTAATACGGGTGCATCTGATAAGAAGGGAAGAATCACCATGTAACGGCCTGAATCGTCACGAATGGTGGTTGAGCTGAATATGTGTTCACATTGCTCGTGTAGCGGGTTTGAATGAGCAGAACGAGGCTGGGGTTCTTCCGACTCCCAGAATCTTTCCAGGCTTTTGCAAATATCATGAGTAGAATGAGCAGAATGTGTAGAGTGAGCCGACTGAGTATAATGAGTATGAGTAATATGAGCAGAGTTAACTTGAGCTACAGGTGAATTGCATGAGTGCTCAACGAGTCCTATGAGTGCAAAATCAAAAATCGTGCCGAAGGCTATGGGCTTCCCCGGGCCCAAAGCAATCTTAGTACCATCCAAAACGTGACCCAAAACGTCTGAGCCTAAAATGAGATCAATGGGCGCAGGAGTATGATAAGCTTGATCCGCCAATGGAATGAGCTGATGAGCTGAGTCTTGTACAACATCTGGTATTTTTTGCAAAGGTAAATAACCTGTAACGTCTTTGAGAATATGAGCGGTAGTAGTAATAGATGGCGTGTGTGGGCCTAAATGTTATTGTGACCCAACCTTTAGAATTTTGTATGTGCTGATCACCTACACCTGTAATTTTTAATGAACATTGTTTTGGTTGCAAATTTAGATTTCTAGTCATGCGCTGAGTTATGAGCGTTATCATGCTACCACAGTCCAATAAAGCCCGAGCTTTGTGATATTCTCCGCATTTATCAGATATATTTAAAACGACTGTGGGAAGTAACACTGGAGTTTTTAATGGGTTTTCTATGTGCTGAGTTGAATTTACTTGGGCTGATTCTACAGAATATTGGGCTGAACTAGATTTAGATATTTTATGAGCTGAATGTGATGCAGGTGTACTATGAGCTGAATGACATTTTAAATTATTGGGTTGATCTTCTAATTCTATGTGCTCCGTAATTGTAGGTAGTCATTGTTTTTTGTTTTGAAATTGATGAGTTGTAGACGGTGCATGATCAGACGATTGGTTGGGGTCTGATGATGATGATTGATGTGCACGCGTATGTTGTGTGTAGGCCGTGTAGGTATGTGGCTTGTCTTGAGCACGCCGGCGGGGCTGTGCACGTAAATGAGGAGGAAGCAAATGCGCTGACGACACCGGAGAATTTGGAGTTCCGTGACGATGAAGCGAGGTGTGGTGATTTGCACTTCCACACTCTTTGCATGAGTTTGTCGAACGACATTCATTTTCAAAATGCGGACCTAGACATTTACGACATCTGTCGTTGGCTTCTATGAAATCCCAACGACCTTGAGTGGGCTGATGATTATATTTTGGACACGCGATAAGTTTGTGTTCTGTATTCCTACAATAGGGGCAGTAGAATCGCTTGTGTTTATCTGTATTCCGGGCTGAGTACTCGCGCCGCTCTGTTCGGGGGGAGGGGGGCCAGTAGCGTTGCGGGTAATGAGGAACTGGGCTGACGTGATAGCTACTTAAAGTGTGAGCCGATGGCGAGCGCTGAGTATTACGAGGATACGCGGGACTAATTGGTCTAAAACGTGGACTGCGCGGAGAGTTTGCGGGGGGTGTGTGTTGACGTGAGGGCCCAGTTTGTGGTGAGTAGGTAACACCGCGCGTTGCATTAGAATATTCGGTTTCGATACAGCGCGCGTGCTCCTCTAAAAAAGAAATCAAATCACCTAAGGTGGGCAGAGTGTCCGAGATGCCGTATCTTCTTTCGAACAGGGTGCGGAGCTCGCCTCGTAATTTTCTAACTACAATAGACACAAATACGTAATTACTATCCATAGGTAAACGCAGATTATTTAATGCGCTTTGTGCGGAAATGAGCGGAGTTAAAAACGTCGCGCGTATGCTTGATCGAATATGAATATTAGGTAGGCCGAGTATTATATCAACAAACCCATCTATCAGAACACGGCGGTTTTCATACCTACGTGTGAGTATATCGAGCGCGACGCTGTAATTATCATTTGTGATTTTTAAATGCGCAATCATGCTGAGCGCCTCCCCCGATAGGCAAGACAAAAGATAGTGCAGCTTAACTGCATCTGTAAGTGACGTCATGTCGTCTGTAAGACTCCTAAAAATCGTAATAAACGATGGCCAGTCCTCAACGCGTGAGCTGAACTTTGGCAGTTCAATTTTGGGCAGAACGGCAGAAGTGAGCTGACTTGACTCTGAAGTGGGACTTATATTTTCCGCTGCAGTTAAAATATCATAATATTCGGATAGCGCGTTCTCGTAACCGGCTGTATAAAACTTTTCAATTTCTTCTGTAACACTGCCGTCGTCTAAAATTTCGCAGTATAAATTTTCTAATTTTTGTTTCAAATTTTGTAGGTCTTTAAAACGCGCATTAAACTCCGTTTTGTTAGACTTTGAGTCACCTTTGTGTAATGCCAATGCGATCTCTCTGAGCCGACTAATAGATTTTATAGTTTGCCTAAATATGGCCGCTTGCGATTTTGTAGGCATGTTTAAAAATATATGCGTGTAACTAAGTTAAATATTTAAAAGTAATGAGCGGAAAATACGCGCGTAATTAATTAAAACGCAGAAAATAGATTTTAATAATGTGCCGACAATGTATACAATTTTATCATAAAATGTGTACGATCGCCTGATGCTAATATACTATTAGTGTATGTTTGATGAGCGGAGATTAATGCGTTAGAAGTCGTCTGTAATATTATATTAATGTCCTGAAGTTTGAATATAAACAAATCTTAGCGGGCGCGTTAGAAACAAAATAACGTAATGAAAACAATGTAAGTAGGTATGAGCAGGTTCAATCTCAATAATGTGCCGACTTATTCAAAACAGCTGTAACGTAACACCTATAATATATTTGTATAAACACAGAACGTCGATAAGAATTCTTATTTAAAACAGCTGTAACGTAACACCTAATAATATTTTTGTATAGACACAGAACGTAGATAAGATATGGATTCAATGTGAAGGTCACTATTTATTCTATGAAGAATACCTAATTGAGAATGAATGTAACAGCAGCTGTTGTTTACGCACGGGCGCCGTGTAGGTACCTATTACCTACAGAATGCACAAAATCAAGTACCGAAGCGAGCCGACGATGTTTGTATGGGCACTTGAGATGTTATGCGACTCATAACTATTAAAATAATGCTAAGTTAATTAATATTGTGTTTTAAAAATTGAGAATATGAAGATATAAACGTTATATATAGATAAAATACTTAGTAATGCAACGACGATTCACAATTCCGTTATGAGCCGAACGCAATTCACAATACGCACCAGTTATTACTTATTTTATATGCGAGTCAAACATTAAAATATTTTGTAAGTAATTAAGAGCTGAGAAAATTATATGAGATATTATTGGCACAAATTATGTATTAGGTACGTTAGGGAAGTTCTGGAATGTTCGAGTTCTTTGTTCGACAATAAGCCGACAACCTACCCACTATTTTTTTTTTATTTTTTTTTGGATTTTTCCTATGAATTTATGGGCCGAAATATGCACAAAATAATTTAAATAATTAACATATAGGTTAATATCAAAGTACAGAATAGGGGTTTAATGTTAAATGTGCCGAATTGATAATGGGAGTGGACTGTAATTTGGTTTTAAAATGGCGGGGCGGCCTGGCCAGAATTAATTGGACAAAATATAAATAATCGAGCTGATTTTATGTGCAGAATTGGGCGGAGTGGAACTGTAGGTGCTGGTTCTAATCATGCCCAACGCCGGTAATAGGGAGAAGGGCTTCACGAAGGCTCGATGGGCCAAGAAATATGTAAGCTAGGAACTTACACATACGACTTTGAGCTGAGGGAAGTAGGTATATAGGTTAATGTGAGGGCTGGAGAAATCTGGGACTGACCTTATTGTTGAGCTGGTGGTTCTGTATCTGGGCGGAGGTTTCTTCTCACTACACTACACAGCTGTTGAGCGGATTATCGATAGATTTATCGCGGTTCGCCGACGAATTTGGTATTATATTAACGAGCACAAATAAATATGCGCACACGCGTTCGCGTTCACTAGGTTTCGGGATGAGCTGAAAATGCATCCGGCGCGGAAGGAGATCTCAATGCAAGTGTTCGTCACTCTCTGACAGTGCCCCCGAGTCGGTCGGCCATACCTCACGTAGTGATGTCCTTTGTGTTTATTCTAAACGTCGCGCTAGGGTTGGCGCGAACACCGAGTTCCTGTCTACGTGCATTATTAATTTTCTGTCTGGCTCTCCTAAACTCCCGACGCAAGTTATATAAATTATCGTGCCACCAATTACACTTATTTTCTGTTTTAAGCGGCCTTCGGCCCAGGGCGGTGTCGGCACAGTAGACAAAGGTGTTGGTCATTTTTTTTTGGTCATTTGCCGGCGCGCGCTAGGTTGTTAACTTGTACTACTTTCGACCTTAGCGACGCGGATTGATGTTGCTCTTGTATGAGAACTAAGTCTAAATTATAATCCGACACCAATTTTTCTAATTCAATCGTCGCGTGCTTATTGTTATGTAGATTCAACTGTCCTATAACTAACTTATCCATAGCGAGTTGTTAAAATTAATTGCTCCATTTTTGCCTTGTATGTTGGGCAGTCAGGGGAACCCATGGGGTGGGCGTTAGGTTTCTTGTACCGGGTGCAGCTTCCGCAAACCGGTTTGAAATCTCTTAAGTCTTTTTTGGGACAGTTAATTGAGGTATGTTTATCGGCGCAGTGACAACAGCACGGGTCTGAATCGCGGCAGAATTTAGCAATGTGACCGTATTGTTGACAATTAGCGCAGCGTACAAGTTCGACGTCATCGATGAACCGACACATTGCCCAGTCAATAAATAGTTTTTGTTTAGTTTCAATGAGATGTTTCCGAATCTTTGGGTCTAACTCTAGGCCCATCCATTTTCGATTGTAGTTATTATTTATGCGCCGTCTAATAATTTTTGTCGAGTTCATAAATTGTTCTTGTGTCACATTAATTTCGCCCTTAATATTTTGGTTATAAAGCGATAAAAGGAAATTTTCGTCCGTAATATTTTGCGGAACATCTTTAATTAGAATACGCGGGTTACGCCCTCTCGGTGTTTCTAGACGCAGACCGGCTGATTTTAAACCTTCAACGGGTTTTAATCTCCTAACTTGTGACTCGCTTGTTAAGCGCAGGATCACGCCCGAATTAGCTGTCTTTTTGACGCCGTGGATTTGAAAGCCGTCAGATGGGTTGATCGCTTTCATTAATGCCTGTTTGGTCTCGTCTGAGGATTTTAATTCCGCCGATTTGTCTTGCGTCGGATAAGCTATTACGCACGGGAATTTTACATTTTTCTTTTTTAATTTATATGTCTAGCTGTTAAATTCATTTCCTATTCCTATCATATTCTATATTTTTCTTTATACTTATTTACATTATTTTTATATATTTACTTATCAATTACATTTTTCTTTTCTGTCTATAGATTTATATCCTTTAACATCTTTGTATTTCCTTGTTGGTTTATATTCGAGCCTATTCTTACATTCCTTCACACTCCATCCTTACATTAAATTTCTGTTTAAGTCTATTCCGTATTAATTACAATTTCAATTTCCTTCCTTGTCCACTCCTCCAGGTCGAAGTGTCCGCCCCGACATACGTATGCTCAGGATTTATACTACATATAAATCCCTTGCATACTTTATTCTACATATAAATCCCTTGCAGACTCCATGGCGCGCGCGTATGCATATAGTGCCAGTTTTTGGTTACTATGGCTATGTATGCTAAATTATGCTTACCATAATCATACATATGCCAAGGTCCCTCCAACAGTGTCGTACTGTCCACCCGTTTTTTATTTCTATTGGTGTTATTAGTGCAATTTGATATCATCCAATTAGATCCTGACAGCACTGACACTATTGTTCTTCTGGACTATATGCAACTGTCGCACGCGCCATAGGGTCCCACTTCTGCCGGACCGGGCACTCCGCACTGAACGCGTTGTGTTCCACATTTCCATTTCCAACCCTTTCGCAGTTAATGCAGCGTGGTTTACCACCGGACATACGGTCCTCGCACCGAGACAGGTGATGCGTCCCGGAGCAATGGCTGCACCTTTCCTCGGCGGTACTGCAGAATCGCCTCCCATGTCCGTACCCTAAACAGCTCGAGCACTGTATTAGGGGGGACTGGTCGGCGACCCGAACACGCTGCATGTCTATAAACAGCTGACCCGTCTTGGTAAGGCACAGCCACATCCCGGCGACACAGTCATCACCACGTGCTCGGTGTCCTCATCTTTTCCACGCTTCCTATACTTAACTTTTATCCTGTCGTCATCCCCGCCCAGGATATGCTGTATGAGGTGCTTGTTTTGGGTTCTTATGGCGTCATAAATGTCTTTATCTGTGCTTGACTTAAGCACCCCATACAGCACAACCTGTGGATCCTTGTTATCTATTCCCTGTACTTCTAATTTACTTCCGCTTTTTTCTATTTTCCCTCTAACCTTATCTCTATCGTTCCTATTACTCAGACCTATAATGACTTACCTATCTTTCCCTTTTCGAATCCTATCTATTTTTATTCCTTCTTTCTTTGCCTCTATAATTGCTCCTATTTTCGTCACTATCTCTGTTCCTGACATAAAGTTCTCCTTATCCGTTACCACTAAAGAGTGGAGGGTCACGCGCCTCGGCTCCGGTGGCGTGGTTTCCCCACCGCCGCATATGTCGCGGGTCGCGGTCCTGCCGGGGCCCTGGCCTAATTTTTATATTATATGATGTTTACGCTATTTTAGTTTTTATAAGTCTATTTATTTAGGTATATGCAATTTAAGAATCTAAAATTCTACGCCTATTGATTTTTAATAGCAACCGGAACGTTATTTAGGTCAACTCCGCTCCCGCCGAGGTTTACGCTTTGCAGTGTTTCAAGAGGCGGGACCTAGAGGGCTGGGGTAGTCCGGGATCACTCGGTTATTTTTACACTTTTTATTTTATAATTTCCGTGTTTATATTTAGTTGGTTAGGTTAGGTTAATCTTAGGCATCAATGTCAGTTTGACAGCTGTCAAACTGACAGTTGACTTATTTCACTTGTCAAGCGTCATAACAAAGGGAAGTAACAAGACTCAGGTGTGGAATGTTTATTATTATAACATATATTTATTCGTTATCAGGGCTGCCACAGTTGGTCTCTCATATAGCGCAGGCGACGTTCGCTGGGCGGCGTCGAGTATCCGCTTGCAATCTCCCTCGCCCGCTCCCGGCAGCAACAATCATCCTCCCAATGACATACATGCGAAAAACGTTGCATATTAGTTTTTTAAAATAAGTATACTTTATATGAAAATAATGTTAATAACATTATATTTTTTATTTTCCAGATCAATATATTACCTTTAATCATTCTATAGTTTTAGTACAATGGCAAAAATAATTTTAATCACCTGATTTAGTTTCCTAATTACTTATGCTTTCACTCGGTATCTGCACTGCACCTGCACACTAGCCCCTAAAAAACTTTTATGTGGCTTCTGTTAAGACCTTGCCCATTCTTCATTACGGTATCATCCCGGATAACACAATCACAAAATGTCCAAGATACGATTGATGCAAATGAGTTTTCTTCTTTATAACCTCTCCCCAATACCATCTTCTGTAAATGTACAAAAAAATAAACTTAAACTATTTAACAATATTTTAATTATATTTTTACGTTCTGTAAATTGACATGCATATTAAAATTGAAACGCGGCTTTTTGCGTACTAATAAAATTTAGATACTGTGAGGTGCAAAATCTTTGAATAATAGGCGTACGTCAGTTGCATTGCACATTTAACACTTATTATATGTTTTTATTCGTACTTATAACACAAATATATCAAAAAAAATTAAGAAAAAAAACTAAATAAATGTGCGAAATAAGTAGGTACAGAAAAGTTAGAACTTTGACGTTACCATAGAGCATTTTTTATTTATTTATATATGGCATCGGCTTATAACCATTTGCCAGTGTCAAGTTAAAAAAGCGGGAAATAGATTTTTCTTTTTTTTTTCTTTTTTTTCATCACCGTATTCCTAAATCGTCAAGTCTAGTCAAAGTCCAAATAAATAGTCAGTGCAGTCCATGAGTCATGTTAGTCGACTCAGTAAAGTGGTAAAGTCTTTACTGAAAGTTCCTAGGGAGTTTTGGCGGGAAAACAAAATCTTGTTATCTTGTTTTTTGAAGTTGTACCACTTGTCCACACTTGTGCACTTTAACGAATAGTTTATGGTTAATATTCTACCACTTTTA
Organism: Phengaris alcon alcon; assembly: GCA_037179445.1. NCBI lineage: Eukaryota > Metazoa > Arthropoda > Insecta > Lepidoptera > Lycaenidae > Phengaris > Phengaris alcon. The sequence continues at coordinate 364,711 of JAYRCH010000635.1, read as the reverse complement.
CACATTAAGAACCGATATAACACAAATTTATGAGGAAATACAAAATCCACAACGTCACCCATTGAATTCCCCGGCAAAACTCCCTACCATAGAGTATAATATAGAAAATAGCCTCTTCTTCTTCTTTTATGAATGACTGCCGTAGTGAGTTGCCAATGTCAGACTACTTAATTTGTATAGACTTTGCTCTATTTTAGGTCTACCGAGGGACAAGGTTACAGTGAGACAGTAGACTCATAGGCTATAGACGGTATTTCTTTTAACGGTAATGCTGGATCATGGGGTGGTGCATAAATTGTGAACTGGATACTAGAGTCCGAGAGTTTTGCATTTACAAAAAAAAAGTATCGATACAGTGTTAAACACAGAGAGGGTTTTCTTTAAATATAAATTTAAAGAAAATCCCCTCTCTTTTGACACTGTATCAATTAATTTTATAAATGGAACACTAAAGAGCCATACTCACAGCCAATCCAGCAAATCCAGGACCGGTACTAATAGCCGTCATTAGTGTCAATATATTTAAAAATTTTGCCTTCAAGTCCGCAGCCTTGAGCTTGCAGGCTGGATGGTCAGTATGGCCCATTACAGTGCAACATAGTGCCGATTGTATTGCACTGTGAAAAAATGTCTGCGTAACACGTAAACCTTTTTTTCACAATGCAACACAGTGAACACTGTGTTACGCTGGGACTATATGTACCGGAAACCGGAAAGGCATAGAAAATCCTGACCATTGAAAATAGAATTTTGGGCTAATACAGTAGACTTGAAAATCGAAGTGTCAGGTGTCGAGCTGTCATATATGTTATAATTATAATGTTTTCATCGCTTACTTTATGAGACCCAGCGTCAGCGTGACCACTTTTAGTAGATTTCTACTTTTTTGGTAGATTTGAGGCAAATTGAACTGCGATTTAGTAGTGCAAAATCATTTAGTAGATTTCGGTAGAAAATCGGTATTATGGAACAGTCTTACATGATAATCCAAAATGCAAGTATCCAGGCAAAAAAAAAAATCTTGGTCCCTACAAAACTCAAAACTGGCAACACAGAAAGTCTTTCAGGGGATTTTCTGTAACTAATACGGTGCTATACCGGTCTCTTTTCCACATGCAATGATAGAATAGGAGGAAATCGATCTGTCATTCAATTATTCTGTATTGGTCATTTCTTAGTCGGTGTTTTTATTGTTTCAACTTTCAAGTATTTGTGAAGGTTGAATCTTCAAATAAGTGAAATAATGAAAAGAAAATCGAACAGCAGTATCGTGTTGAATAGGAGGAAAACCCATCGTTTTCAGCATGGCTGTGTAAATGTCGTGACGACAACTACAATGCTTTTTGCAAAGCCTGTAACACCACGAATGGCATCTATCAAAGAGCACAGTAATACAGCCAAACACAATAAAAATATGGTTGGATTTTCTGGATCTTCTCAGGTAGGCGTTTATTTTAATTTATTAACGCCTCTAGTCCACCGACGCTGCGAACTGCGAAACAGCGGCGAACCGATTTGCTGTCTCATCCGCCACACGACAATGCGTTATATTGCATCTCGCTCTATTCCTGTTTCGCATTGGTTTCGCAGATATTTTGCAGTTCGCAGCGTCGGTGGACTAGAGGCGTAAGTGCGCGCATTAAGGGTAAGCGCACACTGCGGTGCGTATTTTATTTGCACCGCATGCGAATTTTGCCGCATAGTGCGTGTGATCTGATAGATAGTAAGTACAAACGCATCGCACTCGCACCCTCATTGCCAAATTACACCGCATTCGTATTTTCCCCGCAGTGCGTGAAGTAAAGGCGCATTAGTTCTCTTATTCCACAGATTGTGCGAATAAAATCCGCATCGCAGTGCGCGCTTACCCTTACTATCGAAAGGAAACCAACCTACACTATGTAGTTACTTAATTAATTATTTTTTTAAAGATCGATAAATTCTTTAAAAAGACATCTCTTGAAGATGAAGTCAAAAAGGCAGAAATGACGATTGTTGCCTGCCTTGTAGACCATAACGTACCATTTCGTATAATGGACCACATGAGCGAAATAATTAATCGGGCATTTCATGATTCGGAAATAGCTAAAAAATATGGTTGCAAAAGAACAAAATCTGCCGGTGTGGCTTATAATGCATTAGGCGATCAATATGAAGAAAAAATGATTGTCGATTTAAAATCCGGGTCGTGTAAATTTTCAATAATTATTGATGAAAGCATTGACGTCAGCACACCAAAAGTTCTTGCGATCGCAAGTCAATATTATTCAGATGATGATCTCAAAGTAAAAACAAGATTGCTAAGTATAATAGATATAGAAGGAGAAACAGCGCAAGACTTACTGAATGCTCTCAAGGGTGTATTTGAAGAACGTGATTTAAAATGGAGTGATATGATTGGATTTGCGGCATATACGACAAATGTTATGTTCGGTGAGCGGTCAGGAATAGTTGCTAAGTTAAAAGAATTGAACCCATCCTGCTTATTTGTTAAATGCGTTTGTCATTCAATGGCGTTAGCTGTGAGCCATGCATGCAAGGTACTGCCGCGAAAATTAGAGCAGTTCGTTAAGGAAGTATATAATTACTTTTCACAAAGCAGTAAGCGTCAGCGCGAATTTGTAGAATTCCAAAATTTTACAGAGACGGAGCACTATAAGCTTTTGAAACATTATGATATACGATGGCTTTCCTTGCATGGTTGTGTCAACCGGATTTTGGAACAATGGTCAGCTTTGAAATTATATTTTCAAGGACAATATTTCGGAGAGAGAAACTCTAATGCATCTGCAGAATTTCTGTACAATGCTTTGAACGAGGAGCAGTTGAAACTGTATTTATTTTTTGTAGATTACATAACACAATTAACTAATAAGTTCAGTACGATTTACCAAGCAGATTATCCTGTTATTCATCGGCTGTACAATGATATGCGAAGCATGTTCATCAGTATTTTAAGCTGCTACAAGAAAAGCCAATACCTACATAAAAACTACGTCATTGGAAAATATTGATCCCAACTCTTCAGTAAATTTTTTACCGTTGAATAATTTATATTTAGGAGTTAATTTTGCCAAGCATTTAGAATCACAAAAAAATAGAATACCTCAGCCAAATATACAAGATGTTTTAAGCGATGTCAAGAATTTATGAGAACTTTATGCGTGCAACTAAAAGCACGATTGCCAATTGAAGACAATATTTTCCAAATGTTAAGCTTCTTGGATCCTCAAACTGCAGTGCATGGCGAATTCGCAAGTTTGATCAATGTTGCGTCTAAATTTCCAAACATTGTTCGAGAAAATGATGTTCAATTAATAATTGATAATGAATTTAGGGAACTGAAACTTGAAACCACTGTCGCCGACTTATTGTGCTCTACTGGCAGCTCAAATGCTGTTACCGACGTAGAAGAGTTCTGGGCTGCAGTCGGAAAGATATGTGACGCCGACAAGAAACCCAAATTTGAAAACTTAAGCAATTTTGCTAAGCAAATGCTTTGCCTTCCTGTATCGAACGCAAAATGTGAACGGATTTTTTCAGCTATTAACAGTATCAAGACCAAAGATCGTAACAGATTTTGTAATAAAAATGTACGTGCAATCTTACACGCTAAAGAAGGTATAAATAATGATGGGAATTGTACACGTTTTAAACCGGAAGCCTCCATGTTACAAATTATGAAAAATAATAAAAAATTGTATAAAAATGTTAAAAAAGATGATGATGATGATGAGAATAAATAAAAAATGCTAAATTTTGTACAAAAAAATGTTTTATTTTACATATCAATCACTTAGAAAATTTTATTTGTAGTAGTAGATTTTAAGTAGAATTTAAAACAGGGTTTGGTAGATTTTGGTAGAATTCACAGATATTTTTGGTAGATCGTGTGATAAAAAAGTGGTCACCCTGATGAGACCAGTTAGTATCATATGATTCACGTAAGAAGCGGGGCGCGCACCACCATAAACTATTCGAGTCATATTGAAATAAATTTAAGTCAACGCCCCTTGTCAACATATCACTAGGATTTAAAATGCCTTGAATATGCAGCCAAATCGAATCACCTATTAATTTATTAATTTGTGTTACCCTATTTTGAACAAAAGTTTTAAGCAATCGTGGGGACATATGAATCCAACTTAAAACAATGGTGGAGTCTGTCCAAAAATAAATTTTATTAAAATTTAAACGTAAAGAGTTCTTTATTTTGTGATATAATTCTGAACCTAACAAAGCTCCACATAACTTAAGCCTAGGAACGCTAATTGATTTAATGGGAGCTACCTTTGATTTTGCACACAATAGTAAAACTTTTGGGTGCATATTTTCATTGACAAATGAACGTATGTATGCACACGCACCGTATGCGTTTTGTGAAGCATCACAAAAAACATGTAACTCGCATCTAAATATCTAAATATCTACAATCTAATCACTACAATCTGTAGCTAACTGATGTAAGCAACTTATGCTTGGGTATGGCGCGGACGCCGTACCGTAAGTAACAGTATTTAGTCTAATATAAACGCCCAAGGAATCGCTCTGATTCGACCGCCACAGTATAAATTGTAAATTTCGTTGATCTTTATGTAAATAAATATTTCTGAACATTTTCTGAATATCCGAACAAACAACGTATCTATACTGTCTAAAACGCAATAAAATTGAAAAAATATCATTTTGTAGAACCGGGCCGATATATTGTATGTCATTTAACGAATAATTAGAAGTAGTAGCCGCAATAGCATTAAAAACAACACGTAATCGCGTAGTAAGGCTGCTCTCACGATAAACTCCATGATGGGGCAAAAATTAATAAGTTTTTTTTTTATATTATCTAAATCTCTGGTCCATAAGGACATGTGTCCCAACGCTTCGTATTCTTGCATAAAATCGCAATATAATTTTTTATATTGTGGGTTACGATTTAACTTGTTTTCTAACGAAATAAAACGGTTTCTCGCCATTATATAAGAGTCCCCTAAAACGTTTGGAGATTCTCGAAAAGGCATTCGAACGTAAAACCTACCATCTTCGCCACACACGGTGGTTTCTTTGAAGAGTTTCTCACAAAATTGTTCATCACTAGAAAGAACTTTCGTAGAAGTAGGTATTTCTTCTAATTCCCAAAATTTTCGTAATTGAGAATCGATATTGCTTACAAAATTACATTTAACTTCCCTCTGAATATTATTATTATAAAGCGGCCCAGATATGATCCAACCCGCAAGAGTATCTTGTAGGTACGGACCACTTTTGAGTTTAATTATATTAATCTTTAACAAATCCCAAAAAATATCTATATCACCTATTAATAGATCTATCTTTGATGGAATATTAAACGTAGGATCGGCAAGTTTTACATAAGTAGGTATTTGTAAAGCATTGTAATTAATTTTAATCGAGGTCAAGTTTGAGGCAATACTAGGCACCACTATGCATTTTAACTTTGTGTTAAAATTATTAGAACGAATTTTTGAACGTATATTAATTTCACATGTATTGTTACACTGTGAAATAATTTGTCCTACACCACAAACGCTTATAGTGGGCTGTATTAATTCAACGCTTAAACGTTTACACAAATCTTCTGTGATAATACTGTGCTGACTGCCGCTGTCGAGCAGAGCGCGCACCGTGTAAAAATTATTACACGAATCAGCTATATCTATAAGTATCGTAGATAATAAAACCGACTCTTGTAAAGACGTATTGGACGCAAGTATCTGGTTAGTGTGATTGGTATCAATGATTCCGCTATTTTGTAAATGAAACGAAGTAACCTGGCTATTCTGAGCTATCGTATCACTTACCACTTTATTATCAATATGCAGCAACGTATTATGTTTCTTTTGACACATTTTACAGGAACCGAATAAACAATTTTCTTCTGAGTGGACGCCTACACGTCAGCAATTTTCGATGTTAAGGGTATACTCCGAAGTTGATCCCGTTATCACAAAAGTGGTGACCTAATGATAGGATCCATGAGGAATCGAGGGAACTCCTCAAAATTTATATGGAGACATATAGTGATTTCGACCTTTTCTGAAGTAACCCAAGCATATGCTACCAAAAAGTAAGATTTTGCACCAAGGCATACACCCTGGATACCAAAAGTACTGAACAGAACTCCTAACTCCTTATAGATACATGTTTGAGGATTTCGGCGTTGCTTAATTAACTGCAAGCATAAGCCACTATGCCAATTAAAGTAATCATCATCATCATCACCATCATCACACCATAAATCATGACATAATGATGATATAATAGGTACTTCTCATAATATTTTACACCGACACAGATATCTTTGAACATTACTCTGCCGTATATGGACCGATTTTTTAAATTCTTTTATTTCAAAATACCCAATAGGGTATAATCCGAAGTCGCTCTCGCTGCCACCAAAGTGGTGACCTGATGATGGCATCCATGAGGAATCGAGGGAACTCCTCGAAATTTATATGGACATATATAGTGATCTTGTCTTTTTCAGAAGTAACCCAAGCATATGCTACCAAAAAATAAAATTTTGCACCAAGGCATACCCTGGATCCAAAAGCACTGAATTGAACTCCTTTGTCTAAATATACGAGTTTGGTAATTTCGACATTGTTTAAGGAACTGCAAACATATGCCATTATGTAACTTGCAGTAATCATCATCATTATCTTATATACAATACCTAATGGAAGCATATTAAGCGCATATTCAATTATACATTCGATCTTTTATTTTAAACGTTCTTAAAATGTGTTAATAATAATTCAACAAATATCATTAAAAAGGGAAATATTATTATAATTTGTAAACATTAAACCGACTTCGAAAGTAAAATGCACAAAACAGTATGAAATAAAACTTATTTTCTAAATAATTCCCCGTTAAAATTTCAATTTAAAAATTCAATATGTAGATATACTTAGTAGATAATATTCCAAGTTATTAATGAAATCCGATCTCTAGCACTTATTTGCGAACACTGCAATTAAGTAAAGCTAATAAGAGTATTAAATCGGTTCAGCAAAGACGCGCGAGGTCGGACTCGAGCGGTTCACGCAAAGTGGGCGCGGAGAGGAACGGGCCCACGCCCAGATTAGTTTAGGTATGTTATAACAAGCAATAGGGCTATAGCCATAGGTGCCATAAATGAGTCATTTGATCAAATTGGCTGCTTTAAACCGTTTTGTCAAACCAGTGAACATTTGGTACGTAATATAGTTGAGGTTAGCTAGCTAATTTATTGAATAGCCATAGATATATAAGTAAGTCTCTCCAATCAAGCTGAACCATTCTTGCTACATAAATACGGTCCGTGGTGGTGAAGTATAATATTTAGTATTTACATTTCTGTTTGCAGTTTGAATCGATAATTTGATATTGAAAGGTGTACCGAAGATCTTAAAACCACAGCGTCCACTTTTAAGATACATTGTTTGATCCCTACGAGTTAAGCGACATCCCTTGCCCTCAGGCATTAGGGAATAATCCAGTAATAGTGGAAGCCCTTTCTATCGTGCCCTCACGCAAGTCAAGGTCACCGCGTTGTTTGCGCTAAACGCGCTCGCATGTGATAATAGCATTAACAAGCGACGCTAACTTAATTACTGTAACTTAGTCTACTTCGGCTAAATTAATGTTTCAGTGGAAGGTTTCAAACTTATTTTCGAACACGAAATCTTACGAAAGGGAATTCTTAGACTGACAAACAAGCATAAGGTTCGCCTGATGGTTGCAACTCGCAAACATCAGTAACTACAACCCTTCAATAACTCGGGGAATTACAATATACAAGCAAGCTTTATTCTTCGCCGTTTTTCTCGCGAGCTTTACAAGTAAAATGTATTAGGTACTTATTTTACTTTTAACATCGTACAGTAAGGTAAACGTAATACCATGGACCAATAAAACTATAGACTGAAACGTACACAAAAAAACGGACCGATTTCTTAGGTCTAGATGGCGTTGGTAAATAGTAAGAAAATCAATATATTGCACAAATTAGCGAAGTAAATCAATTATGTTCTCTTTTAAACACGAAATATTATTTTTCGGTCTCTTTCCAGAGTCGGTGTGATTTTAAAGTTCAAAGGATGATATTTGATAATTTTCTCTAAATCCTAAAAAATTAACCTCAACAGCTTGTTTCTAGACAATTATGGTAGATGGCGTAGTATTAGGGTACCACGTGTGATCACTAGATGGCGCGCCAAAAGTATCGGACTCCTCATAAAATTACTTATTTAAAATTACTTATTTAAAAGGTACAGTGTCAGATTGATAATAATCGTAACTACGTGTTGCCCGCGACTTCGTCCGCGTGAATGTGGATTATCGCGGTTGGTCAAAAAGACAACGTTAATTATGAAAACAAAACTAAATACCTATCTTAAAAAATAATACAACTCTTGACAATATCAAGAAAACTTATTTAGCTTAAAATATTGAATAGAAAACTACTAGGAAATCAAAGTGTAACTTATTTAAAAATATTAAATTAAACGATAAGTAATCGCAATGAAAATGTTTAACATTACAGTTCGCTAAGTGCAGTCGCGGACAGATCAGGTGAACTTTATTTTGAACTTTATTTTGAACCATAACCAAGCAATAAGGTTGAAAAGTGATACACCGTAACTGTCCGCGACCGTACATACATAGCTACATTACGTTGCGGTCGGGAGTGACTACGGAGTACAATGTGAAAATGACATTACGCGACACCGATATCTCATAAAAAACTCAGATATCAGATAAGAAACGTCCATTTTCAGCTCTATTGTATTAGCTCAGAGTTCTATATTCAATGCTCTGAATTTTCACCGGTGTTCCAGATTCCGGAGCATAAGTCCCAGCCTTACACTTGTCTTTGTCATGTTTCATATTACTACAGCCTGTTTCCCGCTGTCAGGATAAACACCGGATTTTATATATGTATTTATATTACAGTTAATCGAGTCTAAAGAGTTTGGTAAGGACAGCAATATCATATCCAAACTGATGCCATCACATCCTAATGGTTTGGATGTCAATGTTTTTATGGCCCTAATTAAAGTGCTCGTAGCCTTAAATATAGTCTCGAGGTGGAATGTTGCATCACTAAATTTATTGAATTCGAAAAAATGTATGTATGAAAGATTTGTTATGGGCACTGAATATATCTTAAGGAAGTGTTTGTTAATAACATTAGGGTCACTGAAGTGCAATGGGAGTTCCTTTCTATTTTTACTATCTTATAGTTGTTTAATTATATTTTTTCATAGTTGCTTAGGTTGATTTATTTTATTATTAATATTATGTTTGAAATATGCAGTTTTTTCATTATAATGCCTTATATTTACTAGTAATTTGAAGTTTTTATAATATTCTTTTTTAATATCTATCTTTGTCCTATGGTATTCTGTTAATGCTCTGACACGCAATCTCATCATTAATTTCATAGTATCTGTGACACAAGGGTGGGAGCACGTTTTTATATGAGCAGTACTAATTGGTGCATGCAGGTTAAAAAGTGTTAAATTAGACTTTTAAGTATTTGATGGGCAGTGTGGGCCCACAACCCTATTTGATTTGTGACGTCATTATTTTCTTTACAGTCTGTTGATATCAATAAAGCGCTATATTCAGATTTCGGAACGCAGAAATCACGCAACCACCATCCACCAACCAAATAGGCATAATTAATTAAAACAGCCATTAAGAAAAAATATAATAACGTCACATTCTTATCCTCGCCAAAACTTCTATAGTTACATATGTTCCAAATAAATAAAATATTGTTATCATAATTACGCAGCACCAGCGTTAACACTCAGTGGATGCTGAGGAGCGGCGCACGAGATTTCACTCGACCTATTTCCAAAATAGATCCGTCGCGACACCCCCCCCCCCCCTGCCGGCCGCGCCCCCCCGCCTCCCACCCGTCGCCACATGCTGCAGTCGCGTGTGCGTCTCGTGCACTATAACGTCATGAGAACTTCTCTGTTGATACTGGCGGCGCTGCTGAGTGCGGCGGCCGCGCAGGACGTGACGATAGGCGAGTACCAAGGGGCTGTGCTCGTGGAGATATACTCTCGCGAGTAACCTTCATTTGTGTTGTAGTCGATGTAGAGTGGAACGAGTAGTGAGACCGGTATCGTCTGCGCAGGCGTGGTGGGCACGGAGCCGGAGCGCGCGGCGCAGCTGGCCGCGGCGGTGGACGGCGCGCAGCATGGGCGCGGGTCGCCGGCGCCGACCGCGCCTGTGGAGCCCCGTGAGCCGCTCGCTGTGCCGGCACACGTCTGCGACCAGGTTTGACCGACTGACGCCACATTATACACTAAATTAAAATAGCGGATACCAATTACTTATTATACTTAAAACCAGTAGTTTGTAACCAGCGTAATAATATAAAAGATAGCTCACCCGTACCCAGTTAGTTGACCGTTATAAAAAAAATAATTAGTTGTGATGAAATTATGAGGCAACAATGTCACCAATTTAGTGATCAATGGCTGGGGCCTTTAAATTAAATATCTGATGTACTGAATTACTTTATTTGACAACCGGTTAAGTTGGCGAGAGGCAGACGACTGACTCTCGTAGGAGTTATATATAATTGCGACGTATATATACATAACATAACAACGTAAGCTGACTCTACATTCTACGATTACTGAGAATTATTATATACACTACATACACCCCCTTCTAAAAAAAAAAAAATTACATAATTGACAATAAAACAAAAATTTAGAATTTAGTAAACATTAACATTTGGGAGTTTGTTTTGCGACAAAACCCTTAAATTAGTTCCTTGATTACAATTGAACTCCTTCCTTAACATTTTCCTTACACTTGTAACACAAACTTTGTATATAATAATAGCACAAAACACAAAAAGGATGACTGCCATAACAGTCACTGTGATGCTCAACACTTCCAATTTATAATTAGCTTTAGATGCTGTTGCATGATTTGCTCCATTCTGAGCTATATAATTAACTTGTTGAGCCGACACTAAAATAAAATGAATGGAAATATTCATAACTAAAACTTATAACAATTAGTATGTGCTGAGGTGACATTACGCAATTTTCGCGTACTTACTTGCCAACAAAAATGCCAATGTACTGTTAACCTAGTTACAGTCCAAAAACCTTACAGGTCTTTTAATTTTTCTGCCACTACGTGATTGCTGTAAAGGCGTATACACATTAGCCTCTCTATGTTGATCTAAGCTACTGTCATGTCTGACTTCATCTTCTAAAATATACGCGGGCTTGAGTCTATCGATCGAAACATTACATTCTCTATTATCAATTAATATTTTAAGAACTTTACTAGCTCTTTCTAAAACTTTATGTGGTCCGCTGTACGGAGGCGTTAGCGGTCTCAGTACCGCGTCCACTCTTAGAAAAACATGTGAACAGGACTTTAGATCAGCATGCACAAAAGTACTATTACTATCTTTAAATGCCCTTTTTACGGGCTTAATTTTGCTCAAAGTATCTCTTAACTTTATTATAAATGAATGTGGGTTATCAATTTTCATACTTTTATCAGAACAAAATTCTCCCGGCAACCTTAAACAATGACCCAGAGCAAATTCCGCAGCACTAATATTATCATTGTCCACTTGACAAACAGCTCTTAATCCTAACATGACCGTGGGTAGTTCTACTAACCATGATAGATTATTATTCAATCTAGCCGTCAACGCCGATTTTAAAGACCTATGCCACCATTGAAAATCAAAATCAAAATCAAAATATTTTTATTCAAAATTGGTATTTTTAAATACTCTTTTTGAACGTCGATACTACGTGATGCCTACCACCGGTTCGGGAACTAACCCAGCGAGAAGAGCCGGCAAGAAACTCGTCTGGGGCCATCTTTTACCAAAAAGATGGAAAATTAGGTATTCTTTTAAAATCAAAATTATTACAATGTTTACTATGTAACAAATAATAAGATAAGATAAGGAGCCCCCTTATTCCCAAGGTGTGCCGTTTTGAATGAAGTCATTAATTTTATAATACGCTTTGGCACACAAACATTCTTTAACTACTTTTTTAAACTTATTAATGGGAAGGTTTTGAACCTTCTCTGGGATTATATTGTATAAGCGTATACATTGGCCTTTAAAGGATTTACTAACTTTGCTTAGTCTGTACACTGGCATATCTAACTTGTTCTTATTTCTAGTGTTTAAACAATGATTATCACATTTCTTTTTGAAGTTGTTTAGATTCTTTCTTACATATAACACATTTTCCAAAATGTATTGAGATGCGACGGTCAGAACTTTTATTTCTTTAAACTTTTCCCTTAGAGATTCAAAAGTCGACATCTTATAAATAGAACGTATAGCACGTTTATGCAGCACAAATATTGTATTAATGTCCGCAGCGTTTCCCCACAAGAGGATGCCGTACGACATTATGCTATGAAAATAGCTAAAGTAAAATAATCGCGCGGTCTCTATGTCGGTAATTTCTCTAATTTTTTTAACAGCGTATGCTGCAGAACTCAGCTTATCTGCCAATTTAGCAATATGTGGTCCCCACTGTAATTTACTATCTAATGTTATACCTAGAAATACAGTGGTGTCTACTAATTTCATTTTCTCATTATTTAATAGTATATTGGTTTGTGCCTGCGTAACATTTGGCAAACTGAACTTTAAACATTTTGTTTTATTAGAATTCAACAGTAAAATATTAGCATTAAACCAATGTACTATTTTTGAGAGAGCACTATTTACCTCGTCATTGTTAGATTGTCGTCGCTTCACATTAAAAATTAGTGAAGTGTCATCAGCAAAAAGTACTATCTCATGCTTATCATTAACTAGATAAGGTAGATCATTTATATAGATGAGAAATAGAAAAGGGCCCAAAATAGACCCCTGTGGTACTCCTAGTTAAATTTTAGTACCATAGACCTTTTGGAATTAACTTCTACAGTCTGTGTTCTATTTATTAGATAAGAGTTTAGAAGCTTTAGTGCCGTGCCCCTTACACCATAATGGTATAATTTCCTGAACAGCGTATCATGCTGCAGAAGACTGATGCCTGCATCTGTTGTGGACCGACCTTTACTAAAACCAAACTGATTAATATGTAACAATTTATTCGAGTTGAAGTGAAAAAGTAATTGATTTAGAATAATTTTCTCAAAAATTTTACTTATGTTCGGTAATATGGATATTGGTCTATAGTTAGCTGGGTCTGATTTATTCCCAGCTTTAAAGAGGCATCACCTTGCTGTGCTTCATCAAGTCAGGGAACACGCCACTTTTAATACAATTATTAAATACTAATGCTAGGTGAGGGGCAATAATTTCTATCTTACCATTACACTGTGGGTGGTATGGAGTAGTCCGCGTTTTTGAATACCTAATAATTTCATTAAATCTGTGAATAATTCGCTTTCAAACTGTCTACTTTGATCTGTGGTAATAATTTTAGGACAACCAAAACGACATATCCATCCCTCATAAACTGCTCTAGCTACCGACTCCGCGGTTAAAAAAAATAAAAATAAAAAAAAATATAAAATAATAAAAATAAAATAGTTAATTTATAAAAATTTATTTCAAAAAAGAGTTTCTATAAGGGGTACATACATAATATAATATACATTTTTGTTCTTTAAAAAAAATTGTGTTAAAAAAAACGCGAAGATAACCTTATCGATAACGAAAATGCACAGTAGGTACTAGTTACATGCGCCCGAGACGCTAGAAAGAACCATAACCAGTGAACCGTGAACTCCGTGAATTTTTCATTTTCTTGTTTCTCGAAAACAAATAAAAGAAATAGTTACTTACAGGTGAAATGTTATCCCATCTTTCTTCATATTTGACGTGATGCTTTTTTTACCGCACCATCTAATGCTACATTAAGGCGTTTTGATATTTTTTGCACAAAAAACCAAGTGTGTACACAGGTCACAGTAGTAGTCAACACTGATTGAGTATTTCCGCGCCGATCTTTATATCAGAACTACACACACCGGTATATTTAGCGGAACATAAAATAAAGGTTTGATATCAGTATCATATAAGGTTGCTGGCTGGTTTATACGTCATTTAATTTAAAAAGAAATATTTTCAAATTAAGAAAACAACTGAACATCACATTTTATGCAATTATTTTAATTTTATTCAAATACACCTTATCTGGAGCGAACTTCGAGTATTTCTTCCTTCTGAGTTTGATTTAAAATTTAATTGAAATACTGTTTTTTGTTAGTTTTTTTTTAATCGCGTATCTTTTTGGAGTTGAGGACTGAATTATGCCTGACTTAGCCCCAACGGAGATTGCCAGGGCACTCGAAATGCGAAGAAATGGTCAAAACTACAGAGTGATATCCAGAGATCTTTGTCGACCAGTTTCAATGATCCATCGCAGTATCCAATGGTTCAGGGAGACCGGTACTTATGTGAGAAGAGCAGGACAAGGCAGAAAAAGACGCACTTCGAGTAGGGATGATCGTTTCATTCGGCTTCGTGTACGTATGAACCCCCGTTTGACGGCCGTCCAAGCCCGACATGAGTTAGAAGCAGTGCGGGGTGTAACCGTAAGTGAGCGTACGGTACGAAGATCGCCCAACCACCGCGTGTTGGTGTACGATCCGCCAAGGCTCCAAGGCTCGAGGTAAATCATCGTAGAAACAGGTTAACTTTTGCTCAGGAACATCCCTTGGAACGCGGACCAATGGAGTAAGGTATTGTTTAGTGATTAGTGCAGAATTCTCTTAAATCAAATTGACGGCAGGCAAAGAATATACAGACGCAAAGGAGAACGATAGATTCAGACAAATTTTGAAACTACAGTTGCATACGGTGGTGGATCAAAAATGGTTTGGGCGGGCATTTGTTTGGGAGCTCGCACTGACTTGGTAGTGATTGACAGAGGGAGTCTGACTGCAGACCGCTATATCAGAGAAGTTTTAGAAGAAAATGTCGTACCGTTTGCACCATATATCGGTGACGATTTTGTTTTTATGCAGAATAATGTTCGGCCGCATACCGCTCGGGTAACTCAAGCTTATCTTAATGATATGAATATCACTGTTATGGAGTGGCCGGCGAGATCACCGGATATGAACCCATTAGAGCACGTTTGGGACTTGCTGAAAGAAAATTCAAGTCCAGAATTCCAACTCCTGCCAACGTGGGTGAACTGCGAATCGCCGTAGTTGAGGAATGGCGGAGACTATCCCAGGAGACCATCGATAACATCATTCTCAGTATGCCTAGACGGGTAGAAACTTTAATAAGAGCACATGGAGGACATACGCGATATTAATCACCACTTTTCTAATTTAATTAATTGTTATTTTAATATTAATTTTCACTTTTCCCGGTTACATGAAAAGTTCAAAATGTACAATTTTTCACAAATAGCCTTTACTCGCAAAATCTGTCCTTAATGTGATCTCATTTTAAGTAAACAAATGAAACTTTAAATAACAAAAGAAGTGTAGCAAGTAGATTTTAAAATAAAACCATATTTTTTTAATTATGGACCTTTTTTTTGTGTTCCGCTAAATATGCCGGTGTGTTTATAAGGCTGATGTGTTGACAGATTTTTTTTTTTTTCGAATGGGTCTACGCTATAGGCATTTGGCCGTCTTAGCTTAATCGGTCTGGTGACTGCCATTTAGCAAGTCGTTTGGTGGGGGTGTTGACAGAAGTCATTCGCCTGTTATAAGGTGTCTAGTGGTTGTGTGGTCGGTGGTCCTTACCTATGAAATTGCCGTTCTGCAGTACTGACCATTTCAAATCAAAATAATTTTTGTTTGGCTAAGAATTCTAATTTCAAATTAATTTTATTTTAAAAACATAGAATTCTTTTTCTAAAAGTAGTCATTTGTTTATTGATTAGTGTTACATTTTCATCGCATTTCAATCTTTTTCGTCATCATGGATACGTTAAAAATTCGAGTAATTATGGAATATGAGTACCGTCGTGGCAGCTACGCGGCACAAGCGGCACGCAACATCAACGACGTTTACGGAGCTAACACTACAAACCAACGCACTACCTGTTATTGGTTTGTTCGCTTCCGTTCTGGAAATTTCGACCTGAAAAATGAACCTCGCGATCGTCCGAAGACTTTAGTCAACAATGACGAATTAAAGGCGATTGTGTAAGCTGATGATACACAATCTACGGCTGAATTAGCAGCAGCTTTCGACGTTAGCGTCAAAACAATATTGATCCATTTGCGTCAAATTGGCAAGGTAAAAAAGCTTGAAAAATGGGTGCCCCACTAACTCAATGATCGCCAGCGCGAAGTACGCATCGAGACGTACCTTGCACTGCTCAACAGACACACAAATGAAGGAATTTTGAACCGTATTGTTACCTGCGATGAAAAATGGATTCTGTTTGATAACCGCAAGCGCTCAGCAAGTTGGTTGGATCCTGGTTTAGCACCTAAACAATGCCCTAAACGAAAACTTACCCCAGGAAAATTGATGGTCACTGTTTGGTGGTCTAGCGCCGGTGTGATGCATCACACCGGCGCGGCGTGAGCATTACTGCAGATATGTACTGTGAAGAACTGAACACAATGATGTAGAAGCTGGCACATCTCCAACCAGCATTGGTCAATCGCTCGTCTCCGCTGCTCCTGCACGACAACGCGCGACCTCATACTGCACAGCAGACGGTCTCCAAGTTGCAAGAACTGGGGTTGGAAGCTCTCCGTCATCGGCCCTACTCACCAGACCTTGCGCCTACAGAACTACTTTTTCAAGAATTTGGATAACTTCTTGGCGGGAAAAAAATTCAATACCCGAGAGGCAGTACAAAATGCCTTTGAAGAATTTGTTGCCTCCCGTCCAGCTGATTTCTTTAAGAAGGGCATCAATAAACTGCCACTACGTTGGCAAAGATGCATTGATTGCGTGGGTGATTAATTCGATTAATACAAATAAAAAATACATGAAAAAAATTTGTTTAAATTTTTTCATACAAAACGGCAACTTCATAGGTAAAGACTATATATGTACATAATATATACTACTTGTACTATATAGTAGTAGTATAATATATACTACTACTACTAATACTTATAATTGAGTATTTTTTTTTAAATATTATGCAGAAAAACAAAATTGCAAATATTATACTAATTAATTAGTTATGTTTCTTCATTTTGAAACAGTAGTAACAAGATCGAATACGAAATAGAAGTTTTTATAAATGACTACTTTTAAATATTACCCTTAGTTAGGATCTTACTTGTACGATTCAGTGGCAACACTTATTGACCGAGAATTTGTTTTGGATTTTTGTTTATTTATTGCATTATTTGTTAATATTTAGACAAAATAATACTTACAGATGGAAAGTAACGTTGCCCTTTTGTTTATCAAAAGTTCCGATCTCTTTTTACAGTAAAGAAACATAGCAATTCGGTATTTTTAGCTCCGGTTTGTCCCGCCTCACTGTAATTTGCCGAATACGTCTTCTCACGCCGTCAGGGGCTGAGCCCCTCTACATGGGGTGGGATGACGGGCCCAGTACGAATACTGGACGCATTTCGTCTAGTTTTAAGGGAATACCCGCCGCGGCAGAACGCAGGGGAAACCCGAGGCGATTATATATCTCGTGGTTGAGATACTGAGTCATACTGTGGGAAAACACCGTAAACAGTCATTAACTTTATATCCTGTTAAAAAATATTTCTGTACTAAGTACTTCATTAGTTGCAATTTAAGAAAAAGCCTAATTGAATATTCCTTAATACAGGTGAAAAGGTAGGTAAGTATCACTAATTTAAATATAAATAAACAAAAACATCTTTAACAACCTTTGTTAAACAAAAATTATAAAACAATGAACACTGCACTGTCAAAAAATAAAATATAGGTAAGTACTTCTACCATACAAATTCACCCTGTTCATTAGGAACTGTTTCGCTTAGAAGTACGGTTACAAGTACAAGTACGGTTGAATAACATTTGTTTTATCGTCTAATATTAAAATCAGTATTGTGTTTTGGCATTAAAATTAAATTTGAAAATTAAAAAAAAATTGTAGGTATCGCACTGAATGTCAAGACAGAGGTGAAGGGTGCGAGCCTAAACAGCCGCTTTGTAGTGAAGTGTTGCGATTTAACCGCTTTTTAGTTGTGTAAAGCACAGAAAAAATATTCTTCTTTACTATGCATTCAAAGTCAAAGTCAATTTTTTTATTCAAAGTTGGTATTATTATACACTTTGATGTCTACCACCGGTTCGAGAACTAGCCCGGCGAGAAGAACCGGCGTAAGAAACTCGCGCGGGGCCATCTTTTACCAAAAAGATGGAAAATTGTTCTTTTAGAATAAAAAAGGTATATAACAATGTTATGATTAAAACTTCATAACGAGAGTACAATAGTACATAGAAGTACTTTCAGGTGGCCATCCTATTCCCATGGTTTGTGATCGTCAGTAAAATCATCGACCCTATAATAAGGTTTAGCACACAAACGTTATTTAACTCCTTTTTAAATTTATGAATAGACAGATTTTGAACGTTTTCTGGTATTCTATTGAATAGGCGTATCTTTACCTACTACTACGTACTAAATACCTTTAAAGAACCTTTAAAATATTTATTAACTTTACTTAGTCTGATCACCGGTATATCTAGTTTGTGTTTATTTCTAGTGTTCATACAGTGATTATTGCTTTTCGTATTGAACATACTTAAATTTTTTCTAACATTCAACACATTGGCCAAAATGTATTGACGGTTGAAGGTAGAAGGGACGGTCAGAATTCCTATTTCTTTAAACTTTTCTCTCAGAGATTCAAATCAGGACATTTTGTAAATCGAACGTATTGCTCACTTCTGCAGCACAAATATTGTATAAATTAAATGTCGGCGGCATTTCCCCATAAAAGAATGCCATAAGACATTCTACTATGAAAATAACTAAAATAAACTAGTCGCGCCGTATCTTAGTAGGAAATTTCCTTAATTTTTCTGATTGCATATGCTGCAGAACTGAGTCTATCTGCAAGATTAGCAATATGAGGTACCCCACTGTAATTTACTATCTAGTGTTATACCTAGAAACACAGTGATGTCCGCTAAGTTAATTTTCTCATCATTTAATAGTATATTGGTTTGTACTTGCCTTTGTTTTATTTTAACTGTCTTGTAGCTAGCATGGACGTATGTCCGCCTTTTACTTAAGTATGTGATAGTCGTTAAATTCTAAAAACCTAGATTATATGGCAGATAAGAAACTTTGACCGCCTTTTAGTGTAGTGGAAAATAATGACCGTTTTTAAGCTTGGCATTGACCGTGAAAATATAGAATTAATCCAAACGTCAAAGTACTTTAGTGACCTTTTAGTCTAGAATTGTTAATTAACCGCTCTTTAGTGCTCGCAATATATTTTATTTTGTAAATAACCACTTTTTTAATAAATTTATTTTCGTAACGGTGAAAGATACGATAACCGTGCCTACACAGATCGATAGAGATTTCAAAACATTATATAATGGCAATAAAAAGTAAAAATTGGCCAGATGTCATTTAGCCGCCTTTTAGCTTTAATTTAAAATTTAGCTATAATTAAGAAACATCGTGCTAAGGCAACTTACAGACGACAAAAAACTAACGAAAGTCATGAAAAGTACATAAAAATTCGTAATCGCTGCAACACTATGTGCAGAGATGCACAGAGGCGTTACATTCATTCATCTGTAGAAAGCGGTGGGACAGCTAAAACATGGAAATTTTTAAAGTCTCTGGGTATAGGTAATCGTGGTGGGCAGGTCCCAACCAATAATATTAAGCTTGATGATCTTAATCAATTTTTCTCATCGCCATCATCGTCATTGAGTACGACTGACAAAACTAATACGCTACAACATCTCTCTTTTCATCCTCCTGAAAGACACTCTCCTTTTTGTTTTCGTCCAGTCAGTATCAGTGAGGTTAAGAAAAGTGTAATGTCAATTTCATCTAATGCGGTTGGTAGTGATGAACTTAGTCGTAACATGATTGTTCCAATAATTGATATTATATGTCCCGTCTTAACAGATATCCTTAATTTTTCTTTGTCCACAGGTACTTTTCCAGAATTCTGGAAAAGAGCTAAAATTATCCCTTTACCCAAAAAGCCTAAACCACAATTTTGTAAGGATTATCGACCAATTTCTATCCTATCATTTTTATCTAAGGTATTAGAGCGCCTCATCCATCAGCAGACTGTTAACTTTTTAAATAGGTTAAATTACTTCAACCCCTTTCAGTCTGGTTTCCGTCCCGGCCACAGTACAACTACTGCATTAATAAAGGTGACTGACGATATACGCTGTGCCATGGACAATGGGAAATTAACGATTTTAACACTTTTGGACTTTACAAATGCTTTTAACACAGTTGACCATGATATTCTCTTGCAACTCATGAACTCTCTAAATTTTTCACCTACCGTGATTGCATGGTTCCGTGGTTATTTATGTAATCGTCTTCAACGTGTTGCGGTGGAAGAAGTCGTATCTGAGTGGTCAACAGTCACGGCTGGTGTCCCTCAAGGCGGTGTCCTATCGCCTTTACTGTTTAGCATTTTCATTAATACCATCGCCAAAAACATCTTCTCCTGCTCTCACATGTATGCTGATGACTTGCAGATTTATCTCCACGCATCACTTAATGACTTACTGTCGGCTATTGCACGAACTAATGAAGATCTGAAAAGTATATGTGCTTGGAGTAAATCTCATGGATTAGTCATAAATCCTATGAAAACCCAAGCGATTATCATCGGCAGTCCAAGGTTGTTGACAAGGGTTCGATTACAGGATCTTTGCCCAGTAATGGTCGAAGGAAACATTATCCCATTCTCACAATCCGTTAAAAATCTTGGAATTCATCTTGACTCAACACTGTCTTGGACTAAGCACATTGGTGAAATCGGTAGGAGAGTTTTTGGTGCGTGGAGTACTCTGAGGCGCTTGCAGCATTTTCTGCCGATTCCGACCAAAATTCTGCTTGCTGAATCGCTTATCCTTCCAATATTAGATTACGCTGACACATGTTTCACAAATATTTCAGAAGATCAGCTTAATAAACTTGAGCGTCTCCAAAACCTTTGTATTAGATTTATTTTCGGTTTACGAAAATATGATCACATATCCGAATTTCGTACCAAACTCAAGTGGCTGCCAATCAGACTTCGGCGGAATGCTCATATACTGTCCCACCTGTATGGTATACTGTATGACCCCAAGTCGCCACCTTACTTAAAAGAAAGATTTAAATTTTTGGACGATAGTGTAAAATCTTTTCGAAATTCTAATATATCATTAGAACCCCCTACGAGAAATACAAAATTTTTTGACTCTTCATTCACAGCTCGTGCAGTCAGTCTGTGGAACAGATTACCAATTTCATTAAGACGCGCTCAATCTTTGCACGTATTTAAAAATGGAGTTAAGGAATATTTTTTGTCACAATTAACATGGTGATCTTTACTATAAGTTCATAATTTGTATGCATTATTTCTACTTTTAATAATAGTATTTATTTATTTATTCTATAGTACGATATGTAAGTATTTGTGTATGTATTAACGAATATTATAAAGTAGTGTACCTAAATAGTATATGTCATATAAAAGTATTATGAAATCTTAAATTACAATATGTATTAAAATAATTTTCTCTTTACGTGTCTATAAAGCCACCTACCAGTATATTACATGTAAACATGTCATGATTATAAAGGTTGTCTGGCAGAAATCGCTTGTAGCGATAAGACCGCCTTTTGTGCTTATTTAAGTTTAGTTTTTCTATGTTCTGTATGTCCTATTTGTTTTTGGTGCAATAAAGAGTTTTTCATTCATTCATTCATTCATAGCTTGAGGACGGCAGTTTGCAGTTATGACGTTAAGCCAGAACTCAAACTACTACCATATCCATTTTTATTAAAATCCGTTCAGTAGATTTTCCGTGAAAGAGTAACAAGCATCCATTCATCCACACATCCATTCTCACAAACTTTCACATTTATAATAGTAGTTGGATATGTAGATAGATGTGTGTTGTGTCAGGCTCAGTCGGGCGTGGTAGCGGCAGTGGGCGGGCGCGCAGGCGCGGCGGCGGCTGCGCGCGCCGGACTGGCGCTCCTGCTGGCAGAGCCCGCCACCTCCGACGCGCAGCGCGCCGCCGCGCTTGACCTATTCCCGCACCCGGATGTGCTCGCGCAGGTACCACGTTATGCACTAATATTTACTACTTACAATGTTATAATACACGAACATTCATTGAACAAAAAGCTACAGCAAAAAGCTTTGAGAGGTCTCGGTAAACGACACGGTAAACGAGTTTTTGACGACGGCAAAAATGAGATCGGCAAGTCGCTATACATTTACTGCCTGGTAATTAAAATACGTAACCACAAAAATTATTTATTGTAAGTCGTACTTTATGAATATAGAAACAAATAACCTAACCAAGAGCATGTCAGTACATGTCTTAGGAGGGTTCCGTAGCTATAGTAGCTTCCGTAGTATTTTCCTAAAGAGTGTTTAACATGATCTACAAGTTTCTATCTTCTATAGTTTAGAAATGTCCGGGGGGGGGGGGGGGGGGGGCAACTTACAAACCACTTTGGAGGCCAATTTCTCAAAAATGGTTGACTTTGTATAAAAGCCATGTGTGAAACCTTACTTTTATTTTAAGAACTATTCAACGATACCCCACACGAAGGGGTAGTATGAAAAACTATTTTTATCCCCACTTCACATGTATGGAGAGTCACCCCTAAAGTGTAAAAGGATTATTATATTATGATGCCAAAACTGATATCTATACACGTTATATAACTATACCAAATTTCACCCATTTATATCCATAATTATAGAAGTTAGAGGCGCGGACAGACAGACAGACAGACAGACAAACAGCTGACGGACAGAGCGAAACTATAAGGGTTCCTTGAGTACTACGGAACTCTAAAAAATCAATAATATTTTACATCAAACTCTGGGGATAAAAGATAATTGATTAAATATAACCTTACCTATTGTTAAATAAATTGCCCTAGTGGCGGTTTGCGGAAAAGCGACATCTACTAGTTGTGATGTGAATTACGTAATGAAATTTTTAACTAGTTTGTTTGGAAACGCAAGATGCTAACAGATAAATAATGGATGTCGCTTTCACGTTACGAAAACCAAGAACATAATAATTATTTTTCTTAATATAAATATTATAGACGGATATATTTCACAGCCCAAATAACATTTTTTTTCATAAAACTAGTACTAAACTGCTGAACTATAGAAAAAGAAAATAACATTATATTCCAATTAAAAATAAATAAAAAAATAAAATGTTCAGAAGAAAGCGTGTTCTGTCCAGGGTCACTAATGTGGGAATATAGTGGCATGCCTCAAAGGGAGATCTCCGACCGTGCGAGATGGTATGCTCGGTCAGGCCGAAGCCCACTTGCAAGCGTTTCAGATGTTGTATACAGGGTCTATCGTAAATAATGGATAACCCGTAAACTGGAGTTGGTCCGGATGTGAAACTGTAAGAAAATCGTATTTCCTTGCCAGGGTTTCTAACCATATGAAAATGGCGTAGCATTTTATACTTTTTTATAAATTTCGCTACTTTTTTCGTTCATTCCGTTGCCATTTCACCAAATTTAGGTATTTCTGTGTGATTTTTTTAGTATTATACTCCTGAAGACGTGTATTATTTAATTTTAATACAATTTTAGGTGTTTTTAACGTAAACAATTTTCAAAATCATCTTTTTATGCTTTTTTTTAAACTATTTTTTTCTTAATGTCAACTTTGATCATTTACTGTGGAAAAAAAAGTATGGCGCTATAGCTGCCCATTATCTTAATAAATTGTCTAGTATGTGTAGTTTCTAAAAAGGTATTATAATGTGTACTTTACTAGCAATATTAAGTTACAGGAGCGAGATCTATATCTGTAGCGGGCTTCGACCTCTTGGTTGTAAGTCCTGATGTGTGTCTGAGTGGTGATGATAATAATACAGCAACAATTCTTATATTCTCCTTTATTGGTGCTTAACACTGACTACGTATTACATATGAGGTAAATGCCTAATACAATAATATACGTCTACACTATTTATAGCCTTTTGGCCAACTGAAATAAACAAACTAAATAGGCTTTACTTCATGACATCTGTCAATGTCAAAAATGACATTGACACTTACTTTTGTCAATATGCAACAATATCAAGGTCAGAATTCAAAATTTTTAAGTATTGTTATAAAAGGTTATAAAACTGCACGCCGGCAGCAATACAAGCTCTACATCGCCTAATAAAAGATCCTTTAATCCGATGCGCATAGCTGGCTTCTGCGATTTTACTTGCTGCTACTTGAATGCGCGTACGCAACTCTTCCACAGAACTTATTGCTTCCTTGTACACTACTTCCTTAATGCAGTAAAAAAAGTCCAACGGGTTAAGATCTGGCGAACGTGGAGGCCATAAAATTGGACCCAATCGCCCTATCCATCTATCTGGATATGTATTATTTAAATGTTCCCTTACACGAACAGCGTAATGTTCTGGACACCCATCATTTTGAAGCCACATCTCGTTTCTTATATCCTGTGGAACGTCTTGCAGTAATCCAGGTAAAGTATTTATTAGAAAATCCAAATACATATCCGCATTTAATATTGCCGGCAACTCAAATGGACCAATGATTTGTCCGTTAATAATGCCAGTCCATAAATTTATTTTAAACTGATATTGCGATCTGTCTTCACGTCTCAATCTTGGGTTTTCAAGTTGCCAGCTGTGTAAATTGTGGAGGTTCAAAAAACCATCTTTTCGACACGTTGACTCGTCACTCCATAAAATTTTATAAAAATAACTTGGGTCTTCTCTCATCTTTCGCAGCATTGTGCGACAAAATGTTACTCTCGCAGCAGCGTCCCTTGGCATTAGTGTTTGAACCCTTTGATAATGAAAGGGATATAATTCATGCCTTTTTAAAATTCTGTGCACGGATTTTTGTATCCAGGTATCCAGGTACGCCGTGAAATAACACTTATGGACGTACCAGGGTCTTCAGCAACTATTTCCAGTACTTCGGCTGCATTGTGTCGTTGAGATCATCCTTCACTGGCCCCACCTATGCCGGTCCCAGGAAATCGTCCTTCCATAAATGCGTTGTGCACTCTAATGAAGACACGGTAATTAGGATGTCGAGCATTTGGATATTTTTCACGGTAAACACTTGCTGCTCTGGTAGCGTTGCCTTACATAAACCATAAATGTAATGCATGTTTGTGTATTCAGCCGAAGTGTATTGCTGAGGCATGATGCAAAAACATCCAAACAACAAATCCAATCGATAACACAAAACAATGTCCGTAAATGAGAGCTAAGTCGTCAGTATCACCAGGTTCACAAGTCCAAAACACAAGGCAAATCAAAGCGATATTAGAAAGCAGTAACAAATTGACAAAAGTAAAGAAAACAAGAGCACATGCGATAGTCAAAATCACACTGAGATGTGTACACTCTACAATCAGGAGCGCGCCCTAAAGGCAAAAACATGCTAACCTTTTCACACACCGTGAGTTTGAAAGGGAAAGTGTGCATCTGCCTAGTAACAATGACCATCAATCGTCCTTTTCACGCATAGAGGCCCATTGTTTTGCTGTCTTTGTTAGTTTTTTACCTGATGATCCTTTTTTCGAATAAACTTATCGCAACATGTTTATCGCATGAAACATTTAGAGCACAACAATTTTAAATTTGATCACTTATTACATTATTACCATGGAGTTATGATATTCTTTTACTAAAAACAACCGGTTGTTCTTCTGAAAATCCTTATTAGTGGTCCAATAACGTTTGTGTAAAGAATTTTGGTAGAATAAGATCATTATGACGAAGTTTTATAACCTTTTATAACAATACTTAAAAATGTTGAATTCTGACCTTGATATTGATCTCGCTCCTGTAACTTAATATTGCTAGTAAAGTACACGTTGTAATACCTTTTTAGAAACTACACATACTAGACAATTTATTAAGATAATGGGAAGCTATAGCGCCATACTTTTTTTTTCACAGTAAATGATCAAAGTTGACATTAAGAAAAAAACAGTTTAAAAAAAAGCATAAAAAGATAATTTTGAAAAATGTTGACGTTAAAAACACCTAAAATTGTATTAAAATTAAATAATACACGTCTTCAGGAGTATAATACTAAAAAAATCACACAGAAATACCTAAATTTGATGAAATGGCAACGGAATGAACGAAAAAAGTAGCGAAATTTATAAAAAAAGTATAAAATGCTACGCCATTTTCATATGGTTAGAAACCCTGGCAAGAAAATACAATTTTCTTACAGATTCACATCCGGACCAACTACAGTTTATGGGTTATCCATTATTTACGACAGACCCTGTATATAGCGCCGAACTACATAAACTTCGATAGTGCAATTTAGGATTGTGGCGCTAATTGGTCCACTACACTATCTATTGGGCCACTAGATGGAGCTTTTACACTTCAAATTGTCAATATACGGCATGAAACCATACCAACCATGTTGACAATGATTACTACAGATAAGTCCGTATTTCGCACATGAATTCTCTGATATTCGGAGTTTCATAACTTTTTATTCCCAAGTCCTAAAAATATAATATATTTTATATACTAACTTTTTAAGTACTATAAAGCCACATATGTTCGAAACTTGGCCGCTCTTGATGGAAAATCAGGCAGGATTCGTCAGTGTCCTTTACTACTACTTGTACAAAGAAGTGTAATGTACTATTTATTAAAATCGACGTCAATGTGCAATTAACATTAAATTTATATTTGATTCTTTGTCCTGCTTTCGAAGAAAGAAGCCCCTTTTCACACCAAGTTTCAAAATTCCGACTTGGCAAAAAATCCAGCAGCATTAGTTAAAACTTGGATTTGGCATTTTTGTTCTAAAATTAAATTGGGTATTTTCCTGCATGTAATTTTTCTTTTCTAATAAATTAAGAAATAATTAGTTATTAACAACTTGATGAAAGTAAAAAGAATTAAGATTTTTTGTGTATTTTTGTAATTATAGGTATGCATTTCGAAGTCAATAAAATTGAAATATTTTTTACATCAGTGTAAAATACCCACATAATTAGTTTACTTACATCAAATACAAAAATATTTACTATGGTATGTATGAATATAAACGCGCAAACTTCGGAGAAATTTTGTACATATGGCCATACATTTCGTAGCAACATTAGTAGCGTGTGACGTCACCTGCTTGTACGACTTTTATATGGGGCGTTTTTACAAGACTCACAAAAGTGCTTCAAACAATCCGCAATATCTTTGAAAATATTGATTTTTAGTACCTATACTATTCCTTTTGTAAACTATCTTGTTTTTCAGAGCACTAATGCTTTATGTAATAAAAAATACAGGAAAATACCGTATTGTTACATCATATTATTAACCGACTTCCAAAAAAGGAGGCGGTTATACGTTCGGCTGTATATGTATATTTGTATATTCAACGATTACTCCGCCGTTTGTGGACCGATTTTCAATTTTTTTATGACGCGGACAGGCGTGCGCAGCCCTGAGCGAGGCAAAGGAGTGGCGTCAGGCGGTGCTACTGCACGAGAGCAGCGCCAGCCCCGCGCCGACGCTCGCACCCTTCGCCGACGAGCTAGTGCTGCGCGCTCGCCAGCTACCGCCGCCCGGCGACGACGACGCGCTTAGGTACCGATACGATTCCCGACTGATCCTGATCTCTGAAAGGCGGATGTGTAATTTGTATGTAATACGACTGGGGGCACAGGAATCTGCTGCTGGTGCTAAAGAAGAGTGGCGCGCGCAACTTCATCGTGTGGAGCGGCGCGGCGATGGCGGCACACGTGCTGGACGCGGCGCAGCGCGTGGGTCTGCTGGCGGAACGCCACTCCTATCTGCTGCCCGTGCTCGACTTGCACACGCAGCCGCTCGCCAACTTCAGCTACGGCGGCGCCAACATCACCGGTGACCGAACCGTAATTCCCTTAGGCTGGGACCATATTATCCGGAATCCGGAAGGCCGGAGAAAATTCAGAGCATTGAAATTAGAACTATGAACTAATACAATAAAGTTGAAAATCAAACACATGAGTGTCGAGTTGTCAGATTTGTCATCGACATCTGGCTTGGTGTTACGTTCAGAGAAAATTCAGAGCGCTGAAAATATAACTCTGCGTTAATACAATAGAGTTAAAAGTGGAAGTTTCGAGTGTCGAGCTGTCATAAATGACATTGACATTTGACTCGACACTTTTTTTTTTTAATTTAATATGGTATCGGCTTATAACCATTTGCCAGTGTCAAGTTCAAAAGGCGGGAAATAGAACTTTCGTTTCAATTTTCAACACAGTATTCCTAAATCGTCAGTCTAAAGTCTAGTCAAAGACCAAATAAATAGTCAGTGCAGTCCATGAGTCATGTCAGTCGATTCAGTAAAGTGGTAGAAGCTTTACTGAAAGTTAAAAAGTTAAGAAAGTTGTGCACGTTAACGAATATTTAATGGTTAATAGTCTACCAATATTACACATTAAGAACCGAAATAACACAAATTTATAAAAGAAATGCAAAATCCTTAACGTCACCCATTGAATTCCTCGGCAAAACTCCGACTCGACACTCATGTGTTCAATTTTCAACTTTCAATTTTAGCACAGAGTTCTACTTCAATGCTCTGAATTTTTATCGGTGTTCCGGATTCCGGAGCAAATAGTATAAGCTTTAGCCCAGAGTTCCATTTTCAGTGCACTGAATTTTCTCTGGCATTCTGGATTCCGGATCATATAGTCCCAGCCTTTCAAAGGCTTCACTCGGAGCGACATTTTTCTGCCGACTTGATGTTAACTTCTGTCGACAGTGAAATGGTGCTCTAGTTCATAAAGGTGTAACTAACCTTGTAAATCTGCTTTTTGTGATATTTTAAAACATTAAAACAATCATAAAAAAATGATCTGACCAGAATTCGAACCCGAGACACAACCAACAAAGCTAAATTAAACACACGCATTATACCAAACTGCTATTGGGACTGAAATTAATAGAGTCGAAGTTATTGATAATATACCTATTATATATGTCACCGTCAAATTGTAAAAACCGTTAGATTGTAATATAACTAGAGAGATTATAATATGTCGACAGATTGTCAAATAAAAATTCTCCTTCCAGAGCCTAACCCATGCTGTTGGGGAGCATCGTCAGAGAGATGTTCCCTGAGACCCCGGCAGGATTCGCTTCCCCGTGAATGGCCCGGTCGTCGCCGGACTTGACAACGGAGGATGTTCCGCCACCTGTCACCGACCAGGAGATGGAGGTGGTTCTGTCCCGCCTCCGTAGCAAAAAGAGGGCGCCGGGTCTGGACAGGGTGCACGGGAAGGTGCTGTCAATTGCACTCGTGCACCTCGAGGAGCTCAGGGAGCTGTTCGACCACAGTTTTCGGTTGGGTCAGTTCCCGAGGACTTGGAAGAAGGGTCGGCTTACCTTATTGCCAAAAGGGGCCGGCTAACGGACCAGGCGTCGGCGGTTAGGTTGATCGTTTTGCTGAACGAGGTTGGGAAGGCCTTGGAACGTATGGTGGCTTCTCGACTCGTTCAGCACTTGGAGGGTGGACCGGGATCGAAACTGTCCGATAGTCAGTATGGTTTTCGGGCAGGTCGGTCTACCGCAATCAGGCGCCTACGGTCGGACGCAGGAGGCGGAACACGAGGGAGTAGTGGTGTTGGGGGTGTCGCTCGACATCGCCAACGCTTTTAACAGCCTTCCTCACAGCGTGATACTGGAGGCATTCGAGTATTTCGGTGTCCCCACGTATATCGGAAGGCTGTTAAAGGATTGGGTCTCCGGCAGGGTGGTCGTGTGGGAGGACCGGTAGGGGTCCTATGTGCGGTGGAGTGTCGAGTGCGGTGTCCCACAGTGGTCAATACTGGGACCGCCCCTGTAGGACATCGGCTTTGATTGCATCCTGCAATGTCGTCGCCTCCCCGGGATTAGTGTCATCTGCTATGCAGATGACACCTTCGTTGAATCCCGGGGACGAACGCGTCAAGAGGCGGCGCGGCTGTCTGAATCGGCGGTATCGCTGGTGGCTAGCCGCATCAGGGGTCTTACTCTCGAAACTGATTCGATTTCGATTTACGAGTCTGATCCGATGTCAATTTTGATTCACTTTCGATCCTGATGCGTACTCCCGAACAAAATCGAATCGCAATAGAGATCGCGTTGAGATCGTGTCTTAACAGCGTCGTTAGCTGTATCCGGTTGCTGACGTCACGTCCACAGTGTAAACAAGATACAGCTGAGTGCCGTAGTCTATGGATTTTAATTTAATTTTTTTTAAAGATTAATAAAAATATGGAAAAATTATATATTTTTCACTTTAAATAACAGTTCGTGTATGTTTATTCAAATGAATCAGCCTCAATCTCATGCAATGGTAGGTGTTTAAAGATTATTTTTCTAAAAAAATACTGTGACAGTAATTAATAGTTTCGAAATTCCTGTTTATAATCTTTGACATTCTGTCAAATGTCAAAGTCATATTTTGTTTTATTTTGTCAGCAAAACTCAAGTGTTGTGCACAAAACACATTCATTAACTAAAATAACTGGCCATGAATAGGTAATTGGTAGTATTGTTAAAAGGTGTTAATTTTGGTGAAAATATATAAGTGATATATTTAATGTAAATGATACAATAACAAATTCGTGTTTAGTGCTTACATTTAGAAAACCTGAGCATAGTAACAATATCAACATACGACTTTTTATAACTATTTATTGACTTTGTTTATTCAAAGACAGATTGAGACAAACGAAGTCTTCATATGATACGTTAATAAAGATCATATTATGTAGACTTCATTTTTTCTCAGTCCCTGTCTTAAGTGAAAATATAATACATGAATGCGTAAAGGTTTTAAATAACTTTACACATATCGGTGATATAATTTCAGTGAGTCGGTTTCTTCATATGAGTAGTTACATCTGCGACTGATACGTCAAATAATTCATTTTAAGGCGATAATTGCATCGAAATTCCTCACAATCCATGTCCATTGCTAATGTGTTGAAGTTGGTGAATCTTCGTAAATTTTGCATTTCCCGAACGCGCATTCTATTTGCTCCTTCAATAACATTAAATAATGCTACAATACTACTGTCCACGAATGGACATCGCATCGAGTGCGATTTCCCTCACGCACGGACCTCGCTGACCAATGTCCCCCACATGCGGGGTGAAGGAAGGGGCACTGGACTGGTTCTATGAGCGCGGACGGCGCGGCGGCGAGCATCACGGAGGGACACGGGCTCTCTTCTTTCCGATCTACCAGCGCTGGCGCACGCTCCACTAGATATTGTACCTACATTTCATAATAATACATCGGAGTTCTATCTTCATCTTTTATTTCTTCACCATAGCAGAGAGGACCCGACAACTACAATAAAAATCACGTAATTTAGTTGAAATACACTAAAACAAGCAAACTCGTACTGTATACTGTAAATAAGACCTCTTTAACTATCGTGTAATTTAACATTTGTTTTCGATCCTGCCATCCTGATTCGATTGTGTCGGGAGTAAGGGGGCAGGAGGTTAGGGCTTCGGGTTCGATTCGAAAAAACCGAAGACGTTCCGCGGACCCGGTAAGAGAGGACCCACCCCCAGGCACACGACTCCAGATCGGAGAGGAGGAGGTCAGGGTGGGCCCCACAGTCAAATATCTTGGGCTTACCTTGGACGGGAGGTGGACCTTCGGCCCCCATTTCCAACAACTGGGAACGAAGGTCATAAGGGTGGCGTCATCGCTGGGCCGGCTCCTACCAAATGTGAGGGGGCCAGCCAAGCAAGCAGGCGGCTATACTCCGGAGTGTGCCACTTTGGGTGTATCATATTATTATGGCCACTGCAATATTTTTGTAACTATTTGGTAAATTCATCTCTATATGTAACTTGAAACTATAAGGGTTCCTTCTAATTACTACATAATTCTAAAAGTGGGTTAGGGTGGGTGGGTTAGGTTAAGTTAGAACATTTTTATTAAGATCAACTTGAAACTATAAGAGTTCCTTCTAGTTACTACGGAATCCTAAAAATGGGCTAGGTTAAGATAGATCTCTTTTTAAACACTTTGCATTCGATAACAAATGAATAAACAAACGAATATGGCGGCGCGGTGGCCGGTTCACGGTTCAACCAATCAGCGCGCGAGTGCGTTCCGTTTTACAATTTGACGAATTCATAATATTATTATATAACGAAAAATAATACGTAAAGTTGTAAGGAGAAATCTTATCTTTCCAGTTATATTACAATCTAACGGTTTTAACAATTTTATGGTGACATACCTCAGCGGCAAGGAATCTTGACCAAACTCATAATATGTGATAACACTTTTTAAGGGGTTCTAACTTGGATCTTATCGTGTAGGTGGGTAGAAAGAATGGTCACGTTAATCTCAAGAGGATAATTCACTAATTTGATGTCCATATTGGTCTGTGTTTTAAAGTTTAGTTAAATCTTGTCTTTTATCCTGCGAAGTCGCAGTTTTGAATTGTGCTCTGAACATTTTGAATTTTAATTTGACAAAGAATTTTTTTTGTTATTGTGGTTAATAAACACCTAAGAACCCCTTGAGGATTCATAAAATGCCTTTATCACCAAGTCAGATAGCGCAGGCAGTAGCTTTAGTGGAACAGGGGATGACTCATCGTGAAGTGGCTACTGTCCTAAACGTGCCGCATTCCTCGATGCAATATGCACTAAAACGATATCAAGAGACTGGCCGCTACACCCGAAGACCAGGTAGTAGTGGTGTACGATGCACATCAGCTCGTGACGACCGCTTTATTGTGTTAGAATTTTAAGAAATCGCTTCCTGACCGCAGTCGAGATCCGTCAGCGGCTTCAAATCTCCAGAGGTGTGAATGTTAGCGAGCGTACGGTTGAGAAGACGTATGGAGAAGTTATTTTGAGGGCAAGAAAACCAGCCCGTGGTCCACAGCTTTCTCCCTCAGCACAGAGTAGCTCGACTTCACTTTGCCCGCGAACACGCTAACTGGACTCATGATCAATGGGCAAGGGTTTGTTTACTGACGAGTGCAGGGTCGCTTTAAATGCACCTGATGGTCGACAAGGTGTCTGGGTAAGGAAAGGCGAACGTTATTTGGCGATAACAACCACTCCGACGGTCAGTTTTGGCGGAGGCTCTATAACGGTATGGGGTGGCGTGAGTTCTGATGCTCGTACGGAATTGGTCATCGTTAATAACGCCTTAAATGCGACAGGGTACGTCGAGGAAATTCTCGAAGAACATGTTGTGCCCTTTGGAGGGTTCATTGGTTATGAACAATTCATTTTAATGCATGATAATGCCCGTCCACATGTCGCTCGTATAGTAAATGAGTACCTTCAAGAGGCTGGTATTCAAAAATGTCAGTGGGCAGCTCGCATCCCGGATTTAAATCCGATATAACACATATGGGATAAGCTGAAACGAGCAATAAAATCATCATCGAACCCACCACAAATCATTAACCAGCTTCGAGATGCTGCAGTGAGAGCGTGGCGCGACTTATCACAAGTCGATATCAAGAACGTCATCCAAAGCATGCCAGACCGAATGCAGGCGGTTATAAGGGCTAGAGAAGTTAATACGCGCTATTAAAAAGGACAGAAAGCGACAAAAAATCGCACAATTTTAAATTCGTAGTGCTTTAAACTTAAGTGTTAAATATTGTGTAAATGTGTTTTTTTTGCATAAACCTCATTATCAGTTTATAAAACCTTTAACTGTGAGAAAAAGTGATCAGGAACGTTAACTGGATAGGCTTAGATCTTAATTAAACAAAATTTGTAGAGCCAAGTGCAAAAAAAAAGACAGTTATCACACCTTTTGTACTTGGCCAAGTTTCCGTGCCGGTGAGACTACGCTACATCGATTGTTCTACAAGAACAAAATCTTGTTGATTGTTATACAAGAATTGCTCGTTTAAAGTATAAGATAGTTTTTTCAATTATCCCAATCCTTAATTTTTCGGGATCTAAAGTATCTTAAATGATGACCGGGACATAAGAAGATAATTATAACGTACCACCTTCCGCCATGCAAAATAACTTTCAGTTTCGGATATTAGCCCGTACACAATATTTATTTTAAATCTGGATTTGTTCTCATTTCCTTACATCCCCCTGACTCGGTTTTTAGGGTTTTTTTCTATGTTCTGACATTCGACCTCAACATATTTAATATATCTATACAAGATATTGATTTGAATACATAGAGTGACAATATTATTTATTTTGTAATGATGTAACTAATAATGTATAATCATAGCTCTGCGGCTGTTTGACCCCGAGTCGGAGACGGTACGCGCTGCCATGGCGGATTGGCGGACGGCGTACGTCGAGCGACTGGGGGACGCCGCCGAAGCACAGAGAGACGAGATAGAACGGGTAATCCGAAATATATACCTATTTCCTTTCCGTCGACTATTGAATAATGATAATATATAATAATATATTGAATAATAACTATGCACGCCACAACATTTTGAAATAACTTCTGTTCGAAAATAATAAAGTTTATACATGCGCAGGTGGTGGCCAACCCCCCATCGGCGCTGGTGCTGGCGAGGGACGCGGCGAGACTGGTGCTAGAGGCGGCGGAACGGTTGCGCCTGCCCGCGTTGCCAGCTGGCGACTGCACTCGCGGCCGTGCCGCCTTCCACGCCGACACGCTACTGAACTACGTGCGCTCGGAGGAGTGGAGCCGCGGCGCGGGCGGCGGGTTGACGTGGGCGGCGGGCGGTGCACGGCGAGCGGTACGGCTGCACGCGGCGGAGCTGGCGCGCGGCGGAAGGCTGGAGACGGTGGCGCGCTGGGGGCCCGGCGCGGAGCTGGCATGGCGCGCGCGCCCGCCGCCGCCGCCGCCTTCCGGCGACGTCATGACCAACAGAACGTTCGTGATACTTATCGCAATGGTACGTCGGGATTTGCGTCTCTCGTTTACAAATTACTACTTATTGAGATATGAAAACAGTTATAATATTATTGGTTAATTACTTCTTCCATAATAGTAATCCGAAATGGTAAATATTGGAACAAAGTTCTTTATAGCGCGTTGCGAAAGGGGGCTAGACGGAAAAAATTAAGACTGTAACGACACTTTTTGCTATAGTTGTAAGCCGTGCGGCGTGCGCGTGTTTCTCTGTCTGTCTCTCTCTCTCTCTCAATTACTACTAAAATTGAGCCTACTGATTAAGTTTATATTACATTATATTTGTTAATAATAAAAAAAAAATTATTATAACTTTAAAAAAATAATATTTTATTACAATTCCTTCACTAATTAATCGAAAGGAACTTCGTTCCATCCGGGTGTCCCTTGACACCTCGCAAGTTTTTTTTCTATAAGCAGGCATGGACATATTATTCGTAATATATGCAGGTCAATATTTACAAAATTACCTTACATCCGAAAAATTCTCATGCGGTATCGGGATCTCAGTCTAGTACTCGTCAAATCGTACTACGTAATGTACATGTAGTACACATCTGAGTACTTATATTATATCTTATATGTCGATCTGTGGTATGTCCGCAGAACCAACCGTATGTGATGCGGCAGCTGTCACCGAACCGCCTGGCTGGGAATGACCGCTACGAAGGTAAATTCTGCAACCCTTCCACATACTTATATTCGACAACATTGCAATAGCAGAATCACAATAGTTGTCGTACCTTTAATACATTTTGTATTATAATTTCGGTAATCTTACAAAGTAATATTTAATATCTATACAACGCAATTGCAATAAAGGATTGATTAATTGAACGGTTTCGTTGTCCGGAAGGGTTCTGCATAGAGCTGATCGAACGGCTGTCGCAACTACTGCACTTCAACTACACGTTCGTGGAGCAGCCGGACGGCGCGTACGGCACGCGCAACAAGACCACGGGCGAATGGAACGGCATGATGCGGAGGCTCATGGACGACCCGGGGATTGATTTCGCCATCACGGACCTGAGCATTACGGCGGAGCGCGAGGAAGTGGTGGACTTCACCACACCCTTCATGAACCTGGGCATCAGCATCATGTTCAGCAAGCCGCAGCCTCCGGAGCCGGCGTTGTTCGCGTTCCTGCTGCCGTTCTCCCGCGGCGTGTGGGTGGGGCTGGCGCTGGCGTACGTGGGCACGTCGCTGGTACTGTTTGCAGTGGGCCGCCTGTGCCCCGAGGAGTGGCAAAACCCCTACCCGTGCGTGGACGAGCCGCCGGCGCTCGAGAATCAGTTCACGCTGGGCAACGCGCTTTGGTTCAACCTGGGTGCCGTGCTGTTACAGGGCTCGGAGATCGCGCCCGTGGCGTACGGCACGCGCGCCGTAGCTAGTGTGTGGTGGCTTTTCGCGCTCGTCATCACCAGCTCCTATACCGCCAATCTGGCCACGCTGCTGGCTACCAAGACCTCCACCGAGCTCATACACAACGTGCGTGAGCTGGCCGAGAACGACCTCGGCATCGAGTACGGCGCCAAGAAGGACGGCTCCACCTACACCTTTTTTGAGGTACTCACGATGGTTTTGGCAGATAACACCTCATCTATACTAATATTATAAAAAGGAAAACTTTGTTTCTCTGTTTCTTTATTTGCATTGAATAGGCTCCGAAACTACTGGACTGATTTTGTTGAAATTTAGCACAGATATAGAGTAGACTACGATGAAGGACATATGCTACTTATTATCATGAAAAAATGTACGGTGTGAGATTTACTTTTGCGCGAACGAAGCCGCAGGCAACATCTAACGTGAGATAAAGTATTAACTTTACGTTTTGTACGTTTTAGATGTCAAACAATCCGTTGTACAAAGCTATGTTCGCGAAGATGAAGGATCAGAAAATGCCGGAAACCAACCAGGAAGGCATCGACAGGTGAGAGAGTATCACCCCGCACTCCCCAGCGCTCGTGCCACCGGCGCGACGGTAGTGACGCGTATCGCGTGTTGCAGGGTGGTTGCGGGGAACTACGCGTTTCTAGCCGAGTCCACCACCATCGAGTACAATGTGGAGCGGAACTGCGAGGTCGTGATGGTGGGCGATCAGCTGGACAGCAAGGGCTACGGCATCGCCATGAAAAAGAGTGAGTTATATTTTTATTTTGAGAACGAATATCATTGTTATTTCTTGTAGTGTTTTCAACTTTGATCCCATCGCTGTTATTAAAAATAATATGTGTGTACACTGTAAGACGTGTTCCAGACTCAGTGTACCGGCAGGCGCTGAACCTGGCGCTGCTGAACCTGCAGGAGGCTGGCGTACTGCGCAATATGAAGCAGAGTTGGTGGAAAGAGAAGCACGGCGGCGGAGCCTGCCAGGTTCGTGCCGCGACTATTTAATTACTATGTGAGATAACAGATGTAGGTAATGTGCGTTTCGTACACAGAAAAGCGAGGAACGCGAAAGCGAAGAGATGTCGATGCGCAATTTTCGCGGACTGTTCTACGTGCTGATCGTGGGCTGCGGCGTCGGCGTGGTGATATCCAGCTGCGACCTGGCATGGGCGGCGTGGCGGCACCCGCGCGACTCAGAGCGGCCCTTCGGCGCGCGCTTTTGGGCAGAGCTGCGCTTCGTGTTTCGCTTCGACCGTTCCGTGAAGCCTGTGCGCGGGCCGCTGCTGACGCCCACGCCGACTGCGTCCGCCCGCAGCACCACGCGCTCGGCCACCGCGCCTGAGTCGGGATCGCGGCGCTCGCCGTCGCCGCGCCCCTCCGCACGCTCACCATCGCTGCGGTCGCGCAGCGCCCGCCGCTCCTCCATGCACGCCGCGAGCGTTCGTCTCGCTCGTCACGCCTCGCATCCACGCGGCGACTGAGCGACGGTATCGTGAATACGAGTATTCCTGATACCGTCAATGTGCCGTCGCCATCAAATGATCAATAATAATTGATCATTTGATGGCGACGGCTTGAGGAGGGGAGGATATTTTCATTATTTTTTCAGTAGGACGCACCACTTGAGACAGAAGCAATTATAGAAAAAAAATATGGCAATGCTCTACTTTGAGATACGATCGATATATAAAGCTATAGACAATAGATTCCTATGTTGGAAAATTCATAATTTGAAAATTTATTTTTCTCCCATCATGAAGAAAATATTTGGGGTTACTGAGGTGGACGAAATTTTCATTATTTTTTCAGTAGGACGCATCACTTGAGACTGAAGAATTTTACAGAAATTAAAATAAGTATATCCTCCATTTTGAAATTTCATAAAAAATGATTTTTTTTGTAATTAACATCCCCTAAACCTAGTAAAGGCTTACTAGATTTATTTTATTAAAAATAAATTGTCTTTTGTCTTTGAATTTCAAAATGGATACCCTTTTTGTATTCAGCACCCCTAAAAAGCTCGAAGACGACACCCGTATTAATTCTACGGAAAAATAAATATTCGCCAGTTTGAAATTTCAAAATGAATGGAGTTTTGTAATCAGGGACTCCAAAAACCTAAAGTGAGGCCAACCAGACGAGATAAAGAATGTAAACAAATTTTCAGGGCTTCAAAACATTTTTATTTGAATAAATTATTATAAAGTTCGAATTTTAATCGCTGTCGTCTGTACTATACAAAGATGATTCGTCGGAAGAGTCCGAGTCAGCTGTGTTTATGATAAAACTATCTATTGTATTATCAATCATGTTGTCAATATTGCTATAAAAATTGTCCTCGACTTTTATTACATGATCCACACAATTTCGCCATTTATCAGCAGATACACGTTGGATCACCTCTAGTAGCAGTTTTTTCACATCTTCAAATTTAAATGTAGTATTATTGCGAGCTACGTGTCCCTTTATGTCAGCCCATACGAGTTCAATGGGATTGAGCTCGCAATGATAAGGTGGCACTTCGCACTTAGGACTTCCACCTTAAATTTTTTGGCGAGCTCATCCACAGCGTATCTTTGGTAGTTCGCCTTTACGTCATTCACTTTCTTTAAAAGTTCTGCCTTTACGTCTTTTTCAACATAGCTTAGTTCTTTATTACGCAGCCATTCTTGAATACTTGGTTTTCTCCATGCTCTGGTGGGTGTTTTTTCTTGGCGTCTTAAGTGGTAAGGAGCATTGTCCAGTACCACTACAGCAATTTCACCAAGTTTTGGTAAAATATTCTCAAACCACTGCTCAAAGCGGTTCGCGTCCATTGACTCGTGGTAATCACCTGTGTTTTTTGACTCAAATACATCATCAGCCCCCTCTGTGAAACCATTTTCATTTCCCATATGCACCACAATCAGTCGTCTGCCCTTTGAAGTAGGGTTCTTTGCACCCGTACTCAGTCCCTCCATAAAAGCTTGCCGTTTTGAAGTTATTGTAGTATCCACGTAAGTTTTTGAAACAGTGTGCCCTGAAAACGAAATAAGTTTTACATTACCAGTGATATGCACTGCCGAAAATTCTAATTATTTTAGTAAGTCATCTTCTTATTTTGTGGGCTGCAAGGCTTATCGATCCCAGAAACCCAACGAGAGAACAATAAATAAAGTGACTTTTTGGTATGTGTGTCCCCTGCGGGAACCGAACCCGCGACCTCCAGATTAAGAGCCCACGCTCAGCCCACTCGGCAACGGAGGCAGTAAGTAAAATAAGGGTAAAAGCTAGTATTTATTAACATAATAAAGGCACAATTATTTGACAAACCTGCATTCACCCATGTTTCATCCATATAGAATATAGAGCGATTCTCCGTTCGGTATTTTTTAATCTTTCTTAAGTAATTCATTCGCCATAGTATAATGTCGTCTCTGTCTATTAAAGCATTGTTTCTTTGTCGTTTTATATACTTAAAATTTAAATGTTTAAGTATTTTCTGAAATGTCGATCTTTTAAAGTTTGGTAATTCTTCATCATCATTGACAGCTTGGAGTACTTTTTTTAATGTAGGTAATTCGCTTTTCAGATAAAATCTATGAACTTTCTTTCGTATTGCCTGTTTATCAAACTCGTCCACTTTTTCCGAGAATGTGACCCTTTTTTTGGTTGTTTAATGGGCTTTGTTGCATATTCTTTTATAATTCTATATACGGAAGCGACACCGATGCCCAAAATGCTCGCTGTTTTCTCCATTATACTTGTTTTGTACGGATATTCATCAGTAGGCCAAGTTTGCTTCACGTATGTGTGCACATTAACGACCATTCCTTTTTCATTAGATGTAAAATACGTCCGCTGTAAATAAAAAAAATGTGAGGAATGGTAAATTTTAGACTATTTTCTTATTATTATATAAAAAGAATCTTTTTTGGTATGGAACCATAAAAATCAAAATTATGGTAATGGTTCAAGTGCAAATGAATTAATAAATTAACTTACCTTTTGACGCTTTTTGCGTGGTGAATTGATTTCTTTCAAAGGTTGTCTAAAGCCGCCAGGCTGTGATTCCATAATTAAAATCAACAACTAAGCACTCACAATAACAGCAACGGAGACGAAAAAATATGTATCACTTCGAACGCAATCCAAACAGATTCGAACTTGTTCACAATTGTTTGGCGGACCAAATGTTGACAACTGCGGCACTGGCCGCTTTCCTGTACCACGAAACACGCTACGACAGCTGTCGTCGACCAACTGACGTCATTATTGCATACGAGTGATAAGGACAGATATAATATTAACTCACTTGCAACTCAATCAATGCAACTCAGTAGCGGTCCATTTATTTACGTTTTTTATCTCGTCGCGTTGGCCTTACTTTAGAAAAGGACACCTATATCCATTTTTTAAATGTCAACTATCTTGCAAATTCAAAATGGATGAATTTAATGTAATCAGCACCCCCAGAAACCTACAAAAGGACAGGAAAGGAAAATTTTTATATAATGAAGTCATCTTGGAATTTTAAAATGAATGACATTTTCGTATCCAGCACCCCCAAAAACCTGGTAATATCAATTTTACGAAAAAAAATATCCGACATTTTTAAATTTCAAAATGAGTACAATATCTACACCCGAAACCAAGAAAAATAAAAAATGGGAACTTTGTACCTATGCTTCTTTACGTTTTTTTATGTGAGCTCGTTTTGCTGCCTATTATGTTTTATGAATTACCTACATGAGGGAAAATATATGTGGCTATTCTTAAATTAAATGTGTACTCTCAAATAAGATGGTTATTTGTTCGCTAAAATAATATGTCTGCCAGTTTGGAATATTCAGTGAAAAAAAACTGGTATTAATTAGTCACCAGATTTGAATTTTTTTGTTTCTTATATTGTTTTGCCAACTTGATAATTTAGTATTCATATTCAGTTTTTTTTCAGTAGTTTTTTTGTTTGAAAGCTGACATGATCGAGAGTGTTCATAGCTTTATTTCATCATCATCGCTCACTGTTTGACAATTCAGGGGTTTTTTTTTGTTCTCACGTATTGTCTATAAGTACTCTATAATAAAGTATATTTATAAAATATTTATAGTCTTATATTACGTAATGTTCGAAAATTTAACAACTGGGTCAGTACGAATTGTACATATTTGATATTTAATTTTGACATATTTGTGCAAGCAGACGACAAATATGTCAATTATATACACATATTTGTGGTGTGCTCGCCAAGACCTTTCTTTTGATACCAAACACGTGATGATGATCTCGGTTTAATTTTTTAAGATGTTACAAACTGAGGTTCAATTTTCGAAATACAAAATTTTGAAAAAAATTACATAGCCTATGTTACCCGCGGCATCATTACGAATCATACATAGACTGCCAAAATCATTACCCTTCCTTTTGGCTTCGCCGTAGTCGGGTGAAAAGAGGAGGTGAGGTATCTGTCTTTTTTTGCAGTCGTGTTTTTTTTTTTATTTTTTAAATTATTTATTATATTTAAGATTTTTTAGTTTAAACAACTTACACTTTATCGATTTAAAGCAAAAATACGACTATTTGAATGCATTGATAACATTTTTTTTTCGAATGATTTTGAAGTGGTTGTCATTATTAAATTTAAAAAGGTACATTACTCCAGTGATTTTAGGTTTTATCTACGGAAAATTCCTAGTAAGCATAATTTTTTATACACCTTTATTACGGCATTGTACCTTTGCCGTTTGGCCTTTATAACTTTTTTAGCCGGCACGATATCAATGTCGATTTTTCACATCTTCATTACAATCCCGTAATATAATAATATAGCTCCCCACACCGGTTTCGGTGATGGTGGTCGGTTTCATTGAAACCAGGCCAGCTACCCAAGAGTTATTTTATAGTGGTGTGCGCAGTACACAAGAGCACTGGGGGCCCACACAAGGATCCATTTTAGGACCCTTTCTTTTTCTGGTCTATATAAATGACCTACCATACCTTATTAATGGAAAAAACGGGATAGTCTTATTTGACACGTCGCTTACTTTTAATATTAATCGCCAAAACTCAGGCTATGACGAAGTAAATGCTCTCTCAAAAATAGTACACTGGTTTAGTGTTAATAATCTTTTGTTAAATAGCAAAGAAACTAAAAGTATAAAGTTCACGTTGCCAAATGTAAGGCAAACTGAAACCAATGTTCTATTGAATGGAAAAGGTATCGAACTAGTAGATACAGCAGTCTTTTTAGGTATAACTTTAGACGCAAAACTAAAGTTGGGCCCTCATATTGCTGGGTTGGCCGACAGACTCAGCAGCATTTGCAGTAAGTAAGATAAGACAATTTTCAGACGAAAACACAGCATGGCTTGTATATTTTAGTTACTTCCACAATATAATGTCCTATGGCATTCTACTGTGGGGAAATGCTGCCGATATAAATACTATATTTGTGCTGCAGAAGCGAGCTGTTCGGGCAATCTCTAAGCTGGCCCCCAACACGTCATTAAGAGAGAAGTTTAAAGAAACTGGAATTTTAACTGTAGCTTCTCAGTATGTTCTATCAAATGTATTATATGTTAAAAAAAATTAAACCTATTCAAAAAGAAAAGTGACAACCACAATAGAAATACCCGAAATAAGCATAAGTTTGATGTACTAGACTTAGACGTAAAGAATTCGTTTAAAGGCCAATGTATACGCCTATACAATAAGATCCCAGAAAGCGTTCAAAAATTTTCAATCAATAAATTTAAAAAAGTAGTTAAAGAACGTCTGTGTGCTAAAGCCTTTTATAAAGTTAATGATTTTATGAAAGATAGCACATCTTGGGAATGAGGTGGCCCCCTGCAAGGCTACTTCAAAATTACATATATTATTGTACTCTTGTTATGTAGTTTTAGTCATAACACTGTTATACAGGGTGTCCCGTAAATCGAAGTCAAGCCGTAAACCCGTGATAGGCCAAGTTACAATAGTTATCAGAAAAATTAAAAAAAAATCCAAGTAATATGTCTCAAAAAATACAAAGCTTTTAAAAAAATCGAAAAATCGACATCTTGTGGTGGTTTTTTAGTTCCCGGCACTACAAATTTCTACTTTTTTTGTAATTTTTTTTTTGTATGTAATCCTGAATAATGCTTTAGTAAACTGGTGCCTAAAATTTAAATCAAACGACTCCGACTAGAAAGGAAATGAGGCTTTTTGCCCAAAACAATGATTCGAATTGAATAGTTTGCTCTAATTTAACTGACTGTACTGGAAAAAAAATGTACTACGCTTGTTTGGCAGGTAATTTTAAAAGTTGGCGCAGTTAATAAGGATTCCAAAATGGTATGACACTTGCTATATTGTTTCTTAAATTTTGGACAATATTGATTTTTGTAAAGGAAGTCAGTTTTGGACAATTTTTTCTTACTTACTTAAAAGGATTCAAGTGCACCCAGGACTTTCTTCTAAGTGATATTCTGATTTGGATGAGACGGAGAGAAACATCAACGAGTGTAAGAGAGACAAAATCCAAGAAGTAAAAGAATATCACGGGCCACTCGGGCCATAGTGTCTCATTACTTTTAACTTTAGGAAAGGTGTTTTTTAGGAAGCTTTTAATTGAAACAAATTTTTGGAGTATAAAATATTTTATTACATTATAACAAATGTTCAAACTGCCTCCCACCAGCATAAATGCAAGCTCGACATCTTTTTAAAAAAGACCGCTTTATCAGACGGGCAAATCTGCCGTTATTAACTAATTCAGCTGCTTGCGTTAATTGTCGTCGTAGTTCAACTACATTTTCAATTGGCTTTGTATACACTTTTTCTTTCACAGCTCCCCAGTAAAAAAAGTCTAGCGGATTTAAATCAGGTGAACGTGCTGGCCACGAAATGG
The DNA here is from genome assembly GCA_037179445.1 of Phengaris alcon alcon. Classification (NCBI taxonomy): domain Eukaryota; kingdom Metazoa; phylum Arthropoda; class Insecta; order Lepidoptera; family Lycaenidae; genus Phengaris; species Phengaris alcon. Next base: position 320,397 of record JAYRCH010000635.1, on the reverse strand, counting down.
TACCAGACCGCCCTATCCACCTTTCTGGATATTCATTATCTAAATAATCTCACACTGAACGGGCATAGTGCGCCGGGCAGCCGTCTTGCTGGAACCACATGTCTCTGTAAATGTGCAGAGGTACGTCTTCCAATAAATTTGGTAAATTATTTCTTAAAAAGTCCAAATAAATGTCGCCATTCAAGGTCTCTGGCAATTCAAAAGGTCCGATGATTCTCCCGTTTAGAATCCCGGATCTATCCTCTCTCATCAAATGTGGATTATCTACATGCCACTCGTGTAAGTTGTGTAGATTCATGTACCCATCTTTTTTAAAAGTGGACTCATCGGACCATAAAATTTTGTCTATGAATCGTGGATCTTCCCGGTGTCTTTGTAACATCGTTTCACAAAACGTAACTCTTGGGAGATAGTCCCGGGGTAGTAAAGTTTGTACTCGCGTGACGTGGTATGGGTGGAGCTCATGACTTTTCATGATTCGATGGGCTACACTTTTGGGCACTCCTGTGCTTTCTTCGATTTGTCGTACTGAAGTACTTGGATCTTCTGCGACTGCTTGTAGTACGATGTCCTCGTAAGGCAATCGACTTCTTCTTTCACTGTGTACTTGGCTTGGGAATCGTCCCTGTGAGAGTGAACGGTGCACATTCACAAAAACTCGATGATCGGGATGACGAGCAGCGTTTGGGTATCTTTGGCGGTAAAGCCTAGCTGCAGCACTAGCATTGCATCGGCATTCACCATAAATGAGATGCATATTGGCATATTCCTGTGCGGTGTACACCGACATGGTGGTACTACACAATCACACGATCAACGATAGTCCAGGAGAAAGCAAAGATCGTTGAAAGAGAAACTAAACAGTCCAAATCCAAATCACAAGCAATCGAGTCCAATAAACAAAGCAAAAAGTGGTATGTACGAAATCAAGACGAACGAATACGGTGTGCATAAAGGTACTGCCTTTAATTTCGCCTGGCAACCCTGAAAATATATAGCTATATTTTTCTACTAAATTGTTAAATCTTATTTGTGAATCTTGATGAACAATCAAATTGCACTGTTTAATACAAGTTTGCCAATCAATTTTCATAGCACTCAGCCAATCCCTACCTAGCAATGACTTTTTACCTTCTTTAACAATAATCAATGTTGCTAAGTATTCTTTATTTTTAATTTTAATATTTACAGTTGTCTTACCCAATACAGTGATATTGTTACCGCCATATCCTGATAGCTTTAGGTTATATGGAATTAATTTTAAATTAGGAAAAAATGCTATGAACACCGATTTGGGCATTAATGTCACATCTGACCCACAATCAATTTCAAATGATATATTTGGGTCAATCAACTTTTAAGTGTACATCAATGATAAATTTTATTTTTTTAATTTTATTTGAATTTTTTTTTATATTTTAACATTTTTTCTTTAGATAATTATTTATATTTTAAGAATTCACATAGAGCAGAACGATTTATTTAAATAAAATAGTAAATTTGACTCCGAAATCCACATGACTCTAGTTAAGATAGTCCCTTGGACAACTAACTAAATAGACTTCTGAACCATTTGAAATTCAGTCAAATTGTGAACCGTCACTTTATTCTCACTTAATATAGGATGGATTTCAATTTGTCTTCCATGAATAAAAGACGTGACTTTTAATTGATAAGTTATTTCCAATTATATTGTCTCCTGGACAACGACAAACTTTAAATGTAACGAACTTTTCATTTAACTTGTAAAATAATAATTAATACGTGATATTTAAAACTCTTTGTTTCACTTTTAATTGTTACATTCATATATTTTGAAAATTTTGTAAACCTCACTGTTATTTTTTAAGTAAAATTGACGATAATGTGTCTTTAGGAGACAGGGACAAAATGGTTGTCCAGTGGACATATACGGTTGTCCATAGGACATACTCGGGAGTTCAAAGGAGATACTAGGATTGAAATCGCCTGTATTTGTTATTTTTATGTTAAAAAAACAACTGTATGACAATAATTTTCAGTTTTATTATAATTTTTTACGAAAGAATCAACATTACAATAAGTGACTAAATAATGAACAGACCTATAAACGTAACAACTCTTACTAATTAACTTACAAACATTAACAGCCTCTTTAATCAGCTTAAATACTTTTTTGACTCTAACTTGTACTTAGCTGTCTCAATAAATGACTAATACCTCTATGTATCACATAAGGGTTCAGTAAGATACAAAACTTAAAAATTAATCTATAAAAACAAAATTTCTTAATCATAGCAGAGATCCATAGGTGTTACACTAAATTACATGAACTATTCAATGTCCGGGGTTGGAAGTTTTTTAATTATATCATTGAATGCTACATAGGATTTATCTTTCTTATTCAATATAAAAAGTTTTCCATTTTTCACACATTTTAGGAATGTGACTCTGATTTCGCCGTCTTCATCGATATCGTTTTCGGCAATGCACGCATATGTATCGTATGATTTACCTTTGGTGCTGTAAACTTTGATCAGCAAAAAGTCACCTACACCATGCAATAAATTCTTTTGTCCTGACGTAGATGGCTGTGGTTCCTCTGTAGTGTCATTTTCATTGTCAGAGCTATCAGACGATCCATATACACTCTTGTAGTTGCTCTTGCGTAAACCTTCGTGTATTTCAGCGAATGTAATGTTGTCTTTATTCGAGGATAGCAAATTATTTAAAGGTACGTCGTCAACATCGCTGAATGTGTCGTTGTAAATATTTTCCAGTGGTGCTAGGATAGGACTTAATGGCATCTCTTGAGGTATGTCTTCGTCAGGGTCGACAGGGGTTGGAATGTTCCTTGGAGCTGGTATCGGCGAGTATAACTTGGGACGCAAGCATTCGCATAATCCTCTAGAACAGAAGCAACTCAAATTTCTGGACATTAGTTGGCCATAGCTCTTTGAAAATATTTGGTGCACTTCTTTTGTACCGGGCAGAGGCAAAAGATTCTTTGGTATGTCCCTCTGAATCCCGTCGATCTCTTCTTTTGTTACATAAAATAACTGAATTTTACTCGACTCTTTGAGAACTTCATAAAATTGAAGAGCATCAGTAACGTCCGTTCCTGTTGCCACTTTCTTATCAGCTGCTCTTTTTAAGAATCCCCCAATACCGTCTGCAGGGCCTTTGCCATGCCCGGCTTCAAAGAATGACCAGCTAAAAGCTTGGAAGCCGTAGCTAAATGTTTTCGTGCAGGCCAAATAAAAAGTTTGCTTTTTGACGATATTGCGAAAATGGGCCATCGGAGAAATAATGAATAGTGTCAATTCCAGGGTAATTTTCAATAATCTTTATCAAAATGGGATGCAAATGGGCCCATATTGCAGCTGGTTGATGAATATTGCATGGAGAAATAGTACAAAACGATAAAGCTTCATATTTTTTATCTTTATCATATACGTAAACCACAACTGTGTGAAGAGTGACTTGGTTACGAGAGCCACCAAATTGATGCGCCTGAATTTCTTCTGTACATTTACAATTATAATTTTCGCTGAAATCGACTAATATCACAGCTTCGTTTGCTCTGATCTCGTCAACACATTGGCGAAAATTTTTAAACTGAGTTTTCATATTAAAAATATGTTTCTTTATACTCTTCAGTTCTTCTTGAAAGTTCTTGACCATGTTTTCTATAGTATCTTCTTTAAGTCTCTTCACGTTCTTTACAGCTTTAAATTTCTTGTCGTTTTTCAGATAGATTTCCTGTTCCCTCACCCATTCAAACCACTGTATTTTGCCTCGAAAACTGTCACTATTTATCTTGAATTCCTTATCCCGACACTGATTACAAGTACCAAACATGCACTCTTTTTTAGTGCCGTCACAGACTGTCTCTGATATCAGTGTGCTTAGATCTAAAGCACTAATAACTCTTTTTTGTTTCAGAGGCTTTATCTTAGCTGCTGCATTAGTATGTACTTTACAAAGGCACATATCCCTTCCATCAACTGTTGGTGTAACTACGTAGAAAGGGCGATTTTTCGTAAAATAGAAATATGAGCATTTAGCATTTGGATTCTCTGATTTGAAGGCTTTGAACAAGTTTTTCATTGAGTCCAATAGGAACCGTTTTTGCACCTTTTCTTTGCCTTTAGTGATGGTTTCTTTTTTGCCGGCAGTATTTCTAGATACATCATCTCTTAAGAAAAAGCTATTAATTTTTTTTGTCAGCTCTGTATCTGAATTACGAGTGTTACTTGTTCTGAGTCTTCCTTGTAAGCCCAAACAGTCTTTTACTATTTCATGCTTTTGCGCACCAAGTTTCGCGAAAATGTTTTTCAGCATTTTTTTGCCGTTTCTGGCTTTAATTTTCCGGTAATTATCTTTGATAGCGTTTGTTAATATGTCGTACTTTTGTTTTTCTTCCCTTTTTTCTTTTACTTTAATTAATTCTTTTTCTCTCCGATGAGCTCTCTTTTTATATTTTTCAAACTTTTTCTTCCACTTCTTGCTTTCAGATTGCAATTTTACATTTTCTCTATATAATTTAGACCTGTCTCGTCGAACTTTTTTTCTGCCTCTAATCTTCTCATTTTTCGAAGACACGGCAGGAGTGGGAGGCGGTGTCGTCGGTTGAAGTTGATCTTCGGGATTTATTTCTTGCAGAATAGACGGAGAGCTTGGAGGCGTATTCTCAATTATATTCCTAACAGCTTTTTGGCGATTTCTCTGTGACTGTTTTCGCAGCTTCCATATAATTCTGCAGTTTTCTTTATCTTCTGGCGGCATACTTGAAATTAGTTTTTTATTCTTATGGTAGCTTTCCCTTTTTTTTCTATTTCGCTCAGCTAATTTCTCCGGGTCTGCTTTAAGTCTTTCTCTATAGCGTCTTGATTTTTCTTTTTCCGTCAAACCCATTATCTAAAAATAATAACAAAAATAATTTAGAATATAGAACTATTAGATATAGCAAAAATGTGTTAAGTAAGTAAGCTAACTGCATCCGTGGTGTAGTGATTTGAGCGTTTGTCTTAGGGTCCGGAGTTCCCTGGTTCGATTCTCGGGAAAGGAACACGTAAAGTTAATATTTGTCAATTTATCACTTTCACTCACAAGATTGTGCCCAGTTTGGTTAGGACATAGCAAGCTAAACCACCTGATTGTTCATAACAAAGATGGTTCCGTGCTTCGGAGGCCATGTTAAGCCGTTGGTCCCGGTTGCTATGATTAATTAGATGGCAGTCGTTACACAATCATGTCAGAGGCCTACTGCTAGTAGTAGGTGGTTTGAAAACTCTGACACCAGAGATCATCGGATCGTTCATCGACTCGGTGTTCCACACGTCAAGAAGTAAAAAGTTGAAATTGGTCAAAATATCAATCTAATTTATATTAAGCAATAATAAATGCTCTAGCCTTTGTAAGAGGCTCTTCAGTGACTAATTATTGAAAGAAAAAGTATTGCTTTATGCTGATTCTATCATTAATTGTCCTATGGGCAACCAAAATGTCCCACGGACAACGGTTTTGGTTGTCCAAGTGACTGGTTGTCTGAGTGACATTTATCAGTCTTTGCGCTTCCTGATAATAAATAATGATATTTTGAACTAGGTCTTACGCGCAGTGAAAAATATAGATAAAATAGAATATATTTCACTTTTATTTACTACGATATATCAAATACTTACGTTTTTGTGCTGGTTGTCCGGTAGACACACAAAAAAGCCACCCACTTTTTCAAAACGCGCGCGACCGACTGACACCGCGGCAATGATGAAATCAAAATGGCGGTTGGATGAGTGTTGTCACCAAATCGACCGACGTATTGTCAAGGCACTGATCACTCCATCTATGTTTTGGTTTCGGAACTTTTTTACCGTTGTCCGGTGGAAGTCGGAATAATAAAATATAATAGGGACCAGAACGAACATGCAAAAAATTCGGTAAAATTATGAAACAAACAAAAATCTATATGCTAGCATCTTAGTGAACATTGTAATGAATAATTATGTACAAGCGTAATTAATTGCCATATAGTATTTTTTTGTATAAAGTAATGTTTCATTGTAATTAGCTACTGGGGGACAAATAAAAAAACACTACATCCAGATGTTTTGTCACCTGGACAACCATTAAAATTCCAGTTTAATAGTGATTTATTTAAAATAATTTACTCGTATGTTTGCTTAATAATAAGATAAATGCGACATATGCCAAAAAACACTTAATTTTCTTTAGAACTGCAATTATTGGTCAGGGACAAAACATAGTACTTACAGGACAAATAAAAGTTGATTGACCCATTTACATTATTACTTTTTAAAGTTATATACCAAGGACTTGGACGCTTCTCATCTATTGATCTTTGTTAATATTTAATTGACTCTCTGTTTCCTGATATAAACTGGACAAATCATAACTATCATACGCAGATTCACTGTTCAATAATTGTACTTCGCTAACTTGCATAACAGAAAATTCTTCATCATTTGTAATTTCATGGACCTTCTTGGGTTTGAAAGTTTTGTTACTGTTTGCTTTGCAAACACTTGCCATATGCCCCTTCTTGTAGCATTTAAAACATTCTTCTTCTCTAAATTTGCATTGGGGTTTTATATGGAAATCCATTTTCCGATTTTCCCACAGCAATGACATTTAATGCTCACATGTTTTTCACTTATTTTGTGTATGTCTGAGTTTTCTTGCCCAGAACTGCCAGCAGTTATCAATTTTGCTCCCTTCTCCGCCAGTTCCATCCTCATTGCTATCTCCACTGCTTTTGCAAATGTTAATTTTTTTTCACCAAATAATCTTTTAACTATGCTTTCACTCTTTAATCCATGAACGAATTTATTTTTTAGACATCGTTCTAAATGTGTGGTAAAGTTGCACGTCTGTGCCAATTTCTTTAACGCCGCCACAAACTCACATATTGACTCGTCTGCCCACTGTTCACGTTTCATAAACTTATGTTTCCGCAATTTCTGATTGCTGTGGCTCCAAGTGTTTTTCAACAAGTTTCACTAATTCAGTATATTACGTTATATCCTGTGGTGTTTTCGGCAAACAGAGTTCTGATAGCAACGTGACCATGTCAAAACCTATATACGAGATTAAATATTGCGACCACTTCGTTTCATTCACCTCGTGGATCTTCATTTTGTTTTCGAACACCTGTTTGTACACCTTAAATGTGCATTTTGCAGCTGAAAACTCAGGCAGTGAGAGCCTAGCAGCCGCCATTTTGTGAAATTTCGTCCGACGTAACAACTCGAAATTATTATCTTCCTTTGTAGTTTATACGGGCATAACACGTAAAACTTTCACTGTTCTCTTTTTATCCTCGTCGCCACTGTCACTGGGTACACTTGAATCATTTTAAGTACGTAAGAAAAAAATTGTCGAAAACTGACTTCCTTTACAAAAATCAATATTGTCCAAAATTTAAGAAACAATCTAGCAAGAGTCATACCATTTTGGCATACTTATTAACTGCGCCAACTTTTAAAATTACCTGCAAAACAAGCGTAGTACATTTTTTTCCAGTACAGTCAGTTAAAGTCGAGCAAACTATTAAATTCGAATCATTGTTTTGGGCAAAAAGCCTCATTTCCTTTCAAGCATTATTCAGGATTACATAAAAAAAAAAATACAAAAAAATGGAATTTACCAACATACATATTACATACATACATTACAAGATACGTGCGAAAAATAGTTAATAGAATCAGGCGTCACTTTGCGGAAATCCATAGCATACAATTTAATTAATATTATATCTAGCAATATCCCGCGAAAAAATACCCACAACCTGCAAGCAAATGTATGAGTGCCTGTACGTGCAGTGCAACAGTGCAGTGCACGTGCATAAAGCACCTCCCACACTGCTTACGCGTACACTCATAAACAAGATCGTGCAAACACCACCACACACAAACAACAATGTCACCAAGATCGTGCAAGACCCCACACCACCATCAGTCCCCTTACTCTCGACACAATCGAGAATCGAATCAGTTCGATCTCAATAGCTTTTGATACTCCCGACACCTACACTAGCGCACGATCGTGCGGTGACTCGATTTGCAACTAAGGATCGAGAAGTTCGTCAGATCGTAACTTTTGGTACCTACTCCCGGCGAAATCAATCGACTGAGAATCGAATGGCAGGATCGAAAACAAACATCAAATTACACGATAGCTAAAAGAGGTGTCATTTACAGTATCGAGTTTTCTTGTTTTAGGGTATTTGAACTAAACTACATGATTTTTATTGTAGTATTGCAGCATTATTTAATATTATTGAAGAAGCTAATATAATACTAGTTCGGAAAATGCAAAATTTACGAAGATTCACCAACTTCAAACATTAGCAATGGACATGGATTGTGAGGAATTTAGATGCAATTATCGCCTTAAAAATAATTTATTTGACGTACGTCGCAGATTTAACTACTCATATGAAGAAATCGTCGCACTGAAATTATATCAGCGATCTGTGTAAAGTTATTTAAAACTTTTACGCATTTGTTTCCACATTTGGCCGCTAATTCTATAAAATTATATTTTGCTAATTCCTAAATTTTATTTTAAAAACATGGAATTCTTTTTCCAAAAGTAGTCATTTGTTTATTGATTAGTGTTACATTTTCATCGCATTTCAATCTTTTTCGTCATCATGGATACGTCAAAAATTCGAGTAATTATGGAATATGAGTACCGTCGTGGCAGCAACGCGGCACAAGCGGCACGCAACATCAACGACGTTTACGGAGCTAACACTACAAACCAACGCACCACCTGTTATTGGTTTGCTCGCTTCCGTTCTGGAAATTTCGACCTGAAAAATGAACCTCGCGGTCGTCCGAAGACTTTGGTCGACAATGACGAATTAAAGGCGATTGTGGAAGCTGATGAATCTGATGATACACAATCTACGGCTGAACTAGCAGCAGCTTTCGACGTTAGCGTCAAAACAATATTGGTCCATTTGCATCAAATTGGCAAGGTAAAAAAGCGTGACAAATGGGTGCCCCACGAACTCAATAATCGCCAGCGCGAAGTACGCGTCGAGACGTGCCTTGCACGAAGGAATTTTGAACTGCATTGTTACCTGCGATGAAAAATGGATTCTGTTTGATTACCGCAAGCGCTCAGCAAGTTGGTTGGATCCTGGTTCAGCACCTAAACAATGCCGAAAACTTACAAAACGAAAACTTACCCCTAGAAAAGTGATGGTCACTGTTTGGTGGTCTAGCGCCGGTGTGATTCATCACAGCTTCTTAGCAAACGGGGTGAGCATTACTGCAGATGTGTACTATGAAGAACTGAACACAATGATGGAGAAGCTGGCACATCTCCAACCAGCATTGGTCAATCGCTCGTCTCCGCTGCTCCTGCACGACAACGAGCGACCTCATACTGCACAGCAGACGGTCTCCAAGTTGCAAGAACTGGGGTTGGAAGCTCTCCGTCATCCGCCCTACTCACCAGACCTTGCGCCTACAGACTACTACTTTTTCCAAAATTCGGATAACTTCTTGGCGGGAAAAAAATTCAATACCGTACAAAATGCTTTTGAAGAATTTGTTGCCTCCCGTCCAGCTGATTTCTTTAAGAAAGGCATCAATAAACTGCCACTGCATTGGCAAAGATGCATTGATTGCATGGGTGATTACTTCGATTAATACAAATAAAAAATACATGAAAAAAATTCGTTTAATTTTTTTCATACAAAACGGCAATTTCATAGGTAAAGACCTAATAAATAATCAGTACAGTCCATGAGTCATGTCAATCGATTCAGTAAAGTGGTAGAAGCTTTAGGTACTGAGAGTTCCTAGGGAGTTTTGGCGGAAAACACAAAATAGCACGTTTTTAGAAGTTGTGCCACTTGCCCACACGTCTTGTGCACGTTAACAAATATTTAATGGTTAATATTCTACTAATATTATACATTAAGAACCGAAATAACACACATTTATGCAAAATGCAAAATCCAAACGTCACCCATTGAATTCCCCGGCAAAACTCTGCCTTCTTCTTCTTCTTCTTCTTTTGGCATAGCCTTCCCTGTAATAGGAGTTGCAAAATATTTAAAAAGAAATGACTTTGACACATGCCAGAATGTCAAAGATTTTTTTTTTTTTAAATATGGCATCGGCTTGTAACCATTTGCCAGTGTCAAGTTAAAAAGGCGGGAATAGAATTTTCGTTTCAATTTTCAACACCGTATTCCTATATCGTCAAGTCTAAAGTCTAGTCAAAGTCCAAATAAATAGTCAGTACAGTCCATGAGTCATGTCAGTCGATTCAGTAAAGTGGTAGAAGCTTTACTGAAAGTTCCTTGGGAGTTTTGGCGGGAAACACAAAATAGCACGTTTTTAGAAGTTGTACCACTTTCCCACACTTGTGCACGTTAACAAATATTTAATGGTTAATATTCTACCAATATTACACATTAAGAACCGAGATAACACAAATTTATGAAACTTTACCAATTCCACAACGTCACCCATTGAACTCCCCGGCAAATCTCCTATGTCAAAGATTCTAAACAGGAATTTCGAAACTATTATTTACTGTCACAGAAAGCAAAACTCGACGCGCGTTTCGCCCCAAACCCAGAGCATCCTCAGGAAGTGGACCTGCGAACAAAGTTTTTTAGTCAACAAGATGTTGTTGAGATACCCACTTAGAGCAATAAACCAATGCACAACGCAACGTAGTTTAGGTACCGTATAATAGACGTCTATCTTGACCCTCACAAACTCATCATATCTATGGTAATTATAAACTCTATTTTCTGTTATAATCTATGGCATTCTTTAGTCTTTGTTTTTTGATTCTACAAATGAGTAAAAAATAATTCCGTCAAGCGAACAAAAATTTAGTTCCTTCTTACTTTATTTTATAAATAACTACCTATATTTTATTGACCTTTAGATCAGGTATCATGTAAAATATTAGAAACATGAACGTTTATCTTATTTTTTTACTTTTTTACCATTTTTCATACGTAATTTCTTGATAGTGATAATGATAGAGCTCTAGGTTAGAATCTGCAAAGTTAGACGTTACAAAGATTGTATCGAATAAATCAGTTAAATTACATACATCCACCATACAACACTAAGTTATTAATAAATAAACAGTATGGATTTTGTCAAAAGAGAAGATAATGGCATCGATCCTGAAAGCTACAAAACTTATCTAGATAGTGTGAGTATTTCTACATTTTGTTGTTATATTTTATTATCTTAAAATATTCATTCAAACTGTTACCATTAAAGTTATAAAAATGCATTATCTGCGAAACTTTTTGTCCTTGTGTCCTTTTTGTCTGTACCATACCCATTTTATAGGAGGCAGTTGGCTACTTATATTTGTCTATAGTAGAGCTTGTATCAAATTCTACTAGAAAAATTGTAATAAATTATAAAAATAAACAAATTTTTCAATAAATATTATAAAGACTTGGCAATAGCGTGGCAGCACTATCAGCTGTTAGGCTATGTAAATCCAAAAGAAATGTTTGCCTTCATCAAGTACTTAGTAGAATACAAATGGGCACAAATACAGTAGGAGCCATGTAAAATATGTTTGGCCCAAGACCTGGCCTGAACATTTTTTACCAAAGCTAATAATTTCAGAAATATAACATTCCTAAATATAATTATTTATGACAGCCATTACAACATTCACAAGTCAGACTTTTCGACGGACGAGTCTGTGGACAGACAGTTCACAGACTCGATGGTTTAAAATGAGTATAAAACTCACTCCTACTGTGTGTGGCGTTTGGTGTAGCAACTAGTAATGTCATGTGGGGGACTCTTCAACATTTTAGATGCAACACTCATATCTATTATTTATGAAATATTCATTTTAATATAAAAAGGGTTGCTACTAACATTTCCATTATCCTCTTTCGTACCCAGAATCATTTTTATTATTCAAAAAATGGAACAAAGTTCATGTCGTAATTCACATTTCAGTTTCAGCACACGCCAATCTCCATGGAGCAGCTCCACCAGGTGGTGCAGTCCTCCCTGAACAGCGGCTCCATCATGCACAACTTCCAACTGCCCATCTCTCCTCGTCAGATGTCCACTCTCATGATGAAAACTGGGCACCTGACACGAACTCTAAATTTCAATGAGCTGCCTTCGCATCTACCCAAAAATTTGACAGTGGAAATGGATCTCCCCAGTGAACTGAGACACGAGGACATCCTAGGACCGAACCTTGCTCGCAACTTGGACCTCGTCCCGGGCAGGTGCTCCGACGGCGACATAGACATACAGAACGGCCTGGCACTGCAGAACTTGCACGAGCAGGAATTATCGCACCTGAGCCGCATCAGCGAGCTGTCGCAGAATCTGCGCGAGCTGCGCGGCGAACTGGGCGACGAGCTGTGCGCCGTGCCCACGCCTACGCCCGCCACCGCCTCTGCCTCTGCCGCCTCACATGCGCTGGAGCTGGCGCTGCGGCTGGAGGCGCCGGAGCCGCGCGCCGCCGACCACGACCTGTTCCCGCTGCCCTTCCACATCAAGTCGGAGCAGAAGGACGACGGCTACTTCTACGACGGGCTCGGCCCGGGCATGCACCCCGCCCTGAGCGGTAGGCAATTCCTCACTCTTAATTGACCGTCGACCGTCACGACACGTAGGTACAGTTGGTGTCAAATTGTTGTCGACACCGGCAGAGGGCAGGTGAGTGACCCTCCACACACAATTTGCCGGTGGAGTCACCGCCGCGCCGTATCTAAATAAAACCGCGAAAAAAGGGGCTGTGATGAAAATATGTTTTCAAAGTTGATTATAAAAATCTTAAAATTATTTTGGTTTTTGTATTTGTTTTGAGGATATTTAGTAGCTCAATTACGGAAATGTGTGATACACATAATATATAAACTCTTGCAGAAGGTAAATCTTGTATCATTTTAAATATTGAGACTAAGTTAATGCAAATTTAGAATGAACTTATAAACATGTTTTGTTGTAACACTACCGGTTTGGATAATAGGTATTATTAAAATCTAAAAAATAATTATGAAACATACAATACACATACATGCATATACAACACAAAAGCATTACTTTAAACAACTATATGCAGACAGCAGCAGTACAGGGTTGTTATTTACTTTTACTAATTATGTAAAAGTGAATAAAAAATTATCCAACTTGTAACTCTCTCGAGTCTTGTGGTGTGTTAGCTATACGCTGCTCAGCTCCAATTAATATGTTATTGTATTTCTTTATTCAGTACGGTAAATAAAATAAATTCTATTATTCTTTTTGTTTGCGTTTAGATAAAATTGGATTTGAACAACTCGGTCGGTGGCGCGACATTTAACCTCACCGGTCCCGGCCTCTACCGTCCAGTGATATTTCGAACCTGTTCAAATCGTGACCTTTGCGTTTTAATTTATTTGACATTGAAATATTCGATGACCTTGTTCGGTTTTGAGTAATGTTCATGTGATGGCACAGCTCGAGCTGTAGCGACGGATTGTTATGGACAACTCGATTCAAACCCGTGTATAGCGGATCACCGAAAATTCCCGCAACTCACTCACTTGCTCCGCTCATAGTTCCTTTCTCTTAAGAATAAAATTATTTACTATACCGAGGGCACAGAGGCGTAATTAATGATCTGGCGCCTCATAATGCAGTGCCGAATTCTTGGTTTTAGTACGTACGAACTACTTGACAGGTCGAAATCTAATTAAACTTTAAACCCTATTTGAAAGACTGCACTTCATAACAAGTTTCTTATGATAAACGTGAGCCAGCGAGCAAATTTTCTATGTACCTTATCGACAAGACCTCAAATACAAGTTTAAACCCTGAAAAACAGTGCGCGGTCGGAAAGTAAATAATTGAATATTACGCTCTTTGTGTTAAACGCGGGACTTAATCTGACTGCAACGTAACCACCGTAACGTTATGTTACGGTGTGCGAATGAGAATAGTATGAAAATTGAAAATCATGAGCGCGGCGCCTATACAAATTTCGCTCGATATCGGTTCCTGCGGCCCTCTGATGTTCTGATTTGGGCTGGTAGGTTTTATAATATTATTATTATATTATAGTTCTCTATCTTAAACGCGAGTGATCTTAAACCTTTTCCTATTTTACCGGTTAAAATCAGTCCAACTAAATAAAAAAACCCAAACGGGTTCTAAGGTCCGGTTCCAACAACGTATGGGCGGAAAGCAAGCGAGGAACTGTTAGTTTTACCGTTTTACTAGAACTCCGAGCAAAAGTCTCTGTACCGCGGTCTCCCAGGTGCTAATACTGTTACGATGCGTGATGTAGAAATAGAATTTTTGTTTTTATGACTACCATAGGTACCGCATTTTTAATTACTTTCTTCAATGAAAGAAACTGCTTTCAGCGGCAAGGCCGTCAATTTCAACATTGGCGGCTGCGGCGCGCGCGCTCTACTAGCTAAAGTAGCTCTTTATACCTATATACCAACGCTTCCTACTTAACTATCCTACTTTTATTATAAATGTGAAAGTTTGTGAGGATGGATGGATGTTTGCTACTCTTTTACGCAGACTACTGGACGGATTTCGATTAAATTTGGTATGGTAGTAGCTTAAGCTCTGGAGTAACATAGGCTACTATTTATCCAGAAAAAAGTACAGTGTTCGCGTGGGATACTGCAATTAAACAGCCGCGGACAAAAGATAATTTATTTCTATAGTTCTTAATTGGCTCGTGTCGCGTATCTAATCTATAAATTTACAATAACCAAGAACTTTAACTCGAGAGTTTTAACTTTGATTATTAATATTTCCAGGTGACATATCGGCGGGGGCGGAGCAAGGTGCCGGCGCGGCGGCGTCGGGCGCGTGGGGCGGCGCGGCGGCGCTCGGCCCGCTCGACCTCTACTCCCGCGGCTACCTGCCCGGCTACGGCGCCGCACCCCGGGATGACCCCCAGAATCTAGTCATTCACAAACAATTCGAACACTCTAGTCCTTTCGTAAGCGAACCAAAAAGAGACGACGGCGGCCCCAGGAGAGATTCAAGGACCGAGCCGAAAGAAAATTTGAGGCCTGTAGATAATGTGTACGGCTACTCCGGCGACTACGTGACGTCGGAGAAGAACGAGAACGACTCCAGCTTGCACAACAAGATAACCGCGGGCCTGGCCGTGAACATTAAGGGCGAGTACGCGTGCTTCAGGTGCAATTCGGGCTTCCCGTCGAAGCGCGCCCTGAAGCAGCACGCCAAGTCCTGCGACAGCGGCGACGCGGACAGGTTGGGCAAGTTCGTGTGCGCTCAGTGCTCCTACCGCTGCCAGTCGCCCGCCATCCTCAAGATCCACGAGCGCACGCACACGGGGGAGAAGCCCTACGCCTGCACCTTCTGCGACTACAAGTCGGGGCAGAAGAACAACGTGGCCAAGCACATCCTCGTGCACATGAAGCAGAAGCCATTTCGATGCCAGTACTGTGACTACCGTTGCGCGCAGAAAAACAACCTCGTGGTGCATGAGCGCACGCACACTGGCTACAAGCCCTTCGCCTGCCCCTACTGCGACTACCGCACGGTGCAGAAGCCCAACCTGGTCAAACACATGTACCTGCACACCGACCAGAAGCCTTTCGGTTGCGACCTGTGCAGCTACCGCTGCGTGCAAAAGACCAACCTCACCAAGCACAAGCAGCGCCACATGTTCGACAAGCCCGGCGACCGCGACGAGCACAACCCGCCCGACGGCGAGACCAAACCTTACAAGCCGAGGCAGAAGACTGTCAAATGTCCGCACTGCTCCTACAGGTGCTTTCAGAAGGCCAGTCTAGAGAAACACTTGCAGTTTAAGCATTCAGAGGTGCTCGGGGTCTGCTCAGATTTTGAACGAGACTTGAATTTATTGAACGGTGACATCAGTGAAACTGTGCATAATCTCAGTGTTAAGAAGAGTATTGAGTTCCATGAAAAGACTTTAGAACAATCACAAATACAGTCATAGTAGTAAGCATTTGTTATAGTCTAAGTGTAGGCGGTTGTGTCCCTCGCTCTCATCACACTTCAACTTGTATCACAATGTCAAGTTTGTTCTGCAAATTATATTATTATATCATTACTATAATCAGTAACTACACCTGAACTCAATGTGTTTACGGTTCATGTTGTCTACACAACATACATGGTGCAACATAGCTAGCAGCTGGTATGCAATTTTATTTATAAAATAATAGAAATCTAGAAATAGGCCAGTGTTTCTAATTTTTACCTATAAGTTATTATAATATATTGTCTATTCTTAATCTAATATGTTATGTACTTTCTGAAACTATGCTAAATCTGGTCCCTATACTAAGACTTGAATATTGTGTGAATGTTGTAGCCACTAAGTTTAGATAATGTACATAGATTTAATTTTTTTGAACATTATGAATTCTGATTCAGAGATTGCAAAATGTTGTAAAAACCCGGTGCACAAGTCGAGTTAGCTAGACTAGAGGATGAGCGAATACTATGTTATCTAGTTATGGTATGTGATATAGTCGAGGTTAAATGTTCCAGATTTAAGGCTGTGATGTATGTTTTGTAGGTTACCAAGAGATTTTTACTGTACCTTGTTTTAGGAAATACATGCCTAGGCTAAAGGTAGCAAACATTCTAAAATTGTAATGAACATCACCTGAACATTTTTACATACATTTTAGAGCATAATATCTAACCTATTTTAAGTCATATGGATGACCAAAGATTATTGTGGAAATAGTTCTATCCCGATTATATAATTAAGAGAATCCATGTGTTGATTGTAAATGAACTTTGACATTCAAAATAGTTTTTCACGACCAGAACAGGAGCAGCGCTTTAGATAAATTGTATAAACTACTATTACTACTGCATATCCCCCTGGTCTGAATAGCTTTGCTTTTTATTGTATTACAATATAATATTATTTGCTAAAAAAACATTTTTGGTAACATCCATCTCAAAATAATATACACCAAGCTAGCTTTAGCCGGCCGAGTAACGACAGTAGCATTTAATTTTGTAATGTAATATTTTTTGTATGTTTTTTTTATTATTAAATGCAACAAACCAAGCTTTGTCTTTATACTGAGTTGTACTCTGTAGAGTCTGTCCTCTGTGATCTGTACGCTATATCTAATCAATACCCAGCCTATTCAGATGCCAGCATTTCTTAATAGGTTCCGTTCAGTTGTAAAAAAAAGAAAGAAAAGTGCGCTGTAATGCTACTCATTTTAATATCACTTATTTACCGTGTAAAATTATACATTGACACATTAATTTTGGTAGAATTTGTTTATGTTTACTTTTAGATAAAATTAAAGGATCTGAACAGAGACATCTTAAGTATTGGAATAACGGTCTAGGCATTGAGGTATAAAATATAAGTCTAGGTGTTAAGCAGAAACATCTATCGTATGTACGAGAAATAACTTGGATAATATTTTATTTATTCATCGATAGATGTCACTAGTGTGTTGTCTATTTAATTCTCAGATTAATTGCTATACTAAGTTGTCTACTCGCCAATAGATGTCGCTAATGATATTAGTTTTATTTGAATAACTTTCGTTCAAATCAGACAAATTTCGCTAGGTACTTGGGCGTAAGGTAAAAAATTCACTGTTTTTCTGTTGTACTACTTTTGTAGGAACGAAACAACGAAACGGCCAAACCACATATCTTGGCTAAGGTGTAGAGTTTGTGAGGTTAGTGTTGTAGAGTTAGGGCGTAGTTCAAAGCTTGGTTTTACATGAGATCTGATAACTTTTTGACATTGCGAATCTTGGCAATATTTTGACATGAATGTTTTAGTGGGATTTCATTTATTTTTACCCGACTACGGCGAAGCCAAAAGGAAGTGTAATGATTTCGGCAGTCTATGTATGTATGTATGTTTGTTCCCTCGTAGCGTCTAAACTACTGGTCCCATTTTAATTAATGCGTTGTCAATAGATACATACTGATGCCGCGGCCTTATTTAAACAGCCTCTGTGGTCCAGTGGTTTAGAGCTTGGCTCTCGACTCGCGAGATCGTGGGTTCGATTCCCGCATTGGAACAACAGAAAATATTGTTTCTAAGTTTTGTTAGGACAATGCAGGCTGAACACCTGACTGTCTGACAAGAAAGATGAGATGATCCATGCGTCGGATGGCCATGTAAAAAATCGGACCTGCGCCTGATCTCTCGCCAGTCTTGTCGGTTATCCGTCCCACTAGGTTACGAGAGTAAAAAGGAAGAGAGAGTGCTCTTTTGTACTGCGCACACGCTTGGGCACTATAAAGTTACTCCTGCGTAGCTGGCCTGGTTTCAATGAAACCGGCCACCGTCACCGAAATCGGTGTCGGGAGCTATTATATATTACTGATGCCGCGGGTAACATAGGGTATAATGAAATATATTTTTTAATTTTGTATTTCGAAAATTGAACCTCAGATTGTAACATCTTAAAAAATGAAACCGAGTTAATCATCACGTTTTTGGTATCAAAAGAAAGGTGTTGGCGACACACACACACACACACACGAACCACAAATATGTATATAGTATATTTTACATAATATTTGTCGTATGCTTGCACAAATATGTCAAAATTAAATGTCAAATATAATTTGTACTACGTGATTTAAATATAATATAATTATTTAATATCTATATATTATTTTACCTTCATAAAATATATTTTATTTCATAAATATAATTTATTATAGAGTAAAGACAATACGTCATAACAAAATAAAATAAATAACCTAACCAAGAGCATGTCAGGACATGTCTAAGGAGGGTTCCGTAACTATAACCGCGTAAAAGGTTTTTTCAAATGGGATATAATTAATCTTGCGAACAAAAAATAAGTTGGCGACTGCAGATGAGCATACTGTATTACTGAATTTGGCGAATTAATATGTTGGCGACTAAATTACTAAACTGGTGAAAGCACTCAGGTGACAAAAAATACAAAAAGCGGCATATAAAAATTGGCGAAAACTTAATCCAAATTGGCACCGAAATTTATAAGTTGGCGACTTAATTTCCGAGTTGGTGACTATTAAACGATGTAAGCAGATAGCTGCTTTATATAATATAGAGAACCTTTATATTTTATAGAAAACCAGATTGGGTTGATAAATTAATGGCTGCTAAAAATTAAATTTGTAGGCTACGGAATATAGCATTTTTTGATACTGTTGGAGTTTGTTTTCCTTTATTATGGGTGTCGTTTTCAAGGTTTATGGGGGTGCAGAATAATATGAAAATTAAATACATTTTGAAATTCCAAAATACGTACATTTTTTTAATTAAAATTAATATGGGTGTCCTTTTTCATGTTAGTACTAATTTAAAAGTTGTTGCGGCTGCTGATTAGGATTGATGATTATTAATACAGTATGTTATGTAGTTAACACGAGTTGATATTTATTGTTGTTATTTTCGAGGTACCAGCTATGTTAGCTATAGAAATTTTAGAAATTCAGGATTTAAAAAAAACTCTTAACATAAAAAAAATACGTAGTTACGAACCTCGTAACTACGTATTTTCTTACTTACTTGGGGGGAAGGAAATTTTCATTATTTTTTCAGTAGTATTACCTACCTGTTCTAGAGATAGAAGTGATTATAGAAAAATAAAAAGACAATGCACTACTTTGAGATAAGAACGATGTATAATGCTATAGAAATGTTGGAAAATTCAGGATTTTCAAATTACTTTTTGTTTTTTTTTTAATTTTGAATTTTCATGAAGAAAATATGTGGTTGGGGAGTTACTAAAGGGGAGGAAATTTTCATATATTTTTCAGGACGATGCACCGTTTCCAAGATAGAAGCGATTATAGAAAAAAAATATGTGTTAGAAGCTATTTTATAAATTAAATGTAAATGCTTACATTGAGATACGAGCGATGTATAAAGCTATAGATATGTTGGAAAATTCATGATTTTCAAATTTCTTTTTGTCCCATCACGAAGAATATGTGCTTTCAGGGCTACCAAGAGAGAGGGAATTTTCATTATTTTTTCAGTAGTACGCACTATTTTTCAGATATGAGAATTTTACAGTAATTAAAATACATCCGCCATTTTGAAATTTCAAAATATATATATTTTTTTTAATTAACATACCCTAGACCTAGAAAAGGACACCAAAAGGACACCACATTTTATTAAAAATAAATGTCCGCTACCTTTGAAATTCAAAATGGATATCATTTTTGTATCACCCCTAGTAGCACCCCTAAAACTCTTGAATACGACACCCGTATAAATTTTTCAGAAAAATAAATATTGGCCTTTTTGAATTTTCAAAATGAATGAATTTTGGTAATCTGTGACTCCAGAAACCTAGGAAAGGACACCCATATTAATTTTTATAAATTGAAGTTTGTCCGCCAACTTGGAATTTAAAATGAATGTCATTTTCGTATCCAGCACCCCCAAAACCCTGGAAAACGACACCCATATCAATTTTACGAAAAGTAAATATCCGCCATTTTTTAATTTCAAAATGAATCTATACAATATCTACAGCCCCCGAAACCGAGAAAATTTTTAAATGGGCTTTAGGGTAATTTTGTACCTATGCTCCTTTACGTTACTTTTATGTGTGCTCGTTTTGCTGCTTATTATGTTTTTTGAATTACCTACATCAGGGAAAATATATGTGCCTATTCTTATTAAATGTGTACTCTTAAATTGTCGCCAAGATAGTTATTTGTTCGCTAAAATAATATATGTCTGCCAGTTTGGAATATTCAGTGAAAAAAACTGCTATTAATCATCAGATTTGAAATTTTTTGTTCCTTATATTCTTTCGCCAACTTGGTAATTTAGTATTCAATATTTGGTTTGTTCACACCCATTTGATTGTTTTGTCGCAAGTTTAAATACTTGCCGTATTTTTAGTATATCAAACACAAACGCATTAGAGAAAACCGCATTCAAATCGGTTAAACCGTTGACTTCGTACGCGCAGAAACAAATATCGCGAGAACCGTACATTTTTCTGCAATAAAAAGTATTTAGGTACTAGCCTATGTGTTAATCTAGACTCTAAACTACTACCATACAAAATTTTATAAAAATCCGTCCAGTCGATTCTGAGATTAGCGCGTACAAACTTACAGACAAACAGATAAACAGACAAAAATTCTAAAATTCGTTGTTTTGGGTTCTATGTCGTTCATAAAGTGTAATAGTTCTTATATATGTTCTATGTGCAGACAGCGACCAGTTACTAATTTATTATATGTATAGATTTATGATTTTTGGGATTTCCAAATTAAGTAGCTTTTCTGGTAGTTTTCGGACCTCTTTTAGTAGTTTTTAGTAGGAAACGACACGAGTTTATTAATTTCTGGTAGTTCGCAAAACAGAGTTGGCAACACTATCTACATCGCACCTCATGCGCAGTACCATGATAATTTTAGAGGTTTTTAATGTCGTAAATAAACACATTTTTGCGCTTACATTGCAAACGCTGACGATATAGATACGCCCTACGAGATAGATCAAAGTAATGTACTACACTTGTACTACAGTATTATACACCTTAAAAAGGTCTACAAAAAAAATCCGTGATGGTGTATTTCTATCTCGTTAGGGATAACCCACAATAACCATTTTGACCCGACTACGGCAAAGCCAAATGGAAGGGTAATGATTTTGGCAGTCTATGTATGTATGTATGTATGTTTGTTCCCTTGTAGCGTCTAAACTACTGGTCCTATTTTAATAAATGCGGTGTCAATAGATTCGTAATGATATTTGTTAACGAGTAACATTTTATTTTGTTGGTTAACCAAACAAATAAAATTTCGTTATTAATTATGTTTGTAGATCTTAAGGTCTACAAACATAATTAGTCCTTATGCCTTTAAAAAGTGCTACTTTATCGTTGTACAGAAATGCCGATGTGAAGAAGAAACACATTCCATTAACTACGTACCCGCACACCGCGCCGACGCGACGCGATGGAATGACATCGGACATTATCGTCGGTCACTCGGCCGTTTTCGGCGCCACAGTGGCTTGACCTATCAGCGCATAGCTCCGGCCTCCGAGGCCCGAGCGCGTGCCGCGTACGTTTTGTTTACAAGTGAATTTAATTACTTCCGATTTATTTAATTTATATACTTAACTAAGCGATGGATGGCGAAGTTCGGATGAGTACAAAACCTATAAATAGGTACCTACTAAATACATTTTATATCGTCAAGTCGTTGGGTGTGGATTAGTGATATTTTATCAGTTGCAGTACTTATTTAAATATGTTGTGAACTTACATAGGTGTATCTGCTTTGTTTTATTTTGTAGGATGTTATATTCACCCAATTACTCAATAAACGACGCAAACTAGCCAATCTTCGAAATTTGATTCAGTCCCGTAGTAACCAACGAAACAGGTGCTTTAGTGGCCGGTAAGTTAGTTATTACTTACATTCCTACTCGTCATAGATGCAAATCGGTATAAGTAGGTAAGTATATGAATTATAATCAAATTGTTTTGTTTTTATAGAGGACGACATACGAAATCTATACGAGAATCCAATTGCAGGCCCAAGTTATTGTCATGAAAAGAACAGACACGAAGTCAATGCGCGTATACTTGAAAGTACTTGTTTAGGTAAATTCTTTTACTTATCTACTTCTTGTTTTATGAATGTATTAAAATCCATACATACAAAACCATATGTATTAAAATCCATACATCCAAACCTATTATAAATTAGAAGTTAGCTAGGCGTCTGTGTTGGTATGTTTGTTTGTATTTCTTCTGAACGGATTGTCACAAAATTTTGTGAAGTGATACTTTAGAACCCGGGGAGGACATAAGATGTATTTAACTGATTGAGTGTACTGTTAGTTCTTGGTTGAATTTCAGTGGAGTTAATCGAAACCGGTCGTGTTTATATATAAATTATTGTAAAAACCTAATTAAAGTGGAAAAGTGTATAAAACAGTTGTGTGATATTATTATGGACATAAGTTGTATTTATACTAAATAGATGCGAGTGAAGCCCCGGATTATATAAATGCAGTATAATAACTAACTGTACCTACTTACTAGTGTAAATAGTAAGTATTTATTTTTTATTTAAAGTTAATTTATGTTGAAAATATTGATTACATTTACGTGAAAAAATATTATATTACAGATCCTGGCCGAGAATTTTCCGATTATGATAGTGATGATAGCGTAGAAGACAAGACTTACGAACCACACAAAGATCTTTCGGATGGCAGCTACGTCACTGATTCGCCAGAAAAAGTCTTAGTTCTATCGAGGTCTTTAAAAGGTCTCTTAAAGGTGAAAGGAAAGCTTTCTTTTTCAGAAAATTCACCTGAAAGGCAAGCTTGTAATGGAGATATTACTTTAGACCAGGGGTCTCCAAACTACGGCCCGAGGGCCACATCCGGCCCGCGGACAGATTTTGTCCGGCCTGCGGAGAGCTAGCATACTTGTAAACTCCTTTTAGAGAACATATTTTTTATACAAAATTAAATTTAGTTTACTGAAGTATTCTAATTTTATGTTGAATAATTATTAATATGACATCTACATTGATATGGTCATGGGCTAACTACTCATAACATTGTTGTAGGCTTATTGTTATTGTTTTTGTGATAAGTTGGATAAAGAAACACAGAATTGTAATGAGTAAAGACATGTATAATATGCAGAAAATTTAACTTCAGTATATAATAACTAACAAATTATTGAAATGAATCCAACTAACATTTTATACATTTTAAATAAAAACATAACTTATAACAAACATAATGACATATGAAATACTAATGAGATTTATGTAATTGAGATTTTCCACTGACAATAGTTTGTAGTTGTGGACTAATTTTACTTGTACCAATTATTAAAAGAGATTTAAGATGCTCATCAGTTAATTTAGATCTGTAAAATTTTTTTGTGTACTTCATTTTGGAGAAGGTCTTCTCACACAAATAAGTAGGACCAAAAACAGAAAACAGCCCACGAGCAAATTTATTCAAATTATCAAATTGTGTCGGTAAGTAAGACCCTTATAAAATTCCAACAAAGATGAGTTTTGATATTTCTTCTTAATTATATCACTGCACTGTAGATCAATCATTTCCATTTGAAGTTCCGGGGCTAGGGTTTCAATGTCAGTATCAAAAGGATTCTGAAAAATCTTAATTTGATTCTCAATGGCATCAAAGTCCGTGAAACGAGTATCAAAATTTATTTTCAAAGCACTCAAAGTTTCGATTGCAAAATCGATAGGAAACTCAGTCTCAGTGGTGTGGCTGAATGTTTCACATGTTTTAAAATGTGAAAAACATTTACTTCGTAGTTGTGATTGAAACAGTATCAATTTCTTCCGGAATGATTTGATATTAGTGTATAAATCAGGAAGATGCTGGTTTTCTCCTTGCAATCTCAAATTCAGTTCGTTCACATGTTTTGTCAAATCAACATAGAATGCTAACTTCCACAGCCATGCGTTGTTTTGTAATTCAGTAAGAGGGCGATGCTTTTCATTCAAAAAAAATTCGATCACTGCTCGAAGTTCAAAAAAGCGCTGAAGGACTTTCCCACAACTAAGCCAACGTACGGCAGTATGATAAGGTAAGTCATTTTCTCCAATCTCATCAATAAATTGTCGGAATTGTCGGTGATTCAGCCCAAAAGATCTGATAAAATTAACAGTTGATATGACTGGTATCAGAACTTCAGACATATCCAAACATTTTCCGCACAAAGACTGTTGATGAATGATACAATGT
The DNA here is from genome assembly GCA_037179445.1 of Phengaris alcon alcon. Classification (NCBI taxonomy): domain Eukaryota; kingdom Metazoa; phylum Arthropoda; class Insecta; order Lepidoptera; family Lycaenidae; genus Phengaris; species Phengaris alcon. The sequence continues at coordinate 295,644 of JAYRCH010000635.1, read as the reverse complement.
AAGACTAATGGTTTTGAACCACCGTCATTTTCTACAGCCTTTGACACAAGAGCCACCACTCCTTTATCTTTCCCACTCATGTTTTTGCCTCCATCAGTTGTAATACATTTCAAGTTTTTCCATCGAAGGTTCTTTTAATTAATGGGCATTTCAACTTCTTTAAAAATATCTGTACCAGTAGTTGTGCCATGAATACTATACATATCAAGAAGTTCTTCATGCACTTCATAGCTTTTATCTACTCCTCGAATATAAATCAACACCTGAGCAGTATCTGACACATCCGTTGACTCATCCAAGGCCAAAGAAAACCACTCAACATGTCCATTTTTGTCGAACAGTTGAGAGGATATATTTTCAGCGATGTTTTCTACCCTTCGAGCCACAGTGTTTGCTGACATACTGACAGTTTTTAATAAATTTACATTTTCAGGACACATTTCTTTGGCTACTGCAATTATGCATTCTTTGATCATTTCTCCATCGGTGAATGGTTTTCACACGCACAAACACGTTTTAAGGAGGTACGCACTATTTTATTTCACAACAGTGTCATAGGAACTGACTTGTGGTTGCGCCACTAGCCTTCTTATATATTCCAATTACTGCCATCTAGAAGTGAGTGGAAGACACCAGAACTTTCTCGAACCAACGAGATTATTCTGTACGTGCTATTAGCGCCATCTGTTAGCGATAGAAGGTACTACCTATTTCCGCTTGTGTCCACCAGATGTCGTGTCACGTTACTCCTCATGGCTCGTACTCTACGACTAATCTAGAAATTACAGAGTATGACAGGAAAATTAATAATATGCAGTGTTGCCGTTTTGCGGACTTTAGTCCGATTTGCAGCCTTTTTTAAACGTTGCGTACGTTTTCGGACTTTTTTTTTCATCAGTGGACTATTTCACTTTTTACCACCGGCAACAATGATAATATGGTTTTGGCCCTCGGAACTTACTGGAGTAATCAGTATGGCCCTAAGGCTGGAAAGTTTGGAGACCCCTGCTTTAGACGATCTTCTAGATCCACGAAAAACCCCTATTTTTATGAAAGTGTTAATATTTCTGATGCTATTATGAATGAAGACACTGTTAACTCGAACGAAATTCTGGTCGCGGATATGAATAGGAATGTTTATATACCAGAGGACCGACTAATAAATAATGAAGACATACAGCAGATCGTTACAGCAGCCCCTTCAAAATCTAACACAAGTATTGGAAATAATTCAACACTCACTTATAACACTTTATGACGAGTGTATTTCTTGAAGGTTGATTTCCGACTGCTCTCCCTCCGTTCTGCCGAGTGGACTCAGTTAATTAGATAAATCACTAAAATCAACCTTCAGGAAATCAAAACTATTTGACATTTTATTTTCACACTTTGCAATTAACTTATATTTATAACAGTAACAAATAAACATAAGATTTAACATAATTATTAATAAAATCATTAGAATAAATTATGACAGAGTAGAGGAAAGTCACCAAATATGAAATAGTATCCTAATATGGAATACCTTCATTTCTCTAAGACTATAAGTATGAAACGCAATACTCGACCATCTTCTGTTTCATTCGGTCTACTAACTATCACACTCACATCATCGAGTCAGTTGCGCGAACGCTTCACGTGTGGCAGGCGTGTTTTGTTTTGTTGTCGTGCAGAAAATTTTAAAGGTAAGTAATAAATGTAGTCATAACAGCTGGTAAGTATTACCAGCTGTTATGTTTGTATACATAAGTGTTATACTATTTAGTATATCGGTATTATGTTTATTTCACCATTTTGTGATCTTTTGTCATTGAAATATTGTGACTTGCAAAAATATTTAGAAGAGTATGACTTAGTATAAAAATCCAAATATAGACAGTCGTCGGTGTCTAATTATGGAATCCTTACTAATATTATAAATGTGAAAGCGTGGATGTTTGTTACGCTTTCACGCAAAAACTACTGAACGGATTTCGATGCAATTCGGTATGGTAGTAGTTTAGACTCTGGATTAAAACATAGGCTACTTTTTATCCCGAAAAAGTAGTGTTCTCGAGGGATACTATACTTACGCTGGCGGAGCCGCGAGCAACAGCTAGTATTCCATAATTAGGTCTTAATATTTCATATGATAGATACTTGCTATTATTTCTTTAAAAATATATATAATGTTTGTTTTTAGAATGTCCGGTTCACAATCAACCAAACGAAAATCCTGGGATGAAGAAAAAATGGCACAAGCTATAAAATTTGTCCGGGAAAAGAAAATGGGGTATTTGAAAGCGGCACAGCATTTTCAAGTGCCTAGGACAACTTTATTTCGTCTCTGCCAAAAAGATGAACAGTCTCCAGAAGTGGCAGCAGCTACTACATTAGGACGAAAAACTATCTTGGGCTTCGAACTTGAACGTCAGCTAGTAGAATACATATTAATAATGGAGAGCAAGTTTCACGGTTTAACAAGAACTAATCTTCGCCGTATGGCGTTCATGCTAGCAAAGCGAAACAATTTGCAGAATCCCTTCGGTGAATCAGGTATGGCTGAAAAAAAGTGGTTAAAGTTATTTTTAAATCGTCATAAAGATAAACTTTCGATAAGAAGACCAACTGGTACATCATTTGCCAGAGCATTTGGATTTGATCAAGAAAAAGTGGAAGCCTTTTTCAACGTCCTTGAAGAGCTTTACACTAAAAATAACCGTCCACCAAATCGTATTTACAACGTGGATAAATCAGGCCTCACAATAGTATAAAGTAAGATACCACTAATCATCGGCCACAAAGGTAAACGCCAGGTAGCTGCACTGACTTCAGCAGAAAGAGGATCCCTGATGACAATAATTGTTTGCATGAATGCTACTGGTCATTTTGTGCCACCTTTCATTATTTTTCGCAGAAAAAATATGAGTGCTCAGCTAATGAGAGGCTGTCCTCCAGGATCAGTCGGAGTTGCACATCCATCAGGGTGGATACAAATGAACATCTTTACAGACTGGTTCAAGCACTTTATTCAACACACCAACCCGACTCCTGAATCGAGGGTTTTACTGATACTAGATGGACACTATAGTCATACTCACAATATCGATATAATAGATATTGCTAGGGAAAATAACGTGGACATAGTTTCGTTACCTCCTCATACGACTCATAAATTGCAGCCGTTAGATAAGACTTTCATGGGGCCTTTAAAAACATACTATAGTGAGGAAATACGCATGTGAATTAGAGACAACAACAGACCTCTAAGTCCATATGATATTGTGGAGCTGTTTGGCAAATCCTATTTGACATATACAAAAAGGCGAAATTGCAGCCAACGGGTTCAAAGTCACTGGATTGTGGCCTTTAAATAAAAATGTCTTCAGTGATGTGCACTTTATTGGTGCGCAACAAAATGCTGTAATAGACGGTTGTACAACCAATATCCCTCCGCTGGAATCACGATCTGAAACTGGTCAAGTTCTGCTAGAAATACCTGCACCACAAACTACTGCTAATTTACAACCTGAACCTGCACCTTCGACTTCTGGGCTTAATCGCAGCAGTTTGGGTCTGGTGTCCCGGCATGCCATAAGTCCAGTGCCAGAGAAAGGAAGAAAAGCTGCTGTAGCAGCAGTCATAACATCTTCTCCCTACAAAAATGATTTAGAAAATAAAACTATGAAGAGACAAGAAAAAGAAAGTAAACTAGTCAAGACAAAGAATAAGAAGAAAACTGCGAAGAGAAACAAACAAACGAAGAAAAATAAGGATGATAGTGAAGAAGAAGAAGTAGAAGAAGTCCAAGAAGACTCCGAGGAACTAGACGTTATCCAGTTTGATGAAGGTAGTGAACATGATGAGTTGATGGACCAAGAACCTCCTGACTCTGCTGATGCAGAATGTATTTTCTGTTCAAGACTTTTTTCCATGGATAAAAGTGGAGAAAGCTGGATTAAATGCTTGATGTGTGAGCTCTGGGCACATTATGATTGTGCTGGTCCAGAGTTTGATACTTGGATCTGTGACTTTTGCAAGTAATTATGTAACTTCTTTCATTGATCACAATATGTTATATTCATTTAATTGATCTCAAAGATATTAATGTCCATTTTTGTTATTATGTTGATTTATGCTTATATTCCATATATGGGTACCTATTCCATATTTGGTTACTCATTTGTGATATTGTTTTTTGTGTTAGATTTTAATTTGATAACTAATATATTTGATTAAAGGCTGTTAATTACTACATATAAATGTATGACTGATTAGTAAAAACATTAAACTGATTTAATTTATATGAAGTTTCTTTTATGTCCCAAAAACAAAATGGTATTCCATATTTGGTGACTTTCCTCTACGATTAATTCTACAATATGCTTACAACTCGGCCATCTGGTGAAGGGAACGTCCCCGTGCCTAGCAATATGAACAACTATATGTAAATTGTATGTACTTAAATTCATTTGTCGTTGTCACTGTCGTCGTCATTGTCCGTAGAACTATTTAAGTCAGTTGTGAGATTAAGCCAAGGGCGTATTTTATCTAAAGCTACTATAGATTCGTAACGTCGTTTAGTTTTCTGTGTTAAAGGCGTATCTTCTATCAAAAATCTGTCATTAGGTAAAAGTTTTATAATGCGGTAAGGTCCTTGAAATTTAGGCAAAAGTTTTTTTGATTTGCCATCGTTAGAACAAGTTTGGCGATTAATCGTGAACGTCTTATTCGTCGTAAAAACGTCTAATCAGTTCCCCCGCCTTTTCTCTCATTTCACTCAATTGTTCAGAAGGGGTTACTTCAATCGTTTCATTAATAACATCATGTAGCATTCCTTCTGTAGTACTCGTACTAGTTGTTCTAAAACCAAATAACAGTTCGGAAGAACTTTTTTGTGTCGTTTTATGTATTGATGTATTAAAACCAATTTGTATATCCTGTACAAATTCGTCCCAAGATCTGTCACTTTTCCCATGAGTTTTTGTTGACAAGGCATCTAATATCGTCCTATTGAAACGCTCGACCTGTCCATTTGCACGCGGTGTGGCGACGGCATTAAGAATATGTTTAATCCCGGTTTCTTTTATAAGTGTTTTAAAAGAGTTACTGGTAAAACAAGAGCCTCTGTCAGTAATTAACCTAGTTGGAACTCCAAAATAACTATATAGATATGATCTTTGATAACTCGAATGGTTGTAGAGGTTTTTACATTTTTAACGGGCTTTATATTAACATATTTTGTGAAACTGTCTACTATAACCAAAAGATAGCACTTACCGCGTTTGCTTTTTATAAAGGGGCCCAGATAGTCAGCATGAATCGTGTGAAAGGATCTGTCGATTTTGGGTATGGGGTGAGGAAATCCTTCACGAGGCCCTCCTGATGTTTTGTGGTGGGCACACTCTAAACAACCACCTACATATTTTTTTATGAATCGACGCATTTTTGCAAACCAAAAAGAGTCTTTTACTCGAGCTAAAGTTTTGTCGAAACCGAAATGACCTATGTCATCATGGTTTTTTTTATAATTTGCCACCGCATAGGTTTTGGGACTAACCATTTTGGACCAGACTTAGTTTTCCGATAAACCATGCCATTTTTAATTTCATAATTATTTCGTATTTCTATAACCTTTTTTCTATCTGGATTACTTAAAATATTTTAAAATTGATTAAACTTCTTCATCTACTGATTGGACTGTGCTTAACCAGTCACTACACACTTCAAAGTGTATAGTTTATCAAACTCTGGACCAGCACAATCATAATGTGCCCAGAGCTCACACATCAAGCATTTAATCCAGCTTTCTCCACTTTTATCCATGGAAAAAAGTCTTGAACAGAAAATACATTCTGCATCAGCAGAGTCAGGAGGTTCTTGGTCCATCAACTCATCATGTTCACTACCTTCATCAAACTGGATAACGTCTAGTTCCTCGGAGTCTTCTTGGACTTCTTCTACTTCTTCTTCTTCACTATCATCCTTATTTTTCTTCGTTTGTTTGTTTCTCTTCGCAGTTTTCTTCTTATTCTTTGTCTTGACTAGTTTACTTTCTTTTTCTTGTCTCTTCATAGTTTTATTTTCTAAATCATTTTTGTAGGAATTGTACACTTTGAAGTGTAAGGAATAACTTATCTTCTCTTATACTTTCAAAAATTAAACGGGTTGATGTTTTTGTAATAAAGATACCGGGCTGCTTAGTAAAGGAGTGTCCAAGTAATACGGGATATTTCAGTACATTGTCATCAAGTAGAAAAATGTCAATAGAAGGAACGTCTATTCCTTGTACCTCAATTAAAGTATTAGTTTTTCCTATTGGCGCAATCAAATTCCCACCTAACCCTCTCATTAATGGCAAGTTGTTTAAGGCAACCGGCAATTTTAATTCTTCAGCATGAGAGCGTCGTATTAGGGACCACTCACTACCAAGATCTATATAACATATTAATGGAGTATTGTTTTATTTAATTGTTACAACATATTTGTCATTGGGTGAATCAGTCGTTTCTCTGTAGGTATTATTTTCTTTAGTTTTTGCGGATTTAGTGTAATCTTCCTTATCTTGATTACATAAATCTAATTTCAGTACAGTTTTCTCATCATTGGACTTATTTTGGCTTTTAGACAAAGTTGGACACGTTACAACATTGTGACCCAATTTATGACAGTTGTTACACTTAATTAAGGGTTTTGGATATTTAAAACTAACGTGTCCTTCTACGTTACAGTTAAAACATTTTAAAGGGGGCTTGTCAGTATTCATTTGGATAGATTTATAAGGGTAAGGGTAAGGGTCGGCAATGGTCGTCTGTCATTTCTTGTTCTAGAATTAGTACTAATTGTACCTTTTAACTGGCCCACCTTAACCGATTTGAAGTACTTTAACACTTCTTCTGGTGTCTTCAATTGAACAGCTTGAGCTCCTACTTTTATAGCTCTATCCTCAATACCATGCAAAATACAGTCTACTGCTTACTACCCGGTTATCTGACATCGGTTAAGGAGGTTCAGCTTTGAAAAGTAATACTGTTCTAAAGGTTCGCCGTACTTAACTCTTAAGGCTAGCATTTCTGTCAACAATTCCGCATAATTATCGCTACATGGAAATGACTCAGTAAACTTAATTTTCTATTCATTCCAAGAGAACTTGACACTAGGAAGACTCTCACACCATGACTTTGCTAAGCCCACTAGTTTTGGTATAGCATAATGTATAGTTTCGCGCTCGCTCCATTCATAAATTTCCGAGCATTCATCTACCTTCCCTATCCAGTTAGTCATGGTCTGAGTTTTATTCATAGGGTCAAATTCCGGGATTACGTTATTGACAGAACTAAGTTTATTTCCACCCCTACTAAGACATTTTAAAGCATTTAAAAACTGACTAAACATTTCATTAGATTGTCTATTATCATGTACAAAATCACCGCCGTGGTCCGACATGTCGAGAAATCAAGCTCGGTGCTCGGTTGGTCGGCACCTCGGTGTTCTCGAATTGGAACTGACAGATCGGATCACCAACTCAGGATCTCTATATTGATTACGTCCCAGTTGCGACCGGTCGCGATTGTCACTCATCGAACGTCGCTCAAGCTTATCGTTCGGGTGATGATATCTCGTGGTAGGTGTAGAGATCGGTCGTCGCTCAAGCTCACCGTCCAACCTCTACGTCTCTACCTCTACGTCTCGTATCCCTAATCAAATTGTCTCTAAGACGTTGCTCAAGCTCATCGTCATTAGGGGTGGGTGTACGTAAAGACCTTAGGTTAGACTCACGATCACGACTGCGTCGAACTTCTTTCGGTGCGCGTGAAGTACGTGGTCTGTGTTCCCAAGGGCCAAGCAGCGTAACACTTGGACTTCTCGATCGCTCTCGAGAACGCGCACTCGTCCCTCTTGTTCTCGATGCGGACGCTCGCCGCGAACTGCAGCCAGGCTCATCACGATCCATCTGAAAGTTCTCCTTGCTAAGGGCGTCATAGTGAATCCCACTTCTGAAGATATTGGAAATAATTCAACACTCACTTATAACACTATTATTTTATAATTTATACACTTCACCACACTTTATGACGAGTGTATTTCTTGAAGGTTGATTTCCGACTGCTCTCCCTCCGTTCTGCCGAGCTCTCACTCCTACTCTCCCCACTTAACCTTACCACTCAACGGATATGGACTCAGTTAATCAGTTAAATCACTAAAATCAACCTTCAGGAAATCATACTATTTGACATTTTATTTTCACACTTTGCAATTAACTTATATTTATAACAGTAACAAATAAACATAAGATTTAACATAATTATTAATAAAATCATTAGAATAAATTATGACAGAGTACGATTAATTCTACAATATGCTTACACAAGAAAGAAAGTAAAAAACGTAACTAAATAGAAAAGAGTTGCGGCTATTGCATGGCTAAAAGGTTCTCCCTATCATTCAACTGTAGCAAAAGAAAACCGTGAAAAACGGTCGTGAGCTGAAACCTCCATGTACGTGTAAATTTAAATGTTATGAGAAAGTGCCTAATGAAACAAGAAGACTAATATTTAATGAATTTTGGAAAAAACTTACCAGTTGGGATCAACGTCACCAGTTTATAGCCTCTAACGTCACAAAAAAACTAAAACGAACAATAAGAACAGATGAGTCAGGGAACTTAGACATTGGCCGAAGAAAGTTCACATACGAATATAGACTTATTGTCAATTTTAAGAGCGAAAACATGTGCCGGAATATGTTTCTTAACACGCTATCTATAGGAGAATAGTTTGTTAAGGTAAGTTTCGAGAAACAGCTCAATGGAGGGTTGATAGCTCCAGATCAGAGGGGAAATCATATCCTTGGTAATAAAACATCAGATGTGGTAGTACAATCAGTGATAGATCATATTAACGTATATCCATGTTATGAGAGTCATTACTCACGACAAAAGAGCGGACGAAAATTTTTAGGACCGGACTTGAATATCCCTACTATGTATAAACAGTAAAAAGATAGGATGAAATCTAAAGAGATCCCTCCGAATTTGGTGGCCAAAGAATGGTTGTACCGAAACATTTTCAACACCAACTTCAATTTAAGCTTCAAACTATCGTCGGTCGACACTTGTGATGATTGCGATGCTGTTGAGAGAAAGCTATTAGATGTTCTGGATGAAGAGCTGAAAAACAATATAGAAAAGGAAGAGGAAATTCATGCTAAGACTGCTGAAGAAAGATATAACTTGAAGAGAAATGACAAAAAAGAAGCAGAATCAAGTTCAGATGAAAAAAAAGTACTGACGTTTGATTTGCAGAAGTGGCTACACCGAATTTAACTAATAGTAAATCTTTTTATCTACGAAAGCTTTGGACATTAATAATATTAATAAATTTGATAATATTTTATTCTACAGCTAATAGAGCTGCAAACATGTTATGGTCTGAAAATGGACAGAGGAGGAAACGAAATAGATTCTTGCCTGATTCGATGGATTGAAGAAAATTTTGAAAATCTTAATAACGTGAGGGAATTAACTCTGTGGTCTGACAACTGTGCGGGCCAAAACCAGAATTTGATGATCGTGATGGCTTACATATGGATATTGCATAAACATCCCCAGCTGAAAATAGTAAACCACGAATTTATGCTGAAGGGTCATACACACATGGAAGTCGATCAAATACACTCACAAATCGAAAAAAAGAAAAAGCAATTGATAACAATGCAGATTGCGATACCCCGAGACTGGTCTCAGTTTATTCGAACTTCTGGAGGAAGAAGAACTTTTAACGTCTATGATATGCAGCTTCATAATTTAAAAGACGTTATGTCTTTATATAAGATGGTCATTTTGTTTCCAAAAAGAAGAATAAAGATGGTAAAGATTTTAAAATATCAGAATGTGTTTGGTTTCAGATTAAACAAGAGTTCAATCAAGAGGGTTAAACCCGGCAATTTATTATTTTATAAAAATACATTTGTAGAAGATTTTACCGAAATATCTTTCATCCGAAATGCTTCGAAGCGAATTCAGTTCCCTGAACGTTTACCTAGTGTAAGTCAAACTGAAAAGCCCATATCAACGGTAAAATACAATGATTTTATGAGTCTTTTGCAATGGATTCCACAGGAATTCCATACATATTATAAAAATTTAAAACATTCCGAGAGTCAGGCAGATTTTCCCGAAGTTGATTAAATTTAATAATAAATAATTTTAATAATGTCCATTTTCTTAGTTTAAAAAATAAGTTTGAAAGTCATAATGTTTTAAGTTTTTATTATTTTTTAAATTTTATTTTATTAACTACGACCTTATGTACTTAATAATAATAAATTTAAATGCCTCATAAATAGATATATAACAAGATCGGACGTAACTGAATTTCTAGTTTTGTTCAAACATAATGTTACATGTTTTAAAAAAGCTTATAATACGCATTGAATTTACCAAAAAATTGCATAATGTAGGGTCAGTAAATAGAATTAAAGAGATTTGTCGTTTAATAACTCTGTACAATGTCACCAAAAAAGTAGTTTTTGATTAATAAAATATTATTAGTTTTCTGTTACTTGTTTTATTACTGTCCTGATACAAATGTACACGACTTATCTAGAACATTATACTATTTTTGTTAGCCTATTCGATAATAAAAAAAAGCTGACATGCAGCTCTCAAACAAAATAAAAAACTAGATTAAAATCGGTTAATCGGTTCATCCGTTTTTAATTAAAACATGAAGATGAAATATACTATTAGCTCTTTTATTACTACGTTCGATAGATGTCACTATACGGGTCTTAAATATTTCTGAATCGCAGTATCGTTGTGTTTGATGTGAGGATATAATATTCGACTACATATTATTATACGGTGTATAACTAATAAGTGAAATGGTGTTGCCTGTTGAATAAACTCTATTGCATTCCTTGATTATCATAATATTATAATTTGGATTAATATTAAGGTCATTACATATGAAACTGGCGTTTTGTAAAGGAGGAACATGAAGTCGATTTTTTTTAAACATAATATATTTATTTAATCAAAGTATATACCATAGCTATCTATGCACTTTTGCCATTTAATAGATAGTTCTTTGATTCCTTTACTAAAAAAACCATTCGGACAAGGAATCAATAAAATCTTTGAAGGCGCTCTGGACTGTTCCGTCGGAGTTGAATTTTTTCCCTTGCAAGAAGTTATCTAAATTTCGAAAAAAATGGTAATCTGTTGGAGCAAGGTCCGGGGAGTATGGTGGATGTCTTAGATATTCCAATTGAATTTGGTAGCCGTCTGTTGTGCAGTGTGTGGTCTAGCGTTGTCCTGAAGCAGCAGTGGCCTAGAGCGAATGACCAACCTCGGTTGTTTAGCAGCTAGCTTTTCCATCATGATTTGCAGTTGCTGGCAACATACATCTGCCGTAATCGTCTGGCCAGATTTAAGAAAGCTGTAGTGAACGACACCGACACTAGTCCATCAAACGCTCACAAGTAACTTGTTTTGAGTCAATTTTCGCTCACAAGTAACTTGTTTTGAGTCAATTTTCGCTTGGCGCAGGCTTTGGCTGGTTCGCCAGGGTTCAGCCATTGCGACGAGCGTTTCCTATTATCGTACAGGATCCACTTTTCATCACAGGTAATGATTCGATTTAAAATCCCTTCATTATTGTGTCGGTTGAGTAATGTAACGCAGCAGTCGATGCGCGTTTGTCGGTTTGCTGCACTCAATTCATGAGGTACCCACCTTTCAAGCTTTTTCACCTTCCCAATTTACTTCAAGTGGATTAAAACAGTTTTATCACTAACACCGCAGCCTGCATCTAACTCGGACGTGGTTTGCGATGGATCTGCTTCCACAATAGCCTTCAATTCTTCATTATCAACTTTGGTCTCTGGCCGTCCACGGGGCTTGTTCTGCAGGTCGAAATTTCCAGAACGAAAACGTTGGAACTAACCACGCACTGTGTTTTTTTTTGCCACCGCCGCCATACACATCATTAATCCTTCGAGCCGTTTCTGCAGCACTGGTGCCACGGTGGAACTCGTACTCGAAAATAATACGATATTTCAAGTTTTCCATTTTGTAAACAGAGTGACGCAAAGAAAAAACCAAAACAGGAAAAAACAAATGAATTACGGTTTTCGAAACACAAATGCATGAGTAAATAACGGTTTAAATTTTAAATTGGAATTCCTAACTAAAGAAGATATATTTGAGATCAAAATGACCAGTACGACAAAACGCCAATTTCATAAGCAAGGACCTAATACAAAATCTTTAAATCTAGAAAAACAATTGGCTCGCTCCGCGCTCGTGAATAAGATATTTTTAATATCAAGTGTTTTTTTACATTAATATTTTTCCAAAAATATTATGTTCGATTGGGAAACGGAAAAATTCGAAATATTAAAAAAATAAGTTAAAAAACTATAACCCGACTACGTAAAAAAGGGGTCTAAATAGACCAAATCAAGAAAATAATTCAGATCCAGAGAAGAAGAAATCCAGAAATGGATAGGTAAAAAAAATGGTCAAGGTAGTGCCGTGATCGCACCTATTATATTATAAGGTTCGGAACAGTCGATGTCAAATCGCAGCCGTCTGTGTCTATAAATCCGTCTGTATATAAAGGGGTAAATTCTAGAAACTTCTCTAGGCCAGTTGGGGTCAGCTCATACCCAGACGCGACGCATCTCGGTGTGAACAAGCGTCAGTTCACACCGAGATGCGTCGCGTCTAGGTATGCGCTGATGCCATTAGTGGGTGCGACCATGGCTCTAGCAATAGTCTATATATAATAGTAGCTCTAGTTATACACGAGGCACAGGGATTGTGTTATGAAAGAGTTTACATCGTTAAACAACAGAAGAGGAAAATACAACTGCACAACAGCGCCTCACACGCGGTGGTCGCCCTGATGCGTCACATCTGGATCGCGAAGGAATGCATCTACTTCACAGATGACAGCGACGACGCGTTGGGCGCCTTAATGAGAGAACCACTCAAAGTGCCCCCAAAGACCATCATGGAATACAACATGAAAATGGCAATCAAAAACTGAGACCAAGCTACCACCAACAAAATAGTCTCGGCCATTATTCCATGAGGGCACAACAGGATAATATCACGGACCATACATCATCATCCTGGATCCAAAATAACAACAACTAAACCGGCGGTAACCGGAAAGAGTGCCACCTAGACCATCATGGATTTAAACATCAAGGCAACCAAAACAGAGAACAAATGTCTCGGCCTTAAACCCATGATGGTCCAAGAACAAGATGACACCACCCCGGAAGTTCAAGCCTGATGGCATCCAATTCAAGAAGATGACCACAAACCCAAAAGGCGACCAAACATCATCCTGGACTTAAAACATCGAAAACCAAAACCGGCAGTAACCAAAAGAGTGCCACCTAGTCCATCATGGATCAACTTTCACAGGCAACCAAAAACAGAGACCAATTGTCTCGGCCTTAAACCCATGATGGTCCAAGAAGAAGATGACACCACCCCGGAAGTTCAAGGCTGATGGCATCCAATTCAAGAAGATGACCACAAACCCAACCCTTATCAAATTAAATACGTTACTCACTTAAAGCATTTTATACACATTATAGTAGCCGTTAAAACCATACAGTTTAAATTAATATCTTATATTTAGAAGATATCGTTAAATTTATATTCAAGCGCGAAAAATACATATCAAGAGGTCTCGCATGGGTGCGAAACCCTTAAAAACATTTTCAATGTTGTATACAGAATTAGAATTATTACACGCGGGCGTAGCCGCGGGCAAAAGCTAGTAAATTATATATATATATATATATATATACCCAAATATTATAAAATTTAAGCAAGAATGGTTGTTTTCTCATGTTCCTATGAGAAATATAATATGTCTATACTAAAAACGGTTAAATGAGGACAAAAAAACTTCTTGGATTAAAAAAAAAATGTTTATTATTGCTACGTGATAACGGAAACAATTAACGTCTGACGTGCGCGCGGTGCGGGGCGCGGGGCGCGGGGCGGGCGCGGGCGTCGAAACCCGAACTGATTGACGTTGCCCGAGGCGCGGTCAGGAACACGCTTCCTTAATTTAAATTGGGCAGAGCCGAGCGCTGGGTGGACGGCTGATTCAGTAACCGGCGGCGGTGACCGACCGCGCGGGGGCGGGGGCGGGGCGGTGCCTGCGACTGGTCTGCTGCCTGCTGCCCACCGCCGGCTAATTGTAATTATTTCTCTGAATATATTAATAGCTCTTGAATGGCAGGTATATACTGTATACAGGATGTTTGGTGGAACATAGAGGTCCTGAAGGTCCATAATGCTACTAAAATCCTGCAATAATACAGTTACGATCCAGTTAAAACTGCAAAATTGTATTGTCATTAACGTCAAACGCGTTTTGATTGGTCCAAACTCTAAAAATCAGTTCATGATATCTTATACCTGCTGCAACATTGTCTCCACCGTTCCACACGACAAAACTTCCATTCTCATGCTCTTGATGTGCCAGTCTTCCTCCGTGCGCTTTTCTAGGAATTTTCAGCCACGCACAACAATACTCTGGAATTAAACGTCGCCAGCGGTATTTCCGAACCATCACGACCTTCAAACCTTCAAGAAAAGAGCGTAGGTACTCCTTTTTAGAAGGCCGGCAACTCGCGTCTTCTCTGGTGTTGGTTTTTGATCTTCTCAGGCGATCCGCCTGCTTGTTTACAGATTTTTAATGAACGACATGGCAGAAGTGAAATTTCATTTATCACTTAAAAACAAAAAATACTCTCAATGTGCCTAAAGCACATTACTACAAAATAGAATAGAAAAATTCTTATTTGTACACCTAACGCTATCTGTGTATTGAGCCGTACTTTAGAAAGTAAAGGTGTACCTAATGTAAAGAGTATAAGTAGCTTCCGACAGATCACGTTATGTCCAAAATCGTTTCGTGAAACTTTCAACGCCGCTAAAGAAATTTCACTTCAAAAACATCACGGATAGACTACGTTCCACCAAACATCCTGTTTAGTAATCTGTGATATCAGTTCTACATGGCTGTTGGCAGTGACATACAGTATGCCACTGCCATCAACCGTCATGGCATGTCATCATAATATTATGTCACAAACTTCTCCGCCGGTAGTCATGTCAGATGGTCAAGGTCTCCGTGGTCCACTCGGAGAGACCAGTCTGACTGCCTGTCGGCTATTATTTTTACTCTACACTTGCGGAGCACGGCTCAAGAAATGTCCACCGCGCCGCCAATATCAGTCAGCTAAAATGTATTGTGTTATGTGTGTAATGAGTTATCTGAACATATTAACGAGTTCCGTCTGCCGCGCGCTACCCCCGCCCCGGCGTCACATATAGAGCTACATGGATATCTTGAAACGTAAAACTATTACAATAATGTTATTTCTTACCCCTTATTGAAAAAATATACACAAAGTGTGTTCTGAAGGCATTTCATTGTGCGGTTGTCAGTTGCAGGACGTAGGCGGCGCGGGGCGCGGGGGCGGCGCGGCGCGTCATACGGCTTGCGGTGCGTCGCGCGGTTCAGCTCACAATTGATACGAGCATAATTTAATACTATACATAATATACAAAGTACTTCGAGGGTAGAACGCTTGTTCTTTCTAGAATAATACGGGCCGCTACAAAACCAGAGACCCGGGCCCCTGAACTTATTCATTTCCACAAGGATCTTATGCTATGTCGGTATAATGACCAGAATGAAAAATATATATGAATGTTGTATTTCGATTATAATATTGAACAACTTTTTTTTAATCCTTCTATTTCAACCCTACGAGTAACTCAACTAGATGTGTTAAACTTTCAAAGATCCTTGGTAGCTGCGGTCTACCGTCTATGACTACTGTAACTAAAGAATACGAAAATGAAAATCCAGATCTTGAAAATCCTTAAAGGATAAGGATTAAGGTAGCATTATTTAATATGAGTAAACATTCGTGTACCCGGTAAAGGTAAAATCGATATGTTTACATTTTTGCCGGAAGCAGTGCTTAGGTCATGTCTTCTGTGTATTGCAAAAGTTTCTGCAAAAATATTATTACACGGTGTGTAATGTGTCGAGCTAGCGAACGGTCGCACTCCGCGTTATACACATGCAGCAAAATATATTAATAATTATTTAATTAATATTTTTGTGAATCGCGCGGCTGATTACCGCTGCACGTGACCATGGCGCTCCTAGCCAATGAGTTGCTGGCGTTTATCCATCATGGCATCGACACCATGGACGAGGTCAGCATAATGCAGATCTGCAAGTCTTCCTTCACCAGCGAGGAGATTAGCAAAGGAAAGCATTTGCTGTACGAGACGCTTGGCCAGAGCGCGGACATGCTATCGCGACGAAGAGATGGAACGGAAAGAAGCGTGCAGGAAAACATCTTTCTGCTGAAGCGGACGGATCCGGATAAAGTGCCCGCTTTTGGAGCGAAAGAACTGCATAAGCTGCCGCCAGTGACGCCGGACTACGTCGACGTCGTCAACCTACTGAAGGACAGCAAGTTTCTGAAGTTCGAGGTAGATTGCAGGCATCAGAGTCTACCAGAAGTGATCTATCTACGTGGTGAATTATCACAATTAAAAAGTGTTAATTCAATATGTAGGTCACCTGATGCAGCAAACGTCACTCATCGTTGAGGCACGCAGGCGGTCACGTTTAGCCCGTTAGCATTATCCGACGGGTCAACGCACATTATCGCTGCCGCCCCTGCCGCCCCGGCCGCCCGTTCCCCGCCCGCGAAGGAGCCGGTGCTCCGTAATACCTTTCATCACGTACCCAGCTTCACGAGGATTTTTTTTAAATGACCACTGCATCCAGATATAGCGAAAAGTCTTGCGAGAAGCCGTTCTTCCCGCGAAAGGTATCTGCGAGAGCAAGAAGTCGTCATACAATCGCTAGGCCGTTGTCCGTGTGAAGTGATTCGGCTCAGACGACACTACTGAATTGCGTCTTTTGTATCTTGGCAATAGAGGCCATATTGCCGTGTCGCGCCGCAGCCGATACTACAATTCGAGTATTTTTATAAAGGTATTTATGGCTCCTCAGTTATGTATTTTATCGTCGTTCAGTGCTTTTAATCTATGACTTTCAACGTTATTTATATATTATTAGCTAGTCCCGGCTATATACCGTATAACCGTCTCAGTTTTCCAACATTAAAGCTAGAAACATACTTGTCAAATGCTGGTCGCTCCGATTGTTTCTGTTTGCGATCTTGCGCTAGTGAGATGTTGACCCTCCCTCAGCGGCGCGGCGCGGGGGCGCGCGGGTGTTTGCGCGCACTTTGCACGGGCTCGGGTTACGGGGTCAGGTTACACAACAAATCGCTCCGGCGATTGATACATCTCCGCCTGCTGATGGACGGGCAGTATCGCGTGTCACGGGGCCGGGGTTCCACTAACTATACAGTACACATGTCCGCGGTGTTGGCCTGGGGTATTTGGTGTAGTTAAACTACTTTTTAGGGGTTTGTCGCGTATCATTTGACAAAACATATCCTAGTAATCTCGGATGACCCTACATCAAACGAAAAAAACACTGTCGCTTGTCCCAGCCTTTCTGTCTGTTCGTTATTGATAAGCTCTCTTCAATTCGAGTCCGGATGACGAGTTGCGACGGTTGGAGTGACCCTACCCTGTACTGCTCCTCAATAGCTGTCTGCAGAATGCAGGTTACCCGTATCTCCTCTGAGGACCATCTGAGTCATTTTTAGGGGAACGAACAAACCTACTCGTAGCATCCAATACATTTGTACTATGGCTATAACATCGCATACAATAATTACAGCTGTTTTAAAGACTCTGTATTGAAGTTAGACGAGTCCTTATTCAATACTCAAGATCTTTATTAGGAGGGAAATACTAAATGTTGCACCATGACAGTCACTATGGCCCATCATCTACTACAGGCCATATTTCACTGACGAGTCCTGTGGAGCGCGGCGTGTTTACAGGCTCTTCACTAGCGCAGTACACGCCGCGTCACGTGCGCTATTGATGGCCGCGCCGAGCCGCGCGCTGTGGATGCGGCACTACACAGTCCGTACTCCACAATCTACACTCCACACTGATATTTGATCAGGCCAAGGCGTCCAATGTGCAAGGTTTTCATATATTACGAGTATTTGTTAATTCGAAACGGCAAATAGGTGTGCTGAGTTCGAGTTTTTGTCACAGCTCAGTGCTCCCGTGAAGAAGTTAAAGCTACAATTTGTATGTCATACAGAAACAACGCCTCTAGTGGCAAACAATAGTAACTAAATCGATGCCATACAAATTGTACTTAACTTTGTCACTAACAAAAACTCGCACTCCGCACACAGGAAGAGTGTGGTGTGTCTTTACAATAGACCAGAGATAGGTTATACAGATAAAAGGCCTCTCTCACTAGTAACTACTCGAGAAATAAACAAGTATGTGCCAGTTAAAACAATATGACACCGAATAGCTTTGTTTGCTGTTATTAATAGGTAGGTATTGTACCCGGTATGTGCATTTTATCGGTTAATCTGAAGTTACTCGGTGCTGTATGTAATCCATAAGAGCTATTGGGTAAGTGAGGTTCGTAGCTCGGAGGCGTCGTGGCGCGGGCCGTGTTACGGCGCGGCGTGTTGTGGTGCTCACACGTGACGGCGCGTATGACGTCACGTACCGCCCGCCGCCGCCCGCCGCCGCCCGCCGCCGCCCGCCCTGCTTACCGCTCACATTAGCTCGGCGATGCTCATTAAATGCTGCCGCCGATGAGTACCGGCTTACCTCTACCTATGTGATAGGCAATTACTATAAGCAAAATAACATTGACTTTTATATTTTCATTTACCCATAATATGTAATTGTATAAATAAAATATTTAAAATCATTCTAAGTAGCAACGATACTTTAATGGCGCGTTTACAAAATGTATTGTTTGACAGGGCCCTTGTACGAAGTGGCATATCTTGAGAAATGTTTTGTGCAATAAATCCAGACAGTGACCAAATAAAAAATTAAGCCTTATTACCGCCCTAATAAATTAAAGGCTCCCACAGACGAGAGGCCGATCGTTTCAGTTCGGCCTGAATGGATTCGAGCACATACACGGAAAAAATTGCATCCGACTCAACTGAAGTCATTTCGGCATGGACGGATTCGAGCATACACTCGGAAAAATCGCATCAGTTCATTCTGGTTTGCCACGTGCTAAGGTCGAGTTTATTAATTGTAAACTCACTACGCTAATACACGCCCGCACGGCCGCTGCTCTGGCGAGAGCTGAAGCGATTTGTCACACATGGTCCGTTCAGTCCATAATTAATGTTGCCAACTTCGTTATTTTACAAAGTTTTACTACTAAATTAAGTATTTTATTCCCTATTTAGTAGAAATTTAGTTGTTAGTGGTGTTTTAGTAGGAAAGAGCCAGGCAGTAATTATTGTGAAGTAATAACGCAATTAAAACATGTAATATTTATTTGCTAGATATTTATAAAACTGACATAACAATATTGCCACCATGGCAACGACAATCGGTGTCACAGATAATATTATATAGCAGCTCTCCGCGGCTATTCCAGTAATTGAACGCCTGGCGCAGGCAAAAGCTGCTCCAGGTGCCGGCGCCAGACTGTACCAGCATCAGTTCGGACCTCATAGTTTAGCCGGCCCAGGCGACGTACAAAAGTCCCGAACTCCCAACTCTGGTTTGCGTAGGCTCTAGCCTGGACCCGGTCGCCCGGCGTGAACGCCTTAACAGCAGGTATGCCGGAGTCGGTCCTTGTCGTAGACGACGGCGGTTTGCGAAGCATCGCGTGAAGCGATGTTCTTACGTCGCGACCAAACATCAATTGGTATGGGCTCTGTCAATCGGCTTTGGGGGAACGTCTCGGTCGAGTCTTCACTATTGTCAATTTATTAAATTTGTCACCTTCCTCCGCCTCCAATACGCGTAATTCCTTCTTTATAGTCTGTACGTAGCGTTCTGCTTGACCGTTGGTTGCTGGATGATAGGGAGTCGACGTCTTATGTACCACTCCGCATGTATTTAGAAAGCTCGTAAATTGTTCTAAGACAAATTGTCGTCCATTGTCTGATACGAGTGTGTATGGGATGCCAAATGTTGAGAATAGTTCTTTGAACTTGTTGATACACCAGGAACTTATTGTATTTTTGGTTGGAAATATTTCAACCCATTTTGTAAATGCGTCCACGATTATAAAGAGCTGTTGTCCCTGGATCGGTCCAGCAAAATCAACGTGCAGTCTTTGCTAAGGTCCCATCGGTTGTTCCCAATGATGTATCGGAGCTTTTGGAGAATCGTTTTGTTGTAATCGGCATGCTCTACATGATTTAACTTTCTGTTCGATATCTCTATCGATATTCCTCCAGTATGCGTAACTGCGAGCCTGAGCCTTCATTTTCACCATACCGCTGTGCCCAGCATGGAGCTCGTCAAGTACACGCTCACGTAAGTTTCGCGGTATAACAACTCGAGTTCCTTTTAGAATGCAGTCGTCTTGAAGCGTAAATTCGTTGTCGTTGAAACCTATTGTGCGCCACTTCGTAGGGATTCTCGCAAAGTATTTAATTCCTTGTATTTTTTTGTTTCTTTGATTATGATTTTAGGTCTTATTTCCAAAACGTTGATTTGGGCGCGTTAGAAGGTGCAGTGTTGGTCTTCATAGGTTTCATTACCGTTTCTACCGGAAATCTTGAAAGATAGTCGGCGTTGCAGTGTTTTGACGCGGCTCTGTATTCTACGTCATAGTCAAATCCTGATAAAAAATGTGCGTAGTGAAAAAGCCGCATGGTGGCTGGAAGTGTCTGATGGGTATTGAAGATGGAGGTATGCGGTTTATGTTCTGTCACTAGTGTAAATTTCCGTCCGTAGCAATAAGGGAAAAAATTATTAAAACCCCAATATATAGCTGTGGCTTCCTTGTCTATTTGGCTGTATTTCGTTTCACTTGTAGCTAATGTTCTCGAAGCGAATGCTATGGGTCTTTCCGACCCGTCTGGAAATCTGTGAGATAGTACTGCTCCTAATCCGGTAGGTGAGGCGTCAGTAGCTATTATCAATTGCTTTTTGGGTCAAAACGAGTAAGAACTCTATCGCTGGCAATTTCTTTTTTTATAAAATTGAAACTCATCTCGCATTTTGTAGTCCAGTGAAATTTATTTTCTTTCTTTAGTAATTCATTTAATGGGCTTGTGATAGTTGACAAGTTGGAAATGAATTTATTATAATAGTTGGCCATTCCGAGGAAGGTTCGAAGTTCATTGATATTTTCAGGTCTTCTTGTAATCAGTATTGCTTTTATTTTATCTTTATTCTTATGTAAACCATCTTTGTTTAGTGAAGATACGTGATTTACACACCACAAATTATAACACTCACGTTTATAGTTCGAAACTGGGTTTATTACGGTCTTTTACATGACTTTTGGGAACAAACTCACACTAAAACTAATTAAAACTACGGGAGACGCAAACCCAGCCACCATTGCCGGTTGCCTCCGTGCTCTCGACTGTTCCGTCACCCTCTATCGGGGAATAGGTGAAAATATGGTGTGATACCGGGATGGCGGGCGGATTCGCCTTCCGGAGGCCGTATTGCGCGGCAATTTAAAATTACCTGGCGCTACATCCTCCCCCTCCAAGTCACTAGGCCGTCCCGGTTGTGACTTGGGTCTACCCATCGACTTAGCGGCAATAGGTTCGGATTCTCCGACGTAGAGAGGACGTAGCTGGCTGACATGGTACTTGCCTTTCACCACGTTCTGACTATCCACGACCTCGTACGTGGTAGGCGATACGACGCGGCTAACCTTAAAGGAACCTATGCGACGCGGAGCGAATTTCTTCGTAACACCTTTAGCTGCTTGGCTGAGGGCGTTATTGGTGACCCACACAAGGTCCTCCTCCTGAAAAGAGAGTCCTTCTCTTCTGCTCCGATCGGCAACTTTTTTTCGAAGATCTTGCTGGTGCTCATACCTCCAACGAACCTCTTGTAAGTTGTCTACAAAGTTCTTGAGATAAGGGGTGATCTGGGGTACAAAATTTTCTTGCTCGACAATAGCACGTATGTCATTAAGCACATGAATAGGAGACCGATGCTCACGAGCGAAGTTCAAATAGGCGGCGGTATGACCAGTTCCTTGGTTTAAGCATTAAGAGCAAATCTCACCGCAGGAAGAGTCTTCGGCCACTCTTGATGACTGCTATTGACCAAGTTCGCCAACATGGCTTTCATGTCGCGGTTCTTACGCTCTGCGGGATTTGCTTCCGGGTGATACACCGGTGTAAGGGTTTGTGATCGATCCCTAAGGCCAACATGGTCTTCTGCATGACCGCGGAAACAAACTGAGTCGTTATCACTCACGACACGTCTGGGCAACCCGAAACGCAGAAAGAATTCAGAAAATTCCAGAAAATCAGGACCTTGGCGCATTTCTCAGAGGTAGCTTCGTCAAGGGTGAAAAGCTCTCCACCCACCCACGTCGTGGCAGTGTCTTCTATCAAGAATATCCATTTTTCACCCTGAGTACCTTCTGGTAGGG
This sequence comes from Phengaris alcon alcon, assembly GCA_037179445.1. Lineage (NCBI taxonomy): Eukaryota > Metazoa > Arthropoda > Insecta > Lepidoptera > Lycaenidae > Phengaris > Phengaris alcon. Next base: position 273,097 of record JAYRCH010000635.1, on the reverse strand, counting down.
GCCCGAATAAGTCCATAGCCAGAACTTCGAAGCTGGACTTCGAAGTTCTGGCTATGGACTTATTCGGGCGTGCAGGCTTATAGAAGCGTCGTGGAGCTCCTTCATCAGTTCATCTCTGAGGGATAGCGAAATTACCAACTGAGGCTCCTCAGTCTCGCTATCAGAATCTACACGGAAAAGAACACCCTGGGACACGTAGTACCCTCTATCTGTCCACCTTTTATAATCGTGATCGTCTTCGAAGTCCTTTAAGATTTTCTGAGACTCCGGATCTTCGAGCTGCTCAGCGCGGATTTCACTGGGTCCACGGTGAGGTAAGTCGACTGAAACAGGACATATACTACACGATTCTTCTATTTCAGGGGCATTAATTGCTTCAACATACCCTCGAAATTTGTCGAGGGCCCATACAACAGCCAGCCCCTCTCTTTCGGTCGTATTATAATTGCGCTCCGCCGGCGACAATAACCTACTCGCATATTCGATAGGTATCTCGTCGTGCACGTCATTTCCTTGCAACAAGACAGCCTCAAGCGCGTAAGTACTTGGGTCGGTTCGGAGAATGAACGGAGCATTGAAGTCCGGCTGGCGAAGAATGGATGCAGAGGTAAGCTTCTCCTTAAGGGATGCGAAAGCTTGAGCTTGAACAGCATTCCATATCCAGCTCGCATTCTTCTTAGTCAGCTCTGTCAGGGCCGGGCTATATCTGAGAAATTAGGAATAAATTTCCTTTCTGAACCAAGCACACATCTGTTTAAATGTTCACAGCTGCTTCAGGTTTTTTTTTTTTTTTTTTTTAATTCCGTCCCCCTAACGTGATCAGGGATTGTTTTTAATTTTTTATTCTTTTTCTTTCTTTTGGATTATTTCTTCACTTTTTACAGTTCTTATCTCTAAATTATATATATACATTTGATTTTCTTGCATAGTTACTTAACTATGCACTTGTCGATTTATACAGGTAAAAAGTAAACAATCTTATTTTAAACGCAGTGAATACAATAAAATCCAATAAAATATGCAATCAATTTAAATTCAAATTAAAAAATGTCAAAAATAATTCCCATAAAATAAAATACAATAAAATAATAAAATTCAACTAAAATAATTACAATTAATTAAAATGTCAACAATAAAACGACGACACAAGGTAAAAGACTAGCCTAATATCACAAAAATACATTACAAATAGAGCCTAACTAATATCACACTAATATATCACAATTTTTCTTACATACTACACCCACAATCTTCTTACAGAACTCGAGGAAGATATCCCTCGACTTTCCCCCCAGGATGGAAGACAGGCTCTCACCCGTATTCGATATGCCCAATTTTTGCTCAGTATCATATCTACTGCTAGCAAAAATCGGGCACTCGAGTAACAGGTGAGGAACCGTCTCCTCAACTCCTGGCTGACATGAACACGACGGGTCCTCCTTCAGCTTGAATCTGTTCAAGTAGAAGGCGAACCCACCGTGTCCAGTCAGAATCTGTGTGGTGTAGTGTGTGATGTCTATCTTATTGACTACCCTGTATGCAGCAGCAGCGCTTGGTAAAAAAGAGCTTTGTGACTCCGGCCGTCCCTCCCACTTCGTATCTCCTGTCCCATTCCTCAACCGTATCCTCTCTTAAGATACGCTTGACGAATGAAACAGGACACAGATCGTAGTCAGGCTTCCTTTTCAATCGCAGCGCGGCCTCCTTGGCTAATTCGTCAACCCTCTCATTCCCTCTCAACCCTGCGTGTGCCTTAATCCAAAACAGGGAGACCTCCCGCCTCTGCGATGCAGCTTTTCGGAGGGCCTCCCTTGTTTGCACTGCCAGGGGATGAGGGGAACTAAGGGTGACTGCCTGGAGAGCCGATCTGGAATCGCTAAGGATACCGACCTTCGCCATTCCACTCTTGCAGGCTATACTTACTGCTCTCTGGAGCGCTAGAAGCTCGGCTTGGTAGACGATACAATACGGCGGCAACGCAAGCTTGACGGCCTTCGTCTCGACCTCACCCTTCCATACGGAGAGCGCGGCTCCGACTCGACCCTCAATCTTGCTGCCGTCCGTATAGATCCTATGGACGTGGCTGTTAACCACGTCTGCATACGAGTCCTCGTCTACCAACCCGAACCTCAGCTCTACCTGCTCTGCCGGATGTGGGTCCTCGATCGCTAGAGCCATTCGCTCCACCTCCCTGTCTTTCAACGCCGGGTGCGGTACTCCCTTATTGATCTCATAGAGCCTCGAAGCTTCGAGTATCCTGAGATCAAGAGGGAGTATCCCAGCCAACAGCATCGCAGAGTTCAGGGAGACGGTCCGATATGCTCTGCAAATCTTCTGGGCAAAACCCCGTTGGACGGAGTTGAGCCTTTTCTGGACCCCCATCTTTTCCACGGTGGGTGCCCACGCTGCCGATGCATACAGAATAGTCGGCTCTATCACGGCCATATATATTGGCTTAACCCCTAGATAGGGTTAAGCCCCCAACCTACTCTTGCAGCTTTTGCGAGCTGTTTGTATCTCGATATGGCTTTTTGGCATACTTTTGTGACATGTGCGTTGAACGTAAGGCCGGTGTCTATTATCAGACCTAGTACTTGAATTTGGTCGTAGTATTGTAAATACACACCCCCCATCGCGAGTCGAGGCACGTCATATTTGAGTCTACGTGTCGTCAGTAGTGCGCAAGTTTTGTGGGGGGCGAACTTCAACTTGTTCGATTCCCCCCACTTATTTATTCTTTCTAAGACTCCGTTAGCCTTTAACTCAATTTCCAGAGCCGTATCCCCCTCGAATACTAAAACTAAGTCGTCGGCGAAAGCCTGGCAAAAAACACTCATTTCATCTAACATCCATAGCAGGGGGTCCAACAAGAGGTCCCACAGGATCGGTCCACCTATGGACCCCTGCACGCACCCCTTGTTGGTCTCCCTGCTCACTTCCATGCCAGCATACCTTACATTCACTCCTCTTTCACTCAGGTAGCTGCTGATCACCCGCCTCAGGTTCCCCGGACACCCAACCTCAGCTAACCTAACCTTTATGGCCGGCCACCAAGCACTGTCGAAGGCTCCCTCTATGTCCAGTGACACCACGACAGAATTTTTTTTCTCCTCCCTCTGTTTTCTGACGTGGTTCACCAACCTATAAAGGGCGTCTTCGGTGCTCCTTTGGGGCATGAAACCATACTGGTTAGGGCTAATCTTGGGCAGCAGGTAGAATCTAAGTCGGGCGACCAGCATCTTTTCGAAGATTTTGCCGAGAACAGGCAATAGGCCGATCGGACGATAGGCTTTTGGTACCCGGTACGATTCCTTGCCCGGCTTCCTTAGCACCACCACAGTCGCCCGCTTCCACTGTTTGGGGAAGCAGGCGACGGTGAGGCACCTATTCAGCAGAGCAAGGAACCATTCCCGGTCACATTCTACAGCGCGTTGGCAGATGTACGACGTGAGTCCATCCGCCCCGGGGGCCTTTTTGGGGTTGAAGGACCTTACGGCTCTCTTCAACTCCTCCATGATGAAAGGAGGGTCGTCCGGACCCGCCGGCGGTTCGGTGTCCAAGGACTCCGCCCGCCGGCGCGTTCGCCGATGTTCCTCACTTTCATCACTTTCCTGGTCCCGGGGGTAGAAGGTCTCCGCCAGCCATTCTGCGAAGCTTCGGGCGTCGAGGGTTTCACCGTCCCTCGTAAGGGGCAGATCCTCCTCCCTCCCTCTGACTCTGCTCAACACCCTGTAGATGCCCTCCCAGATCACCTCCCTATCCTGTTTCCGGCAAAACTCCTTCCAACTCTCAGTCTGTGCATCTTTTACTGCCTTTTCATACTTCTCTTTCGCTTCCAGGTACATTCCAACCACGCGGTCTCTGCGATCAGGCGCAGCGTTACGAATCCTGCGTTTCCTCGTGGCGACCTCCTTCTTCAGCTGCACGAGCTCATCATTCCACCACGACAAGGTGAATCTCTGTGTGTGTTTTTTGGTCGGCATTGTGTCTCTGCATGTCTGTGTTATGACTCCCGTGTATCTGTCTATTATTTCTTATATTTGTTGTGTGCTGTGTATTGTTTCCATGTCCTGTAGAGTCAATTGTCTGTCCGACATCAGCTGGGTCAGTTTCTCACGAAACTGAGCCCAGTTTGCCTTTCGTGTGTTAAGCATGCGTGTGGTACGTATTATGTTTGTGCCTGTGGATTTCTGTTGTCTGATGCCAAATGATATGCCGTTGTGGTCCGAGCTCGTCAGACCCTCATCAATCCTCCAGTCGCCCACTCGGTCCAGCAGGTCGTCGGAGCACGCTGTCACATCCACGTAGCTGGAGTACCTTTTTCCCCCTCTGACAGTGTCGAATGTTGGGGTATCTCCAGTGTTGAGTATATGTAAGCTCATTGCTTCCAGTTGCGACAGCTGCTTCAGGTTAGCCGGTGGCACCATGTCCAAGATAGCTCGAACCTTCTCTGGGTCAGTCTGTATTATTTTTGCTGAAATCACGTGACCGAGATAAGTTACTTTATCACGAGCAAACGCACATTTGTCACGATTTGCTTTCAATGCAAACAATCGGAGTCTATCAAAGACTTTCTGTAAGTCTTTCATGTGTGATTCCATGTTCTCGGACATCACTAAAATATCGTCTAAATACGCAACCACACAGCCATCTTTCAGCCCTGATCGAAACCGATCCATCAAGCGCTGGAACGTCGCTGGAGCATTCTTTAATCCGAACGGCATCCCGAAAGGTGTTGTGAACGCAGTTTTGTGACGGTCTTCAGGCGCGACTTCGACTTGCCAATAGCCGGCCTTGAGATCTATAGTGGACATCACAATCGGCTTTAGTTGAGTACAAGATGTCGTCGATCGCCGGCAGCGGATATTTATCCGTCCGGGTCATCTCATTCAACAGGCGATAATCGACGCAGAAGCGTGTTTGTCCATTCTTCTTAGGAATCAACACGACCGGGGAAGCCCACTCCGATACGGCTTCCTCGATAATCTCATCCTGTAACATCCTATCTATTTCAGCTTGCACAATCTCCTTCTTCGCAGGAGTCAAGCGGTACGGCGGAACTGCTACTGGGAGGCTATCACCCGTATCGATGTGATGTACTGCCATTGGAGTCGGCGCTCCCCCTGGCGAAAAGATATCTTCTTTACCTACGAGCATTGATGAAAGAACTTCCCTTTCAGGAGCAGTCAAAAACGTTCCCTCATTCTCGCGGAGCACCACGGAACAACAAACAAGAGAAGTGATTTCACCCTCAAAATCTAAAGAAAAGTAGTACTATTGATTTACCGCATTCAAAGTAAACCGATTTGACTTAAAGTCAAGTACCATACCAGCGTCGCGTATAAAATTCATACCCAGGAGAGAGTCTGTAGCACCAGGTAAGATGACAAAGACAGTAGGTATATTGGATATATTGGATACTTCTAAATTGATAACAGCAGATTTAACATTTTTCAGTTTTAGTCAACATAACATTGTTTTTCACTAGTACATCTTTCATAGATTCACTCGCGATAGAGATTTTTGCGGCGGAATCTACGAGAAAACAACCACTAACACCAAAAATCTTAATTTTAATTTTAGGTCGAGCGCGCGCATCGATTGGCGCTGTGCTGGCCGCAGAAACGGAGAGCGACTGGAGAGGAGCCGATGTCGTAGGCAGCCCATCCTTCTTTTTGCAGTTTGTACAGTTTACTCGAATCACTCCTGAAGTGCCACACCCGAGACATACTATAGGCGATGGATTTGCCTCTGGTCTCGATTCACTTAGGCCGGTCGTTACCCTGCGTGGTTGTAGCTTATGACAAACATCCTTCTCATGGCCAAACTTCTTGCAGTATCCGCAACGTGGTCTGGCTTTGGGAGTAGAACTACCACTCGAGGTACTAAGGTACAGGCGGTGAACACACCAGGCATTGAAGCGACGTGATGCGGAACTACCACAGCTGGGATAGCCGAAGCAGAGGAAGCAGGGGAACGCAATTGTGTTCGCGTGCGACTTTCCTCTAGGTGATCTTCTACGGAGCGAGCCTTCTCTAGTAGCTCGGCGAACGAAGAGAAACTGGCGCGAGACACTCTCTCACGCAGTCGTCGATGGAGTAAGTCGTATATCATATCCAGCTGAACAGGGTTTTCGGGTAATGTGTTTAGTGGCAGCTGTGCAATCAAGGCTCTTGCCCTATACACGAAAGCGTCTGTCTTCTCATCAGTTTGCTCTTTACTGAAAAGTTCGCGATAAAACTTACGCGGTGGGAGGCGAGGACCAAATGTCTGCCGCAGGAGCTGAATGGCGTCAGGGCAAGTCGACACGGAATGTTTGACGCCTTGCCACCATGTTCCAGCCATCCCCGTCAATAACATAGGGAGACCACGAAGCGCGATGCTATCATCCATGGTGACACATTCTTTATAGACCTCTATGGAGTCTATGAAAGCGATGACGTCGGTGCCTTGAGCTCCGTCAAATCTAGCGGAACATCTCGCGAAGTTGCTCTTGCTCCCCATCACACTAGCAGTGGACGGCGGCGGGCCAGTAGTACGCAGAGATTAGTAGTTGTAGATGCTGATCCGTCATAGTTATAGATGTGGAAGTCGCGCCCACAGGCGGCAACATAGTCGAGGTACTCGAGTGCAGCGTAAACATCTGTGTGTGTGCACCTTGGGGGGGGGGGGGGGGGGACAGTATGTTGAGTCACGGGTGGTGTCGCATCACCACCACGGGCCACCACCACCACCACGGTCAGCAGACGCCGCGGCGGAAAGCTGTCCAAGACTACTCGCGCGACAACTTCTCGTTAACACCATTTTGACAAAATACGGTAGGCTAACTTAATCTCTGTGCGTTAAACTTTAAAGTCCACCATAATAAAGTTCACATAAGTAGTAAAACATAACACTATAATATATAATATATATATATCAACACAAGTCACTAGTGTGTCCATACCCTAATAAAATGGTCATAATAAGTCCATATTTAAAATTTGTCCACAGCACCATCTTTAGAATGGCACGCAAATAAAACAAAAGTTCTACTTCCCTCTTAGCAGCTATAACTTAAACACTACTCGAAGTGCGCCCACCAACGGCCATAGGTAGGTATCCAACAACTTAGGCGTCGTCGGGCGGCGAGGCGGCAAAGTAAACAGCGTTTCGGCGACCACACGGCGCCGACGACACTCGATGCAACGTAAACTTATTACGTCGTTGCAATCGTCAAAACATAAGCGAGTTACTATTCTCACTTATTCTCACTATAGTCACTCACGTATTTACTTTTACGAGTTTAGGCACTTCAAGTGTTCTCGAGAATGTTTGATTAAAACATAAAACTAGTCCTTGTAACCGCAAAATAACGAATAATTTAGATTATTTACGAAACCGTTTGTAATAACACCACTGATTACCGAAAAGCACTTGTTTTCGAGTTCGTTTTACGAGTGAGAAAATTAAGTGAGTTTTTATAGTGACGTTCCCAAAAGTTTTTAACACCAAGTACAGTTCAACTGAGTACGAAACCCGATAGGTATTTGAAATTACCTGTGTTTAAATTATAGTTAATATTTGAAATAAATTAAATTTAAGTATACTTTGAATTTTGCGTCTGAAATGTTGTTCAACAGGAAATATACAATTAAGCGCTGTGAATTTTTTTTAAAGTTTCGTTTTCTTGTTTACAACTTTAGTTTGAAAGTTAATTTTCGGTCTGGATTCTGCTTGAGTGTTAGCGCTTAGTTGTGATCTTGATATTTGTGTCGAGGCCAAAGTTTGTTCACTTTGGTCTGGCAAATATATGGAAATTTCGACCTGCAGAACAAGCCCCGTGGACGGCCAGAGACCAAAGTTGATAATGAAGAATTGAAGGCTATTGTGGAAGCGGATCCATCGCAAACCACGTCCGAGTTAGCTGCAGGCTAGTGATAAAACTGTTTTAATCTACTTGAAGCAAATTGGGAAGATGAAAAAGCTTGAAGGTGCAGCAAACCGACAAACGCGCGTCGACTGCTGCATTACATTACTCAACCGGCACAATAATGAAGGTATTTTAAATCATCAATTATTATAACGAAATGAATAAATATTCCAGTCTAAGTTTTACATTGAAACATTCTAAATTATAGTCACAAAATGAACAAATATCGGTCAGCTATCTCATTATATGGTGAGAAAATTTGTTATTTTGTAGTTTTTTTCCTTTTCATTGTTTCTATTGGAGTTTCTCGGCGAATTGACCAACAGAAATCAGCAAGCATTGCTGCTGACCATTTCCCACTGTAGCGTTTTTCAATCTGCATTATATCCTGATGAAACCTTTCACCATGCTCATCTGATACGGCTCCAAGATTTTCAGGAAAGAAATCTAAATGAGAGTCCAAAAAATGAATCTTGAGTGACATATTGCGTCCTAAAGCTTTATAAGCAGAAAGAAGCTCCCGAATGATTTGTCGGTAGTTCTCACTTTTTGTATTCCCAAGAAAATTATGACAAACTTCCACAAAAGCCACCCAAGCTCTTTTTTCTGCTTTGCTCAACTTCGAATCAAAAGCTTCATCTTTCATTAGCTCACGTATCTGCGGACCTACAAAAATTCCTTCCTTCAATTTTGCGTCACTGATTCGAGGAAATTTTGTTTTTACATATTGAAAACCTGCACCATCTTTATTCATAGCTTTCACAAAGTTTTTCATGAGTCCCAACTTTATGTGAAGTGGTGGCAGAAAAATTTTCTCACTTGGCACTAAAGGTTTCTGAGACACATTTTTAAGCCCAGGAGTTAAACTTTTTCTTAGTGGCCAAGTTTTTATTTTGTAATGTTTTTCTCTTGCGCGACTGTCCCACTCACAAAGAAAACAGCAAAACTTTGTGTATCCTCTTTGTAATCCAGTGAGTATAGCGACGACTTTTAAATCAGCACAAATATTCCATAAGTATTGAGAATATTCAATTTTTTCGAGTAATATCTCTAGGTTTGCATAATTTTCCTTCATGTTTGTAGCATGCGCAACGGGAACAGATGGGTATTTATTACCATTATGGAACAGAACGGCTTTTAAGCTTATTTTTGAAGCATCAATAAAAAGTCTCCATTCACTAGAATCTTCTGGAAAACTCAGTTCTTGAAGAAGCCCTGCAGCATCATTACAATATACCAAATCATCTTCTTCGGAAAAGTAACTCGTAAAATCTTCTTGCCTTGTACAAAAATATGAAACTCTGGTACTTTTATCCAATAGATTCCATAGTTTTAATCTTGATCCAAGTAATTGCGCCTTAGATTTTGAAAGTCCCAAGTCTCTAACAAGGTCATTTAAGTCACCTTGTTTAAGTAAATGAGGTTCTTTAGATGGACTGGAAGATCCAGACAAAGTGTATGAAGATGAAGATGTACCGGCAGAAAGAAAACTCGATTGAGATTGAAGACCAGAAATATTTTTATTTTCCACCTTCTCATTAATTGGTGGAATTGGAGGTAAAGTGCCTTCACCACGAGGAATTGGTCTCTTTGCAGATGGGACGTTCGGGTATACAATCTTTTTTTTTTTTTTTTCGACTATCCTCGTGTTGTCATGCAGAAATAACAATCATTTTCATGATTCTGAGGCTCACTCCAAATCATTGGCATTGTAAACGGCATGGATTTATGGCTAACTTCAAGCCAACCTCTCAATGTTCTTGAGCAGCTATTGCAACATACTTTTGGCAACCAACTCTTGTCACGCTCGTCGATAGAAAATCCAAAATATAGATTATAAGCTGTTTTAACAAGATCTGTCATGACATTTCGCTGGGTTTTTAGTACGAATTCCCCACAAATGTAGCAAAAACAGTCAGTAGAATTTTTACAAGTTCGTTTACAAAGTTTACAAATTTTATACAAAACGTAAACAATTAAGAGACAAGTTTTCACTCAACTGTTGTGGAGTCACAGCGAATACTGCGCATGCGCGTATGTACTACCATAAAAATCACCTTCGGCACTTCCCTTCTTTCTCTTACAACTCGCTAAAACTTATTTTGTACATACACTGTTTGTATATACACTATTTGTAACATTGACGCGCAAAAAAATTAAAAAAAACCCAAATTTTGAAATTTGAAAAAAAATTCATAGAAAAAAACCTAGACGTGATGGAAAAAATCGGCCAACGGGGATAAATTCAGAACATTTGAATCGTCATATTTATGTCAAAATTTTCTAAAGGAGGGTTTCATTGCAGACCAGTGTTACTTGAGATTACTATATCCCGATGTAAATTACTAAATAATATGCAAGGAAAACAATATAATTTAATCGTGTGTACACAACCACACAGCCAGTTATACGTTTCATAACTTTTAACATGAAATTTTCGAGTTACATTATTTTTTTGCTGGTTTAATTGTTGTAACTCGGGTACACACCTACCTCTAGACAGAATTTGAATCTTTTCACTGAATGACAATTGTGAGAACTTGTTATTTTTAATTTTTAATAAACACACAATTTCAAAACCTCACAGTCAAATAACATTTTAAAACAATCGACTAACTCACTAGTAAAAGCAAATCACTACAATAATTATAGAAGCTCAGTAATAAACTGTTAAATGTACACACTTTCAAATGTTAAAATGAAAAATCTTTTAAGAAAACTATAAATAAACTGGAGCGATTAAATTGTAAACAATGCTTATCACATGAAATATGCAATATGGCCCCCGCGAAACACAAAACGTTTCTTCTATTTAAACAAATAAAACCTTACTAAACAAAAATGCATAATGTGCACACGTGATTTATTAGATTTCCGACTATTCTTTTTACTCGGATTATAGGCAACGAATAATTTCCGACAAGCCAGTTCGGCGGTTTTCGGAAGCGTTCGGATAGCCGAGAGCCATCGCCTGCCGCGGGAGTTGCAGCTATATAATCATGTCGATATTCATGGGTGTGTGCGTTTGCGAAGTATGAAAATTACACATACATGCGATGATTTGTCCTGCACAAAGCAACCGCATGAGTTGCTATTTATAAAATATTAGGCGTTTTAATGATTATATTTTTTTAATTAATTTATTTACTATTAATTAAAGTCATCTAAAACATACGAACGTTTTATTAAAATATCTGTGAATGACAAGTAAAGCACTGCATTTCTGCCTACAAGGAGCGCACGCCCCTGATGCTAGACCACACACTGCACAACAGACGGCTACCAAATTCAATTGGAATGTCTAAGACATCCACCATACTGCCCGGACCTTGCTCCAACAGATTACCATTTTTTTTTAAATTTGGATAACTTCTTGCAAGGGAAAAAATTCAACTCTGACGGAACAGTCCAAAGCGCCTTCAAAGATTTTATTGATTCCTGTCCGAATGGTTTTTTTAGTAAAGGAATCAATGAACTACCTATGAGATGGCAAAAGTGCATAGATATCAATGGTATATACTTTGATTAAATAAATATATAAAATGATTTAAAAAAAATCGACTTTATGTTCCTCCTTTACAAAACGCCAATATCATATGTAATAATGCTAATATTTTGTTTATTCCAATTTAAAGTTAAGACAAACAACGTGTATCGGGACAGGTAGTCTTCTAATAAATACATATATATCGAGCTACATAGACGAAACATGCAAACAGGCTATCTGACACTTATCAGTAGATTGTTCAACAGGCCCTAAGAATAATTTGAAATGACTTGTTAAAAGATGAGAGCGAGAGCTACGCGAAGAGTGAGAGTTAGCATAATATTATCTGTAGGTCAGTGTCGCTACATCGAGCCCGCTGAGGCACGTGACGTCACAGGGGCGCCGCCCTGAGCGGTTCAGCTGATGTTGGCAGGGCCAGGGTGACAGTAAGTGTGGCTGTAGTATGGGCTGTGGCGTGTACCTGCCGCCGGCCGCCGCGCTCTCACGGCCGCGCGACTAAAAAACTGACATTCTTGTTGCGATTACTGCAAAAACACAGTATTAACTGGGCCACACGCAACTCTGTACGTACCTGTAAATCTGTTTGTCCTGATGTGTATAATGTGCACTCAATCAAATAGATAGTTCTTCGTTTTTTTAGCGCAGGTACTAGGCGGGCACAGGTTGTGCTTAAAGTTAAAACGATAAATATAATATTATGTACAGATGGCTAAGGGTATCGCTTTACTGCATAATTACATAATAACACTGTGCTAAGTCTGGCCAATGCCACTATTCTAGTAACAAACTAGGAATTATCAAATCGCCGCGCCGGGCTTAATGAACGCCAATATTGTAACTTTACTTTTCATTAATAAAAATATTTACGTAAAAGATACGCTAATCCAAGATACCGCAAAAAGTGGGTATATGATTATATCACATCAGAGAATGCCCGTGGGGTAATGGGCATATTATATCACTTTACAGTTTACAAGACTAATTATTAAATTAGACTCATATTATGATGTGACGTAGTACTAGTTTTACTGTCACACTGTAGTTTATGTATAGTTAAATATTGTGCTCAGTGCTGAGTGCTCAGAGCGCACACACAGGCGAGGTCGCGCGGCTCCGCCGGTATCACACGCCGCGCCTGCTCACCCCTTCGGCCCGGCGACGCGAACGCGTGAACGCACACAAAAAACGAACAAAGGCCGACAATTGTCGAAATGGCGAGCTAATTCGACATTAAAAAACGCGCATCTCAACGGTCCGTAATTTATTGATGTTGTGATAATAAAAACGAGCGTTATTAATGATACTTTAAAAAAATTTATTATTTCGAATTTGTAGACCATAAATAACATTAAATTCGAGTAGTTACACGCTACAGTTGATTCGAACCGGCTAATGTTTACAAATGATCGGATTGTCGCGCTGAGTTACGTTCCCGAACCAGATTCAGGCGCCTTACGGGACATTACACTTCTAAACTGTAATTAAGTGTTGTATTTATGACAAATAAGCGACAAAATGTCGCACAACAGACGACACGGAGCCGCGGCCCGCCGCCGCGCCGGCCCGACCTGAGTCTCAATGTAGAGATCTCTTTGTCGACATTTTATAACACCGATTTTGCTTTGGCTTGAGGAGTCGCGAACAAACACTGTCTCTGCATCACCCATAGGTTGGCTGGTAAAAAATGCCACAAGGCATTAAACCCGCCTCTGCACCATATTGTGTGCATAAAGTATAATAAATAAATAATAAAAAAGAACAGACCGGAGCAGACAGTCGCCGCTACCGAAACTCTACTTTAAATGCCGTCGTGGCTTACAAAACCCTAAAAATCAAAGTAAAAATTAAAATACAATCGGTATCAAACTAGATTTACAAAATGTTTTAGTGGTTTTTGTTTCTGACCCGTCTAAACTTTACGGACCAAAGGTTTTCGTCGCTTTTTAAATTGAGCAGCGGCCGGCAGCGGGTGGCGTGTGCGTTTCGACTGACCGACGTGGCGTGGCATGGCGCGACGTGGTGCGGCATGGTGTGGCGTGACGCGACTCAATCGAAGCGGGTTGTTGCTGCAGCAGGCAGCCGTCAATTACGTCTATTTTGTTTTCCAGCGTTCGTTCCACCTGCAGCGTTCTGTTCAAATCATACTATAGAGTTAGAAACAAATAAATTAAAGCCACGTTTAACGTTTAATATGCACGAGTACAAGCTATACGTTGAACACTTACGGCCGCACTCAGAGACATTTAATGCTTACTTGGGGTTACTGTACGATTGGAACAGTATGCATTTATGTCGAAGTCTGAACTAAGTAGCTTCTTATTGTAATATTGGCATTGGAATTATGAATGTCACTGAGTTAAGCCGCTAGTGGCTTACACTTTTAATTTGTGAAAAAACACAAATAATACTTCACAGCAACACTACACTGAGCTCCGCCCGCGGCCCAAGTGACATCCGCCTTCATATTATGTCATGTACATTTGTATGTACATAACACCATATACATATATAAATATCTATACTCGTATATTCTACCGACCACCACGCGACGCTTATAAGATATTTTGACAATAAATGATAATGTCATACTCACCGTACTCAAGCTGTTTATTTTGTTAGCTCGTGGATTTGATGTTGTTCATAAAATGCTTTTAAAGAAAAATCTAAAACATACATTCTACTATCACCGTACTATTAAACATACTTCCTGTCTTGTAACACAAGTTCTTCGGATGCGTAGCACGTGACCAGATTGACGTGGTGTGAAGCATTCATACATATTATAGATTACCGAGATATGGTATAATTTGTATTGGGTGAAGCAATATTACTGTAGCAACGACGAGAACCGGGATGGCAGGTGCAGGCTCTTCTGCAGCTAGATATCACACAGTCGATAAATTCAGTGTTTGAAAGACATTTTGTAATAGTATCTATTGGCGAGTTTCCACTTACCGGGCCGGCACCTGCCCGGCTTTCGAGGTAGCCGAGGTGTATGTGTATGTATGTAAATACGACATATACTAGCTGATACGGCTGTGCCGTAGAACTAACGGAAATGGAACCCATCTTGCTTAAACGGAACCCTGAGATAAAAGTAGCCTAAGTTACTTCTTATAATATCAGCTGTCTACCAGTGAAAGTTCCTTAAAATTCTGTCCAGCCGTTTCAGCCAGAACAAACATATGAACAGATGGACAGACAGTCAGTCAGCCTTAATATACAAACATTAAGACTGACTGCGGATCTTCTTTGTTTCAGATTGCTTGTACAGCTCCAACGGTTGCTCACTATAATTATAATTAAACGTTGCTAGTTTTTGCTAATCATCTATACAAATAAATAAAATTGAAGTGTCTGTTTGTAAAAATACATAAATCTATCGTGGTAGTTGGTACATCCTATTATATTATAAATGTGAAAGTTTTTGAGGATGGATGGATGGATGTATGGATGGATATTTGTTACTCTTTCACCCAAAAACTGCTAAATGGATGTTGATGAAATTTGGTAGAGTAGTATTGAGCTCTGTATTAAATTATAGGCTAGTGCTATTTAATTTTTATTCCGAAAAAGTACGGTGTTCCCGTGGGATAGTGTATTTACGCGGGCGGAGACGCGGACAAAAGCTAGTATAACATAATTATCAGACTCCGATAGAGAAGACCTGCTCAAATTATCACCCAATATAATATATAATGTATGTTCTTGTCGGAATCAATATTTTGTTATATATCTTAATAAAAAAATATCTCTATATTCAAAAGACTACCTACATTAAAAAAAAACCTGTTGTCTGTAAAGTTGGTTTACTGACGATAGTTGAACGTGACAACGTCAACAACAACAACAATAATAATAATAATAATAATAATAATAATGAGGTAAAGGCAATGCGAGGTAACGCTGGTACTTGGGTACTTGGTAACGATAACGGGTAACAGGTAACGCATGAGTCATGTTTTTTCGTGCGTGCAGCCGGCTTCATCGATTTATAAGACGTTATCACGTCAAAAGGATTTATTTTTTTAATTTAGGAACAAACAGTTGTTTAATACAAAGGTTTATTTTTCTAACATTTCTTTCTTGTCTCCGGGACACATGAATCTCAATATTGCTAAGTAGCTCAGGTGTATCTACAATGTTATGAATTATTTTGTATTATGAACACAACATCACAAACTAGTCGGCACTTTGCCAAGGGAGGTATGTTATGTCTCGAAATTAACAATTCGTAATCAGTATATAAGTTACCCATTCTAAATTCTAAGCACTTAATTTTTTTTCTGTAGTGTTTCCGATCTCTCTAAATAAGTTTTGTATTGCGGAGACCACACCGTAGTAGCGAACTCTAAGTGACTGCGGACATAGCTATAATACAGTATCTTGTAGGACCATTTCTTTATAAGATTTAGCTAATATTTTATTAATATGTGAAACAAATGTAAATTTAGAGTCCATCAAGACACCCAGATCGCGAATCTCTGATGTTATTTTTAAATATTTTAATTTTAAATAAAATCAGTTTACGTTTGAGGCTAAAAGTAACATTGCATTTATCAGGATTAAGGAAAATGTTATTTTTCACACATTCATTTTCAAATCCGTTATATCATTTTGAAGAAGTTCATAGTGGTGTGTGTTATGGATAACTAAATATTTTTGTTTCGTCGGCATAAAGAAGGGTGTATCTATTTTTTAAAACATTGCTTAGGTCATTTATGTATAGAACAAAAAGTAGTGGTGCTAAATGTGACCCTTGAGGCACACCACCTGTTTTTTACATAAGAACTTAGCCAGAGAAACAGATCTGTCTTCGGGCCAACACTTACTACTTACATAATATTATGATGCTCTATGATGTTTATCGATGTATCTATGACGCCGCCCGCGCCGCGTCGCGCTGTCTGCAGCAGGCGGGCGGCACGCGGCGGGCGCGTGGCCGGCGGCGGATTGTGCACGCGTCACTGAAGTCGTGCACTTGATGGCCTAGCTGTAGGTGACGCGTCTTATTGCCTGTTTGTTGACGTCCATTACTGCTAATCCTATGTATTAGCTTTAATCGGCAGAATGAGAGCCATCGACGAGTGCCTCGGATATCTTCAATCATTTCGTGGCAACGAAGGATACTTACTACGACTTTTACTACGACGATTAGTCACTTACTTAAACGATACATGGTGTTTTTTCAGTCAGTGGCCAAACTTTCAGGAGTGAATATACTCTTGAATATAAGCACCTTTTACTATGCGATCAACTTTCATAATAAAAATAAATATCAGCGGTTTCCTACAAAATGCTATCTATGCTGTAGCCCTTTGGTAGGAAACCGCTGATATTTTTTTCAAGTAGGAAAGTTGATACCATAGTAAAAGTTGCTTGTATTGAAGAGTATATTCACTCCCAGGATACTAAACCAATAAGTGTACTACTAGGTAGACACTTGATACATCTAATAAGTAGATACTGGGTCAGTAGGTACAGACGACACCTTCACCTTATTATAAAACTCTAAAATATAAACGTACGAGTTGCTGTCGGAATCCGTATAATCTGATGTAAAAACTATGATATGAATTATGAAGAGTATTGAGAACATGCAAATCTGCGTGTAGTCGTTTGTACAGCGATGAATTAGCGGCAATACGTCTGCGGCAGACGCAGGAGCAGGGTGGGTCCGGTCGTCGACGTGCGCCGGAGCCGCGCCACGCGCCGCCCGCGCCGCCGACAGCTGCTGTTCGATGATTGATCTGCTCCCGCCCGCGCACACATCTACAGAGTCGCTCTATGACGACGTGATGTCACCAGCAGCTAATACATAGTTGATGTGGAGTACGCACTGCACTGTACCAGTGTCGAGTGTGTCGCCGGCCGCTACTGGCGGCATTATTATGATATCAAACTATCAATATTGTGACTGCATATCCTCATTATAATACAAATAAATTATTAGACCACTCTACCTGCTCAAATAAAAAATACGTGTGGCACTCGGGGACTGCCGCGGTAAAGCTATTGCATAGCATTTTTTATACTTTCTCACAAACAGCTGCTACGTATTCGTCCGATTTCGGAGCAGCTTGTCTCGATCCGCGCGAGCTTCGTACAGTCGTACCATATACATACACGTTAAGGTTCAACTAGTCGCGGGCTCGAACTCACTCGTGGACGCGGCCAAAAAGTACACCTTCTCACCTAGCATTGTGTCTAAAAGAGATAGATCAGTTATGAGCAGTTACCAGCTAGTCTACGCGCATACGTCTAGTCGCACGCACACAGACACCGTGCCGAAGTCTACCGAACTGAAACGACGTTAGACGATGCACGGGTTTCAACGCCGCACCGCAGTGCCGATCGGAGTGGGGGGTGTTAGGTTTATTTTCGTTACGGAATTTCTTGATTCGGTCGCCGCGCTCAAAGCCCGAGATAAAAGCTATGCAATAGTTTAATAATATTCTATTCTGTTCTCGTGAATTAGGTTCACCGACAGTACCTAGCTTATTCTTATTGGCGTTCTTATTGAGAGTAACCGAAATGACGACATCTGCTTATTGCTTTATTATATTATTCTCTATATTTGTTCTAGACCTGGGGGGACACGTATGTCATTCAACGTGTCAGAAATGAGGGTACCGAGGGGGTGATGCAATAACAAGTGCTACGGTTTTAATATTTTATTATTCACATAAAGTTTTACATTACGTTAGTTTTACGGTAACATGTGGAGCGGGGCCGCCGTCCGCCGCGTATGTACACGCCCCGCCCGCCCGGGCCCGCGACCACTATCCTCACTTTTTACAAATTACATTACTTAACTACGCCGTTACGTCATATTTATAACAATTACCTACCGGAGGGACCAGCGCCGTAACCGGCGAGGGTATATAATGTAGTAGAGAAGTATTAGGTGATTCCAATTACAAAGAAAGTTCAAAGTGTACGCACCCTCTTGTAAATAATATCCGTCCGGCGCCTCCCTCCTAAGAGATTTTCACAAATTGCACCTTACAGTTATAATGTAAAACGAAACATACATCTACGCGGTGCACACTATGATACACAGTATTTACATCGGCCCACGGCTCGCCGTCGGACAACAGCCGGACCGGAGAGTTACCCCGCCGCCGAGTGGCATCGTCGGTGCCAGGCGCGGTCGTGTTAAACGCAAACGTGAAGTATCCGTCATGTCTGTATACTATAACACAGCTATCCCATCACAATACGTAACTTAAACTCACATGAATTAGTATCGAATATAAGATTTACAGTTGTACAAGGGGTGGGGGGCTGAAGCCCGTCATGTGACGTTGATCTCCTCGTCGGAGGCGCTGGCGTCGCTGTCGAAGTCGGCGTCGTCGTCGGGCGCGTGGAGATCGCGGGCGAACAGAGCGCCGGCGAGCTTGTCGTCGTAGCGGTAGTCAGCGGAGGTGGACGCGAACATCCTGGCGCGCAGCTCGTCATCGTCGGCGGGCGAGCGCGGGGAGCGCGGCGAGGGCGGGGATGGCTTGGGCCGGTCGAGCTCGGCGTCGGACAGGTCGGGGTGAGGGTTGTTCTTGTTGGGCAGCGTCTGCTCGCGCGACCCCCCGGACGCCAGCAGCTCGCGCTCCTTCGAGTTCCGCCATTTCATCCGACGATTTTGGAACCAAATCTTTACCTGGAAAGAGACGTCTCAAATTAGCAAGTCTTAAACAAGAAAGCTTTCTATTAGAAAATTCAAGATAAATTGTTAAGAAATAATGGAAAAAATATTAATCCTTGGGGGACCCCTAAGTTCTAAAGTTAGCTAAATAATGACATTTTTTTTCTCTCTCAAGGCTAAGAAATGAAGCGAACAGTTTATGCTTACTCAACAAATTGTGTTAAGTATTAAATAGTTAAATGGGCTTGATAGGTCACACGCAATCAAAAACTTCACAGAGAACGAAAATAGTTATAACTTAATGAAAATTGCGTTCGAGAAACATACTAGCCTAACCTAACCTAGGACAGCTAGTTTTTTAGGAAAAAATATTATGTACTAGCTGTCCCGACACACGTTGTTCTGTCTTAACATTTCTCACCGTTTAAATCTTCCCTTAACTTCCAAAGTTATTTCAAGACCAAAAATAACCGAATCGGTCCAGCCACTCTCGAGTTTTAGCGAAACATTGGAATTGCAATCCATTTATGTATATTAGATTTTATATTTATTAAGATGTAGGTAGAACTAATAAGGCCGAGCTAAATGTTAAAACAATACTAGCGGCCGACTTCGATGCAACAACAGTGTATTAGCAATGGATTTGATCTTGACAAAAGTATTAAAACATGCCCAACTGGCGCTGGATGTACTGAGATCGGGATTCAGAACCCACATAATATTTAAAAGAAGAAATTATAATAATAATAACATTAGTTATAACAGTGGACGGTCGCGGGGTCGATTTGTCACCGACGATGTTCGGGCGTGTTCATTTTTTTGTAAAATAACTGTTTTCGGGTATTCGCGTGCATTGTGCCGGTGACACGGCGATATTGATGGTCGGGGGCGGGCCGGGGGCCGGGGGAAGCGCCGCGGTGCGGGGGGGAGGGCATGCACTTTTTGCCCGCGGACGAACAAAGCCGCGCCGGGATTGTTCGATTGTAATTACTGGCATTTGGCGATAAAAACCGGCTCCTGTGCCCCACCCGTGCCCGTGTGCCCGCGCGCCCGCGGCTGGCCCGCGACGCGCCTTAACCCATTTAGAATAAATAATAATAACTGGGCAATAAAACGACTGTAATAGCGTAAAGTATAGCTGTTAACTTTATCAATTCATGGATGAGATTATTGTTCATTTTATAACTATTGTTGTTGAATTGCAAGTGAACCCCAGTTAGGGCACAGACATTGTTATTCAACATATATTTTAAGCAATTACTGTCTGATAGACTTCAATTCTGATAAACTATTACATTTAGGGTCTGTTTACTGAGTGTCGGCTTGCGGATATTCGAAAGATTTGTTTCTGATTACTTTATAGTTTTTATTGAGAGACAGAGACAAAGCATGCAAATAGGCTATCTAACATTTAGATAAGTAGATTGTGAAACGGGGCCTTAAGAAGCTTCAGAGGTAAATTGCAAATTGCAATAGCCACCGTGTACTTTTAATAGGTGAAGGGTTTGTCAAATAAACCCAAAAATAGCAGCGTTCGATCAGCAAAATAATTGTACAATTGCGAACCGCGCGTTTGTCACGCCTTTTGTATTTTATTCCATCCGTAACGGCGCGGCGCGAACTTGCGATCCCGAATTTTACGTTTTATACAAAAAAAAACGTCAGCTACAAAATAATTTGTCTTAACATTTCAATTATCCGGCGTAGTCGGCCGACAGGCGTTCGTCATTTAAAAACATGACAAACGATTGCGTACGATTTTGGAATATCGATCAATTGGAATTAGTTCCGGGTCCCGGGACAGTTATATGTCACTCGCGGCTCAAATCGATCTTTTCTTTCTCACGTTGCAATCCTAATTACTACATGCGAATCCCCAAACGGTAACAGCTCGCGGGGCGACAGTTACCCCGCAGCGTCGGCAATATGTTACCGAGGGTACGGTGTTTGAATGTTTTGATAATAACATTTAGCGAGGTAAGGGTCTCCGCTGACCGCTCGCCGCGTCAAGTCCCCGTCCCGCCGGCCCTTGTCACGTCGCCGTCCCGCCGGCCCTTGTCACGTCGCCGTCCCGCCGAGCCCGCGTCACGCCGAGGACCGCGTCACGGCGGTGGTTTTTAGCGACAATATGCCGGCGGCAGCTGACGCCCGCCCCTTTCGACTTTTGTGAGATCGCTAGTGATGACCGATATTATATAATCCGCTCAGATATCGACATTGACTTAAGAATGAATTATAATATTATGAATACCTAAATAATATTATGCCTATATTAAGATGTTCCCATTATTTCGTCTCTTTTCGCAGTATTTAAATTTGTAGTAATGTTTATATGTTGATGTTTAATAAGTGAGAAACGTGTTTTACCAATAACATGTACATACTGCAAAACTAGTCTCTAGTAACTTTGCGTTGAGTCGACCTTATGTAAATAAATAATAACAATGCCTGTAACGGAAGTTAGGTGCCTTAAAAAGCTAAACCCCAATAATAATAGTATTTACACAATGGATAACAACGTTGCTGTCTTTGTCTGTCAAGTATCTTTTCCAACGTATCAGACAAAGACAGCAACGTTGTATAAGTTATAACTCTTAAGTTCTCCGTAATAATATCCGTTGAGTAGATATTTTTATTTGTAAAGGGGCACATCTCTAGGCGCGCGGGACGCGGAGCCGCTTTGGAATTAATTACTTTTGGACATGTTCTGTGTTCAGTTTCATTGCAATTTGTTCGCAGCGAGGAGGCTCCGGTCCGGCGCCGGTCTCGCCGTGCCGTGCCGGACTGAGCCGCGCCGTGCTGGAGCCGCCCGCGCGTTTATTTCAAGCAATAATTAATTAAGCCATAGTTAAAATCGACTGCTTGTTTGCGGTTTAGGTTTCTGTATCATGTTTTATTAACAATGTTACAGGGCCAGACACAGTAAAGTAGAATAAAATGTATTTTATAAACGTAAAATATACAATACTTATAAATGATATATTTACAGTCTTGTATTACGTTATGTTCGAAAATTGGACAACTGGGTCAGTACGAATTGTACGAGCACATTTTAAACGTGTATTTTGACATATTTGTGCAAGCACATGAAAATGATGTAAAATATATACACATATTTGTGAAGTGCTTGCCAAGACCTTTCTTTTGATACCAAACACGTGATGATTATCTCCGTTATTTATTTTTTTTTGATGTTAGAGTCTGAGGTTCAATTTTCGAAATACAAAATTAAAATATATAGCCCAGTATGTTACCAGCGGCATCATTACGAATCTATTGACACCTCATTTATTAAAATCGGACCAGTATTTTAGTCGCTACGAGGGAACATACATACATACATTGACTGCCTTTTGGCAGGTGTCTATAATATGTATGTATGCATCCGACTACGGCGAAACCTTTTAGACGCGTTAATGAAAAATCATCAGCATTCCTCCTGGCTTTCCATATGGAAAGAGGTAAAAAAACGTAAAGAAATGTGGAGATAGAGTATAGTATTTATTTACAGGTTAGAACTTACACTTTATAGTAGTAATTATAAGTCATATTTGGTAGACAGGAGCTGCCAGCTGGGTAGTCTACGTTGGCCTACTCAAGTACCTATATCTACGCCTACCTACTCTGTACACGCACATCTGAACGTCGCGTCGGTCCAATGAATGTGATTTTCGGACGCTCGCCGGAGCTATTCTAAATTTGAAATATTCATATTTGGAATGAATATTCAAACAGCGCGCTGTTTACATTTACGCCGTTCCAATTTCAAATATTTGCATTTTTTATTTTGAGTTTGAAAGTTTTTGTTGGCGCAATTTTTTTGACGTCGGCCATGTTTGCTCATGTCAAAAGTCAAAGTTTTGTTTGGTTTGTTTTTAAATATCGCGGCCAACATTTGAATAAAATTCGTAAACCCTTTCTGAGTATTTGTAAGGTGCCTATGTAAATAATATGAATCAATGTATAATATTATTGTGGAAGCAGGCGCAATCGATCAGCTTCTATGCTAACACCGCGGGCCGCGGCAACGGAACAATGTAAGTAGCTTTGTAGTTCCGTAACAATAAATGGGTGCTGAATAGTATAAAAGCAACTGACTTCTATTAAAAGAGTTTTTGTACACTCAATACCGATGTAGCTTTTCGCGAAGGTACAAACAAACTAGTTACGCTTTTGTGCAATTGAGACCGCAGTCTACAGGGGCATAGGCGTCAGTAGATTGCTAATACACGTTTCAGGTTACAGAGCAACACACATGCCATACATGACAGGAGGATGGCATTGCGGTCTACCTACTCAATACACACAAGCTCATGCGCATGTGTCATTACAAATGTTACACTTAAGGAAATTTAACACTTTTTTTCCTTGTATGGCCATAAAATTGTAAGTAGGTACAAGGGTTTTTGGTGTAGATACCAAAAACTAAAAAAATAAACGGTTTTATGTCATACTTTATATATTTGAACTGGGGAGCGTTGTAAGTTATTCTCATCGTTGGCACGACGGGCCGGCCCGACTGGAAAAATAACACGGCCTCGTAGAAAACTGGCGTAATATTTTAAGAAGAATAAGATAGGTAGAACAGCGTTGCTCCTTTACGCCACACGTTTTTAAATGACATTATTACGTAATAATAACTGGCCATGCTCATGAGATGAGTGTCCGCCCCGTCCCCGAGCCCGCACCGCACCCCGTCTTGACGGCGCGGCGCGGCGCGCGGCGGAGACCGTTATCCGGCCCCACTTTACCCCGACAATAGCAGATTGTCCCGCCGACGATTCGTTTTATTTCATTAGAGTAACAATAGGTCTAATCTAAGACAATTTCAATCGTTTGGGGAGTTTCAAATAGTCGTCGCTAGGTATGGAGGTAAAATCACTTGAAACTTTATGACAGTAGAGTTATAATGTACATATACACTCATTTTTGTTCAATATAAAATATTAAGTAGTTACGATTTTACACGTGTTCAAATTCCGAAAATTTTCGAATCCCGCTAACAGTTCGGCTATACGACGTTTCGGAATAATTATTTTACGAGTATTTTTATTTTCCACCAAGAATACAGAAAGTTTGCATTTAAAATTAGTGAACATTCTCCATTGATTGATACGTTATTTGTATAGAAACTATTTTATCAAAATTTTAATCTAAATCATAGAACAAAACAAAACATCTGAAGCTTTTGACTTCGAGATATCGACTTATACACTATTTGAGGATATTAAATTTTGATAGAATTACTAAAACTTTGCTCTTCAATAGTAATTCAACGTCGGTTACATCTTGTTAATAGATCATACCCACTTTTATATGCGATGAATCTCATTACATTGCACACAATACATGTGCTCATGCAACACATAAAACTGTGAAGTGCAATCGATCTCCCCCGCCCCGCCCCGCCCCGCGCCGCTCCGCGCCGCTCCGCGCTCGCCCGCGCCCGCAATCTTGGCGCGCTGCTTGCGTTTGACATTAAATAATTGTTGGGCGCCGGCCCAGGGGCGCAGCGCTAGGCCGCTACTAGATCCGGCGCTCCGCCGCTCCACTACGACTCCTGTGTGGCCTTTGCGTGTATCTGCTCTGTAACATACTACATGTTGCGGCATTCATAGCCCAGAGGCAACTCTATAAATGTAACTGCTGAAATAAATATTATGTGATGGTGTTACTTTTTTTGGAAATCGCTTTTGGGTTCTCAAATCTAAGCGTCAGTTCACACCAAAACGCGACTCGATCCGCGTGGCGCGAAGAAAATACACGTTTCATTGCAAGAGCGGCGCCGCGCTACGCAGCCCGGTGCAGCTCGAAATTAGAACTCATGCAATGAAACGTCACGTCGCGTCACGGTTAATACGTGCCGTGAACGTCAGCTGAAGCTGACGTTCAGCTCGTACCGGCATGTATTAAGACTAAGTCTAAATACAAGCCTAGGTACCAGCCAAGGTAGAGGAGCGCAGTCATGTAAGCTATGAGCCAATTATATATTACCTCCAACTAACTCGGGTTTTTAAAAGCAAGAAGTTAGTAGTTGGTGCTGGTCGGATGAGTTGTTGTAGAATTTAGTCCAACTTGCCACCTCTCCGACAGCCGGTATCTGCACAGGGCGCGGGGGAGATATACTTAACGTCCGCCGATTCCGAGACGGCTCCCTCGCGACGCGAATTAGCCCCGCGATCAGGCGCCGCTTTGATTTCGACCGCCCTCCCATTTAAAAAATAATAATGTCACTCTCAATTAATAAGTCAAAGGAAGTGAAAAATGCATGAAAATTCTTAGGAAAATTCCCTTGAACGTCGAACGATTAAATTTCTCGACCTACCGCCGGAGTTCAGGAATTTCAAAGCATTGCATTTGAATTTTCAAGCATTTGGACATTTATCTCTATTTATAGTTATTAGTTATAGACTCTTGGGGCCTGTTTCAAAATAAGTGTCGAATAGCTTATTCGGAAGTTAGGTCGCTGCTTACTTTATACTGAGCGACAGAACCAAAACATGCAAAAAAGCTATCTAACGCTTATAGTAGATTGTGAAACAGACCCTTACGGTCAATAAAATAGTATAGCGGCTCTTTTATTTGTTGGTGTAACAAACTTTTATAGCAATGCAAATACTTCGCGGATTGTCGACTTCAATTTCAGTTTCCTGTATTGCTAGAATGTAGTATATTACAACGATGAACTTATATTATTTATCTTATATAGATATTATCTTATATAGATGAACAGAATCTTTCATAGAATTCTATGAAAGATTCTGCCAGTACAATAGCGTGCAATTATTACATTTGTTATCGACATAGAAGAAGATAAGTTTTCTTCTAACTCACGAACAATTGTGTGTTCACCAACCGTAGATGTGATACTTATTATGTACTAGCTGGGGCCCGCAAACTTTGTTTGCGTGAAAGTATTGAAGGAAACGGAACCCTAGATTAAAGTAGTATAAGTTACTACTTACAACAACAGCTGTCTACCTATGAAAATCAGGTCAAACAGACACAAAAAAATTTAAAACTGCTTTTTTTCAAACAGCAATCAATCCCTTTATGTTTTTCGGTTTATTTTCATCAAAATTAAAAACTTTACCCATTATTAGGCCGCAATATTACGTATGCGATGACTTATGAGTATGCTTAACTAAAAATTCTCGTAATTTATTGAAAAATAACATGACATAATTGATTGAACATACTTGATTGAAAATAAACATATGAACATATGAACAATTGTATTAAAAATAACATAGTAAAACAACAATTAGATTGAAAGCACCAATTTTTGAAAAAAAATGGACAAGAGAAAAAAAATTGCCAATATTTATGAAATTCTTAAAAGTACAAAATCCTGAAAACATTTATTTTAATATCGGTAGTTAATTAGTTATGGGTTAATTTTCATTCTAATTAATTAATTCTATTTATTCAATCTAATTAAATTTTATTCCAGATAGGTTAGTAAAAATAAAGATCAATTAAGTGTAATGTAGCATAAAGTCCTAAGAATTTAAATGTTAATGAGGTGCATAATATTATGATGGTTTGATGAAATCTGTAGATTAAATATATATATATATATATATATATATATATAATATATATATATATATATATATATATATATATATATATATTTTGTTCCTCAATGTAGTGTAATTGTGAAATTTAGTTTGACATATTAAATAATGGTTAGGAGACTGACAAAATTGACTATGAGGGATTTAAGTATCTATGCGGGGGAATGGTTTAAAATTATATGTTATCAGTAGAATAACGCTTCTTAAAGCAGAATGTTGTGACACTATATTTAAATATACGAACTTTTGTAACCTACATTCTATGCAAATAAACGATTATTATTATTATCATTATTCCATCTTATTGACAAAAGGTGAGAGGCCGGCGTGAGCTACTTCCGCCGGTTCCTCTCGCCGCGCCGGTTCCCGAACCGGTGGTGGACATCACGTAGACGCGACGCGCGAGATTTAGAATTTTTTTATTGTAATGTTCAGTTTGCTCTTTATATTACTTTGACTTTGAAATGTAAATCTATACATTTTATAATCGGTCGAATCCATCGACTCTACATTTTTTTAAGCCCATTTAGTAATTATTTTAACTATCTTAACGATTAAATTTGATTGGAGTTAGTTACTGTCTCATCCAGAATCGAATCCCCTAATCCTGCGCCTGGCACCTGCAGGCCCCGGCCCCGCTCGTGCCTCGGCATCAATCAGGCACATCGCGGGCATCGCTCAATAAACACTCCGACCTGCTCCAAAGTATCCTATAAACATCAGACGTCATAAAAAGGCCGGCCGCGCCCGCACGCCCGACGCGCGCCGCCCGCGACGGAAAAACGTGCCGCAGCCAATGGCGGCCGCCGCACAAAAGTACGATACAAATCGCCCAATAGAAACGGGTTTTAAGACGCGCCCGCCGTTTGCGGCCGTCCCGCTCGCTCCCGCGGTATACGCTACTGCCGTCTCGCCCGCGGCTCCTTGGAGAAAGGATATTGTGGAGCGGCCGCGAGCCGCACTCTTTACAGCGCCATTTTCATATCCGAGGAAGTTCGGAGGTCCGAGACACGAGCAGCGGGAGAACTAACACCCCATATCGTTCCTTATGGCGCTATATGGTATTCAAACGTTGCGAACATAAAAGACAAAATAGGCCACAATAAAGGCCCTTATTTTGTATGTCTGGTGGTCGGTCAGTCACCGGAGAGGTCTGTCTGTCGCCGTACTGTGATGTCATTTAATGGCAAAGATGTTCATTCATTTATTTACTAATAAAAAGATTTACATATTTAACAGACAAAGACAGCAATGTTGTTTAAGTTATCCATTGTGTAAATCTTTATATCAGTAAGGGCGTTAAAGTAATTCATTGGTACAATGAAATACTTTAAATGAGATGAATAATTCTCAAGATAATAATATGTCGAGGACAGTCAGATCGTATATATCTGCAATCACTCATAGATACGAGAAGTACTGAATTAGTATTTTATAGAGATGCAGTGATATGTTTAAACTTCGTAACTATCTTAGCTTATATGACATAATTTCTCTTCCTCGCGCCCCGCAGCCCTTATCATAACCCGTGCATCTGTTGTAATGAATTATAATCCGTTATCGTGGTGAGTGTGGTGAGTGTGGTGAGTGTGGTGAATGTGGTGATGTCACCAACACGATCCCTTTGAGCGCACTTTTTGCGCAGATCTCATTCTAAATGGCTGCGAGCGATTGATCTCCCAGATACAATCGGCGGAGATAATAGATACGAGAGATTAAGGGTAATGTACTCACAAAGGTTTTGTGAACAATATAATATTATTTTGTGAATACAGTCGATAAATTGTTTCTGAATCGTTCTTGAAGTTAGGACGAAGTTTGCGAAGTGCGCAAAAAAAGCTTTTTTTGTTAGCATTTAAAAAAATATTTAAAAGAGCAATTTTCCAAAAACTTTTTCTTTTTTTCTTTGTACCTACTGTATAGCTTGTAGTAAAAAAGATACTGTAGAATAAGTCTTTCGAGATAGTAAAAAAGTAAAGCTAACGATTGCCAAGATTTATTTCTAGAAAATCGTTAACATTACTTTTTATTTTCCTTATTGTATCGACCAAGTCGAGCTGCAAACGTTAGCGCCTTCGCTGCTGCGACATTCTGGGGGTGCTGGGGGTACTAGGGGTGCTGGGGGTGCTGGGGGTGAGCCGGCACTAGCACGGCATGCAAATATCGCGTTGACGACGACATTGTGTGCCACTTGTAGCGGCGCCCGCGGCCGCCTGCGCCTGACACTCCCTCGCCCCAGCCCGGCGCCCCAGCCTCGGCGCCCCGGCCCCCGCGCCTGAGTTTTTTGTAACGCCCCCTTACAGTCTACCTGCAGTCCCTCACCTGGCTGTCCTTGAGGCCGAGCTTCTCGGCGAGCTTCTTCCGGTCGGGCTTGGAGATGTACTTCTGCACCTGGAAGCGCTTCTCCAGCCCCTTGCGCTGCAGGTCGGAGAACACGGCGCGCCGCATCATGCCGCGCCGCGGCTTGCCCCGCGAGCTGTGCGCCCAGGGGAACCCGCCCGGCAGCGGGAACACCGCCGTGTGCGCCGCCGACGGTCGCACTGCAACAGTGACGTCATCACTACATCTATCAGGGACTTTAGCGACGTCACACTGCACATCATTTCCACTGGAAAGACATGGGTGCTACGATATCCGTAGCCGCTCGTAGCGCGTAGGGGGTCTACGAAATCTGTTGTGGTTTTGTGCCTACGACGCGTGCGGGGGTCGGGGAAGGGGGAACATAATATTCTGTACGCAAAAACAAAACTGTGCCAAACGATGTTAACTAATTATTACATTACTATTCACAACTTTGCTCCGTTCGATTCAATTTAAACAATATAACACATAGTGCTACCAATTTAAATGTCACATATTTACAGTATAACTATGAAATACAATGACACAATTATTTGGTCGAATTTCTTCTGTTTATTAACGTCCAATTACATTGGATCTGAATATATTATAGATTTGTGTCGTGTTTGCGGTGGAACATAAGGGAAGGTAACTCACCTAGGTAGGGGTGGGGGCAGTGCTGCAGCAGGTGCTGCAGGTGCAGGTGCGGCAGCGGGCGGCTGGCCACGGGCTTGGCGATGGGCCAGGGCGCGGCGGAGGCACCGGCATCGCGGAACTCTGCACAGAGCGGGGCGTTAGGCGAGGAGCGAGGCGCCCTAATCGCATCACAAAGCTATTATAAATTGAGAACGTTTTCTCTGTCGGCGCGCTGCGGCACAAGTCCCGAGCGGCCGCGGACTGACACAATAGTAATAAAGTATGAAATTTTCGACGCTAATCCGTTGCATAGGATGTATCTGTGTTATAATGTGGGTAAAAATGAGATATAACCGGAATCTATAGTTTAATTTTTTAGTGTCTGTTTTTTACACTGGTTATAGCATTTTCACATTTCGCGGTGCGATATCGCACGTCGTACCGATAAACTACAAAGGTAGGAGAGAGAAAGTGATATGTTTTAATATGAAACGTTATACCTGTCTTTGCCACTATGAGCGACATGCGATAACGTTTTGGATATTGGGAAAGGGACTTATGCCAAAGACATAAGAGCGTACCTTATTAATTTATCGGTGCGGCATGCGATATCGCACTGCGCAACGTATTCACGTATCGCTGGGGGTCATTGCACTAGCAATGTAGATTCATCATGTCGGTGACTACACTGATTAATGTTCATTATTAGTTTATTTTTGTTTAGTTATTTATTTAATAAATAATTCTTGCTCTAATCGTACGTCTCAAAAATAAACACCGAAATCATCAAGCGTGTGCCAAAAAATTATAAGAATGTAATAAATTTTACCAACTAATTTCCTACAATACACAAGAAGGTAAACATATTATAAATATATATATATATATATATATAAATACATACTATATTGTTATTATTAAGTAGAACTATGTACCTACATGATACACAGTACCCACACTGAGCATTAGTAACGTCAATGGTCATTGAAAGTTCACTTATTCACTCATTTTTCACTATGTACTTAAAATTTCCGACACATTCGACATATTGTCCGCTCCCGCTCCCGCGTCCGCCCCCGCGGCCGCCTGCACGCGCACCACGCTCTCGCTCCCGCGTCCGCCCCCGCCGCCGCGTGCACGCGCACCACGCTCCCCGCCCGCGTCTTCCCGCGCGTCTGTCAGGCGCAGCCCCAGCTCCTAATATATTGTGCGGCCTTTGTAATGCCATTAATCATGCTCAAAGTGTTTTGTTTTTGACTCCGTGTATTAATTTAAACTACCTATTGAGTTGATATCGTGCGGCCCCCGGCGGCGGGAAGGGTTCAGTTTTTACATATGCGATACATTGATCTCAATTTGTCATATAAGTGTTTCAGATCGTTGTTTTGTCTGTAGGCATCTGAAGTCTTAGTGGGTTTGTTAGTAACGGTTAAGGCAACAACATCTCCTATCTTATATTTTAAACGAGACAATCTTGTATGTATATAATCCGTTTCTCAAAAACGACTGCGAGTATTACCTAGAAATTTAGTATGCAGGGGCTTTTGGGGAAGAAAAATCGATCTAGCCAGGTATTATCCATGATAAACGCATTTTTAAGTTAAATATGACATTTGTTGCGTATCAAAATTTCCACTCTATTATGTCAGTCCGATTGGCAGTTTAGTATGCGTATTTTTGCTTTGTTCGGAAATTCGGAATGTGGTGGGTTTTATGAACACATAAAAACTCTATAGAAAAATATTTAGACTTTCGTTTACAGAAAATGTAAATCAAATTACAGTTATAATATGAAACTGTTAGATTATACGGTCGACTTGTTGTGAGTGTGCAAGCTACAGAATAACGTTTAAGCCACCCTCGTCCGCCTCAGCGCCTGTAATCGGAGCACAGTTTTCTCAATAAAGTAAATACCGCCGTACCTCTGTCGGCACCCGGCGACAGGCGTCGGCGGGCGTCGGCAGGCGTCAGGCCGGAAAGCCTCCCGCGGCGTTGGGAGGGTGTGATTTTAATTATTTCCACGTATTAATTGGCTAAGGGGCATTTAAACGGTCTCTAATCCCGCCGAGTGCGGGAGATATTCGATTATCGGGGGCGGCGTCTTAACGTATTACAAAAAAATTTACTTAATATATTGAATTTTTAAAGGAAAATCACTTAGGTACTATAATATTTATCTTAAGACGATGTATGTTAGTATTGAAGAGGCCAGAACCGATTACAAGACTTATTATTATTAGAGTTACATTCGAGTCAATATTGAGCATGTCTAACCTTAAACACAAATGTTTTGGCTCGAATTAGCCGAGTGGCAGAGCCCTATAATAAACAACCGTCTAGCGCCCTGTTACCTACCGCAGTCGGCACTTAATACTGAGTATTAACAACATTGCATCGGTAGTTTCTCGTTGTATAACATTTTTAATGTTGATCGAACACAATGGACCGTAAGTTGGGGCGCGCTCTACCTGGAGGCGGGAGATTATAATGGAAAAAAAGCGCAATAAATTCTATAAAAGTTCTTAGACAATTGTATATTTAACAATTTTGTTTCACTTTTTCTCGTTTTGCTTTTGGAATATGATATTTTTTTTATTTTAAACTCTACCTCATTTGTCTGTGGTTACTGATTAACCGATCAGCACACCTCTAACGAGTTGCGCTTTTTGGTATACATATATTATGTAGTTTAAAAAACGAAGGGCAGAGCCGAGAACAATTTTGTCAAAAAGCATCGAGACTCTCAGAAAATAAAAGAGGCGGAGGTAGACCTCCAGCCACCTGGCGAGTGGACCGGTATGACCAGCTGTAAATAAATTGCCAAAACCGACAACCCAGAACAGAATTTCTTGTCGCAAATGTACAACGTAAAGTGGAAAAGAGAAGAAATCTAGGGGGTGGGGGTTAACACAAGACAAAAGGTTGTACGGAAATGTGTTTTTATCATCGTTGGATACTCGCTTAGCTTGGCATCATTTTTTGTGCCGTATTACCCACAAAAGCGGTTGCAGACCGCGCAAACCTTACAACACCTCATCATATCTTTATTAAGTTATTTTTATTGTGAGAGTGGTGAGTACTTCAAGTAAGTAGTCGTTTACAGGCTTCATTCAATCTATGGAATTGTGCAATAATACGAGCAAAACAGAATGTGCAAATTCAACTCTAATAATAAAAACATCATATTATCAATGACGTTTTTATGAAATCTTTACTCGTTGGGATATCGTAAGAGGCAATTTATAAATTGTTTTTTGCAATATGCGGGGCAACTCGTTGTTGTGTAGAGAACCTAAGTAATAGTAGGCCACACAATACACGTACTCGGTACTTGGTATTCGGTACTTACTCACGGTGAACTGCGCCTCGGCCGCGCACTTAACACAATATTATGATAGCACGCACAAAAGGTTATGAGCCGCGTTTTTACACACAACTAGAGTGAATCGTCTGCACCAAATGCACACAAGGATTCCTCGACTCTTAGGTTCATGTCTCTTGGCTCTTATATCTTGTTATGACTGTATCTAGTCTGCGAGTCCAATATATATGTCACTTTACAGTGCAATAAAGTATTATGACACAGTAATTATATATGATCCCGGTCGAAGCCAGCGGCGCGGGTGGTATTGTCACAGATTAGAAATAATACCTATACAAGTTACGAACAGAGAAACAGCTTGCATAGAACGACACAAATCGATCCAAATTTGTAAATTTTGACGTCCCCATCAACGGCCCACAATTTTTCCACACAATCGTGGACACAGGGTATGCTTGTAATAGTGCAAACAAATCGTAAACTAACTATGTAGTTGTTGTCTGTTCGTGTTTCTTTAATCTGTGGTATTGTGGCGATGGCGACACATCACACAGTGGATTACGCCGCGCCGGCCGCGATGTGGTGTTGTAGGTGCGCGGGAACTAATCGCGGCTCACCATTGTGCTCTTGTACTCGTCGGTCGCTACCCCAAATTACATGTCGACTTAATGTCGATACAGTACATCATTGCTGGCGAGGTTGAATTTGACTTCACTTCGTACGTGTGACATAGGTAATACGACGACGACGATGATCCCTCATCTATACTAATATTATAAATCTATATTATACACTTATAAAGAGGACAATATGTTTGTTTATTAGCATTGAATAGGCTCCGAGCTACTAGCCCAGTAGCTCGGAGCCTATTGATGAAATTGGCTCAGATGTAGGGTAGACCACGGGGTTCCCGCGGCATTTTCTTTTGAGCGCTCGAAACCGCGGGCAATATCTAGTATTATTTAACTTGCTTATTAATGTATTAGTCGTAATTTGTAACATAACTAAAACTAAATATCAGTAAAACAGTGTTTACTATTAGTAAATAGTTTACTGTTAGCTTGCGTGTTGGCAGGACCCAGTTTGTTTCCTTAATTACAAGTATATTGTAGCTTTAAAATATTGCCAAAGATAAATAATTATTAATTAACTTTTGCACAATCAGGGCTGGTAGTATTAATCAATTAATTATTAGGGTGATCCGGTGATGATGAGATTTTGAACTTAGTTTTAAGCGAAACCTTCCAAATGTCATCTCAGACATTGGCGTGTTATTATTGTGGATTGTTCCCAGTAACATTGAATCTTTTTGGATTAAAAAAGTTGCAATAACATTTCAACAAAGCCGCTGATATTAAAAAGATTAAAATATGACGCGACATTAGACAAACTACAAGGGACAAACACAATGAGATGATATAACAAACGAGGTGTTTTGACAGGTGGCCTGCGCGACCGTGTGCGGGGCCAGTATGCGGCGCGGTGGGCGTGCCGCGCCGCCCCTCGCGCGCTCACATTCAAATGCACTAATAAACTTTATTTATTAGCGTTTTTAATCCAATATTGTGTTTAACCGAGCGAGTCCCTAAAGTAGGCCGAGTTCATACAACATAAATACTGGCCCGTTTCCCATGGGGCGTAGGGGAAGTAAATCCCATGAAAATCATTAAAAATTGTTTTGGATACGAATCAAAGAGTTCATTTAATTTTGAACAAATTTGGTAATATTATCATTAGCTATGTAGTTATATATTAACTATTATGTTAAACGAACAAAACGGGAAGGTTATTCTTCTAATAAATATATGTTGCACTTTGCACAAAAAACATAGTTAACACTCGAAGCAACATGAGAACTCCTCACTCATGAGGGAATTCGTCGTAAAGTTCACTTCACGACGAATTCTCTCCTCTAGCATCCTCTCATCCTCTAGCACTTAATAATATTACGAATTTTTCGATAACGATTTACAACCACAATGTTCGTGATTATTTGTACTATGATGTTGTGTTGTTTAAAGTTTAAACAGTAAAGCGGTGCCGGCGGTTGCTGGTGAGCGGCCCACGGTCCGGCAGCCGGCGGTCCGGCAGTTCGGCGGTCCGGTAGTCCGGCCGGCCCCGTCACCCGTGTCCCGCTGCGCTCCCCAGCCCCACTCTCAGCCGATCCCCTCGCCGACGAAACAAACAAAGTAATTAAATGATGACCAAAAAATGAGGCAACAGCATAAGGTCAACAATAGCTGTGTTTAATGAAGTGCGGCGGGCGTCAGTTCCTGCGCGCCCCGTGCGCCCGGCGTGCCAAAATAATTGATTCCCGTGGGGCCGGTGTTCCGGACTATCGGCAGTAACTCTCCGATTTTCCGGGAGGCTTCATTATTTTCATTAAAATGTTTCATTAGTTTCACTTTTCGGGTTACAATTGTGTATTGTTTGCCCGTGCTACTTTATTCTGATAATATAGATCACAATATGTTACGTCAAAATCAACTTTTTTTTTGGTTTTGTTATTTAATGATTGTTTTCTAATTTAATAATAAAAGTAAACTACTTTAAGTTTAATACTTATATAGTATAAGTGCTGCACATAAAACGGTCAAATTCAATTAAAAATATATTTAAAATTTAAAAAACCAAGTTTTTTTTTTAATTATGTATTTCTTTTGGGTAGTAGTAAAAATATCACGACGATGAATATTGCACTCCGCATCAATAAATGGGCTGCAAAACATTGAATAAGAATTATTTAATACGAGCCGGAGTTGGCGTGTCATTGCGTTCAATTAAACCGCCCCTTAGCTTAAGTAACTTAACCTAGGGTATAGATCTGATATTTTGTGTTCATGGCTAAAGGAAGCCAACATTATTATTTTATTTTAATATTTTATTTATTTTTATATCATGTACAATAAATCAATATCGGGTACTCAGAATCAAAATTCTCGTTTACTGTAATTGTAAGAGACGTTTTAAATATGTATTGGCTTTTACAACTTAGGCACCTGTTTACTTGAACTATTATGTCCACTAGTACTGTGCTCCTCCAACACCAACTGAACCAACAATGACACAGTTGTAGTAGATAGTGATAGTTTTAATTCATAATTCCTAAAACTATTTACTGTCATGATTTGTTTTTATTAAGAAACTGCTAGTATTCGGCCGAGTGGCTCTACAGATCACTGAGCGCCCCACGTGACGGATCGCTAAAAGCAACTCGACAAGGTTTTGGAAAGTTTCGATGTTGTAGCACAATCTATTTAAATCCACCATAATATCGGGAATATTATGTATCAGAGTTAAAACGAACTAATATACACCATATTATTGTAAGCGGCGCTAACTCGCGACCGCACATTGAAATTCAGCGCGCGTTGCGGCCGCGTTAACCGTCACCGCCTGAACTCCGGACATGTGCATTAGTGTCGCCACCACGCGCTACACGGATTAGCTAAACCGCACTTTACATCGTAAATTAGACCCCGAAAAGGCCGACATAGTTTTCCTGGTGTAGTTTGGTCCCAAAGTGTCTCGTTCTAAATTATTATAATTATCGTGGCAATAACAACAGTAGTTTCTTATATGTGCTCAAGGCGACTGCACATGACTCAGGTAGTCTACGTTTTTGCAAACGTCGGTTTCTGATCCTTTTGCCTCTACCAAATATTGGTTACAAAAATTGCTAGGTCTTTTTAATTGCTAGGGCGCTGACTCAATTGTATTTACATAAAGGTCAGGAAGTACCTCATCAGGTGAGGTTGAGGAACGCGGAAAACGCGCCCTTAACGAGCGGAGCACCTAATTGTTGTGGGCTATAACCCGGCGTAACACCGGCGTAACAGCGGAGTAATAGCGGGACGATCATTGGAATGCAATACAGTTCCGGCGCGGCGGTAACGGCGGCATCGGGAAATAACAATTCCGAGCACCTGCCCGACCCGCCCCACCCTTTTATTTCACTCAATAATCGAATTGAATCAAAACGATTTATCGGTTCTACATCTAAGAATCGACTTTATAGCTTTCTCGTAAAAAACCAGCGAGTAATATAAACTTTTACCGATGTGAGTGGGCCCCGGTGGCGTAGCGCTCGCTTCCTTATGTCGTCAGCGATAAGGTCTAGAGTGGCGTGACCGGTCTATGTTCCGGGATCAGGCTGGGCTCGACGAGAGTCGCGCGCGAGTCGTTCGGAATTCAAATATTATCGCAATATGGCGTCCAATGACATGTTAATATGGGAGCGGGACCCGAAATGCATAATTTTATAACATTGATTTTCCGATCGCTGCGACGATTGAGAATTTCGTTGTATTGGCTTTCACCGGCAGCCTCCGGTTCTACTTTTATTATTCTGCCAATGTTTCACGCAATTTCGAGTATCGTATTCTATCGTAAAGCGATACGGGAGAGTTTGTATCACAAAACCAGTATTTCGGTTATTGTATCTGACCAAAATACGGGACACGGGACCGACAGATCAGTTTTGCAAGTTCTGATTTCCTAGAACTACGAAAGTTCTACGATATTTCGTAGACCTCGAAATAGCTGAGTGCTAAAATGTTACGCCTATTAGCAAATAGTTAACACCTAGATCTGTTGTGCGATCCAGCGATAATCAACATCACAGACACCTGAACTATTAGGTACTATCGAGCAGCTCTTATAGCGCCGGGCACCTCCGGGAGGTAACCGCAATAGTGGGCGCGATGTCCGAGGTGCAGGGGCAGTAATGTGTCATGATAACACTGTAAGGCGCCGTCGGGAAATATATTAATGGAGAAATAGCTCGACATCAACAATAAAGCTCGCGTCCGACGAAAATGTTCAAGAAAAAGACATATTAATTTCGTCATCTCCCGTCCCGCTCGCGGCCGCGGCGAGTCGTATACGTCCATCTCTGTCCCGCCCCCGCGCTTAAGTGTCCGGCCAGATGTTGCCAGTTTTATTGAAAAAGTCAGCCGCCATATTGCGAGTCTGTTAGTGAATTAAGATGTAGCGCGGAGAATTGTTATTGGCAACATTTAGAGTATTTTTAATGTCTCCTATATTATATGGCAGCATTAACTATAAAGTATTAACTGTCCTCCGTGTGTTCGTTACGAGGATCAGGCTACGGCCATTGGTCGTTTCCAGATGAGGCCTGATAGCTATATCAGAAAGGAGACACATAAGGTAAGCTAACGAGCTTTCACCACAATAAAAATACTTACGTACAGAGGAACACCTTTCATAGACCGATCAAATTTTTGACACAGAAGATGGGTGTAAATTAAACTAAGTCTAGCGTATGTATACGGTTATTGAGAAAGTGTAACTTGTGCACACCACAGCCCCCCATCGAACCTGCACGATCACGCGTGTGACTCGGGGCGTTTATTCCCTAGGTCATGGACGCTCTTATAATAAAGCAAGACATCTAGAAAATGAAATATTTAATAGGTAAAATAAGATATATTTATTTTTATTTACTCTATTATTTTTCATACACACAGTACAATACATACGAGTATAACCACTTTTTTGTTTTATATTATTTGTATTTAATATTCTTATATTATAAAGTTTAAATATTCATTGGACAATGATAATTAACAATTTTAAATATAATATTTAAAAAATGTTATTTGTTGCCATGACAACCAACAACACATATCACAATTCTGAATCTCATCAATCTCAAATCGCCATATATTTACTGCCTGGTAATTAAAATATGTGGACACAAAAAATATTTATTGTAAGTTATACTTTAAGAACATATTATGAACAAAAAACAATAATATTATACATCAAACTCGGGGGATAAAATATAATTGATTAAATATAACCTAGCCTATTATTCAATAAATTGCCCTAGTGGCGGTTTGCGGAAAAGTGATATCTATTAGTCAATTTATGTAATAAATTAATAATTAGTTTGTTTGGAAACGCAATATGCTTAGATCGCAATATTTACGTTACGAGAACCAAAAACATAATAATTATTTTTCTTGGTATAAATATAAATAGTATAGAAGGATCTATTTCGCACCCCAAGTAACATTTTTTTTCATAAAACTAGTACTAAACTTTTGAACTATAGAAAAAGATAGAAACTTTATACTCCAATAAAAAATAAATCTATATAATGGGCTACTAGATGGAGATTTTACGCCTCAAATTGACAATTTACAGCATGATAACCATAGTCTATACAGATATGATGACAACGATTACCACCGATAAGTACGTATTTTGCACATGAATTCTCTGATATTCGGAAGTTCATAACTTTTTATTCCCAAGTCCTAAAAATGTAATCAATTTTTTTATATAATAACTTTTTAAGTGCCTACTATAAAACCACATAATTGTGTTCGAAACATGGCCGCTCTTGATGGAAAATCGGGCAGGATTCGCCAGTATCGTAGACCTATTTAGACGTCCTTTCAACACAATCTTGAAGGATTTTTGACACTATGGCCATGTACGCGATAGGAGAATTGTGCACACGTCGTATGCTTGTAGTAGTGAAATCTAATCGACAGTTAAGTATGTAGCTGTTTATCTGCCTAGCTTTCTTTAATCTGTGCTCTCACCTTTATTAATTTCCAGTGCATTTAGCTGTGGACGGTATTTCGATGTAGATAAGATTGATAGAAGAATGTTGGCCAAAAGAAATATGGCCTAAGGAATATTTGTGATATGTAGTTAAATGTACTTCAAATAAATTGATAATTAAAAACTATGTATAATTTATATTGTAATTAAGTTAAAATGCACCCTATGCCACAAAAAATATAAAACAACCTAACCAAGAAGAGCATGTCAGGACATGTCTTTGGCCATTTTCAATAACGTATCTAAGATTAAAGAAAGATAGCTATCCCCGTAAATTAGTTAGCTGTTGTTTATATTTAACTTGCGTTTCACAATTAAAGATAGGACCTATTTATTCTTGTCCAACGAAGGATAGCATTCTTCCTTCTCGCCTATCCAAGCCTCTTGAAATGGTTCATTCGTTGCTAACTACATAACAATGCGTGTTTAAAACAATTACATATTTATTTACAATTAATGTATTTATTACTTAAAAGCGTAAATATTGTACTTAAAATTGAAAATCAAAACTCAGGATGATTTTTTACTATAGTTATCGTGGTTTGTTATCAAATTCAATAGTGAAATATAACAGTTTGACGCTAGGAGTCGTGTGAAAAGGAATGTGAAATTTAAAATGAAACAAACTTCGAAGCAAAGAGAATGTAACTATATACGTGATAAGAGGTGGCACTCCGAATAACAAACATTTTCAAAATTCAAATTTATACCTTAGCTTTTTACGTATTATCGTCAAAACTGCAATAGATTCAAGCCTAAAATGAAAAAAAAATAAAGAAAAACTAAACGTAGGTTATTACTATCGAATTAGTAAAGTAGTAGACGCTTTACTAAAACTTCCTTCCTTTCCACGCTTTTTGAAGTTGTACGTACCACTTGCCCACACTTGTGTACGATAACGAATATTAATTCATAGTAAATATTCTTCCAATATTACACATTAAGAACCGAAATAACGAAACAACAACGTCACACATTGATATCCTCGTCAAAACTAGGTTGTACGTTTTGTTAACGTACTGGCGTAACGTATTGGCAGATAAGAAAATTACGTTATGACAGTAAGCTCCGCCTATCAGAGAGTAAGTTGAAACTTAAATTGAAATGCAGTTAGCTAAGATTTATATGAGCGTCCCTATCTCTAGTAGGCTAGCCGCCCTCCCGCCGATAGATTAGCCGCTTTGGTAGGAAATGCCATCTGTCGGTAGGTTATTGAAACGCAAGTAAAGACAAAAGCATATATTTGCCTATCTTTAGTAGCAAGGTAATCCTTGCTTGGATAGATAGGTTATTGAGAACAGCCGTAAGGAGAGTTCCGTAACTATCAACGCGCAATAGTTTTTCTTTAAATTACTTCAAAAGTTATTGTCCTATTTCGCTCAAAATATTTTTTCTATAAAGTTTTTAACATGATCTAGCAGCAAGTTTCTATCTTCTATAGTAAAGAATAGCCAGAGGGGGGACAAACTTACAAACCACTTTGGAGGCCGATTACTCAAAAATTGTCGACTTTTCAAAAAAGTCATGTTTGAAACCTTGTCTTTATTTTTAAAAGACCTTTCAACGATACCACACACGATGGGGTAGAATGAAAAAATATTTTTTATCTCCACTTATGTGAAGTAGTATGTAGTATGTATGTAGTATGGAGAGCCGCCCCTAAAATTAAAAACTATTATTATTTTGTGATGCCAAAAGCGAGATCTATACACAATCTATAACTATACCTCATTTCATCCATTTATATTCATAATTACAGAAGCTAGAAGCGCGGACAGACAGACAGACAAACGTCCGTCTGACGGACAGAGCGAAACTATAAGGGTTTCTTGTATATTACGGAGCCCTAAAAACGTTAGAACAGAGCCTTTAGCCAAGTTGGCATCGCTCATTACGACGACGAAGTTCAACAACAAATATGTATAAGATTTGACAAAGGCATCGCTAAGTGTCGTAGCAATGCTTATGTCAAATCCCATAGATTTTTTTTCGAACTTCATCGTCGTAATTAGCGATGACAACCTTGCTAAAGGCTAAGGCCTACCTAACCGCGATTTACTATTGTCGAGTAGCGCCGTTTGCCGTAGTCGAACAAATAAACATTTATATGGCACCAACTATATACATAATATACAACAAAATACCTAATAATATTAAAGATATACCATTGCAATTATTTAAAAACAATTAGATAAAATTATTAACTATTATACAATGCAAGAATTTTGTGACGATTAATGATTTTGTGATGATTATAACGTTTTTGATTACATATATTTTTTGTTTTTTTTCCCTGACTATAAGTTGTTGACATATTTATACAACATGAGTACTAAATATTTCATCTTGATTTTTTGTTAAATATTAGTTATTTTTTGTTTCTTTTAGTAACCATACATTTTATTTTTTATTATTTTTAATAATACATACTGATTCTTATCTTCTATAACAAAATTAAATGATTGATATTTAGTATTTGAATTAGTTTAAAATGTACTATCTATTTTTCCTTTAATTACCTATCATTAGACTATTGAATAATACTACAAATATTACTAAAATTGTTATGTTACTAATAAAATCTGATTATTGACATGTAATTTATGTATTAGCACACCATGCTATACCACACCATCACGGTGGTATGTACGGACTTCTTTAAAACTATGTCACCACTCATGTCACACCTGCATGTAATACTAAATTCTGTGAATAAAGAATTGATTGATTGATGGATTGATATGATTATATATAAAAACTCTTTAGTTATTATTAGAGATTACTGTCCAATAATCGCGTAAATTATTGTTTACCTACACGTGTCACGCAAATGATGACATAACAACAACTTGAGAAGCTAATCTATAATACTAAGTATAATTAAATTCGAATCAATAGTAAAATATTATTTATTATTCATGCATTTGAATGCAGCATTATTTACATACAAACATAATTCATCTTTAAGTAATAATAATAGTATCTCGCACACAAATTTCGGTGGCGGTGGCCGATTTCGTTGAAATCCGGCTACGCAGGAGTTATTTTATAGTGCCCAAGTGTATGCGCAGTACACAAGAGCGCTTTCTCTCTTCCTTTACTCTCGTAACCCAGTGGGACGGATGACCGACACGACTGGCGAGAGATCAGGCCGACTTTTTACATGCCCATCCGACGCATGGATTATCTTTTTGTCAGACGATCAGGTGATCGGCCCGCGTTGTCCGAAACAGACTTCAAAACAAAAAAAAAGTAAGTTTACAGTAATCATCATCATTATTTTATGTGAAATACCTAATGGAAGCTTGGCGCGTATTCAATTATACATTAGAACGATTATTTTATACTTTCTTAAAATGTGTTAATAATAATATAATATTCTAAAAAGGGAAAAAATATTATTTTTTAACAAAAACTACTATTCTACTATGGAAGTAGTAAACCGACCTCCAAAGTAGAAATACACAGAAAGTATGAAATAAATCTTATTTTCTAAATAATTCCCCCTTTAAATTCGGCTAAAATCTTAACTATTTCTCTACTCAAGGTTCATAATTTTGAAATCGGTCAGCCAACTGAAACGTGAGTTCTATAAAATATTGTCAGGGTTGGTACTTTTTGTGCATTTTTACTTTGGAAATCGCTTTAATTTTTTGTTTATTTGACTTTTCTATTATTTCATGACTAATTAGATAATTATCCGCTTTGGTACGAGAAGAATAAATAAATTTAGTTGAATTCAAGGAAATTCAACAGTATTATTTTATTAGTTCGTTAATAGTGT
Organism: Phengaris alcon alcon; assembly: GCA_037179445.1. Classification (NCBI taxonomy): domain Eukaryota; kingdom Metazoa; phylum Arthropoda; class Insecta; order Lepidoptera; family Lycaenidae; genus Phengaris; species Phengaris alcon. Next base: position 229,779 of record JAYRCH010000635.1, on the reverse strand, counting down.
AAATGTAAAAAGGTGTTGCCCCTTCATTTCACATCTTTAATGCAATGATTTGAACAATTAATGATGATTCAAACAATGAAACTATTAACATGAAGCGTTGTGTCCCGCGGGCGGGCGGCGGCGGCGGCGGCTGGGGCGGGCGGGGATGATCACAGATTACACATGACAATTGACAGTAGTGTACACATGATGTTACACACCACTTACACATGAACTCCGCCGCGATGCTGTGCTGCTGTTGCGGCTGTTATCGTGATTAATGTGTGAAACTTGTTCCGCTGTAGCGCTCCGCTTATATTGGGTGGATGTTTGAGTAAAATACTCTGCTTATTTTTGTATTTCTCTTTAACATTCTACACATTCTACTAAATAGTAACAAAGAAATAAAATGCAAAGGACAATCCGCGATCGCGCGTAGGTGTTCTGAAACAGTCCCAACTCCCAAGTCATACGACTGTTTAGTCGGGGACGACTGGCGACTGTCTAATGGCGCGGGCGTCTTGAGCGGAGTATTGTTGTCGCCTTTTTGTGTACTTTTTATTTGTGTAAAACCTAAAACTTTTTGCAAACCAGAAATAGTTATTGTAGAAGATAAAAATTTAAGCATTGCTAGTTTTTTTATATTATAATAATGCAATCGTAACGTGAGCTCCTCACGGTACGATGCATTTTGGTGCTACGGTAACAATATATTATGTATACTAATAATATTATAAAGAGGAAAGATATGTTTGTTTGCATTGAATTATAGGCTCAAAAACTTAGCTAGCTAAACATATATAGAGTAAACCACGAAGGAGGACATAGGCTACTTTTTATCGCGGGAAACTCTATCGAAGAATAACTCCAGTTATTCTTCATAAAATTTAATTATTTTATACTTCAAATTTATGAGTATATAAGATTGAAAGGTTAATATTTTTGGTTTCCAAGATGGATGTATTAAGTTAGCCATACACATGACGGTGTATCTGTTTATAGTATTTTTATTATAGCGGCAACAGAAGTACATCATCTTTCAAAATTTTAAACTGTCTAGCCATCATGAGATACAGCCTAGTGACTGTCTGTCACCAGGTCGAACGGATAGTGGGACCTTAGTAATAGCATCTCGTTTTTAACCTTTGGGTACGGAACCCTAAAGAAGAAGAGAATAAGATTGGAATGTTTAAAATGTGGTAGTGGAGAAGAAGAAAATGAAAAGTAACAAATTCCTAGTGTTGGTAGAAATATAACAAAAAGTTTGGGGAACAGAAGAGGTACATGCAGAGCATTCTACAAGACGCGATAGTTAAACTATAAATAAACGGAAAACAAAGAAAGTAAACCTTAAAAAGAAAAGAAAATTTATATTGACAATATTATTGTGTTAAAAGAATGGAAGCTATATAGCTCATTGATAAATTAAGTTAGATTAAGATGAGGGCATTCGAGGTACAGAGCGGGCGAAGCGTGTTATAGACCTACGTGTATAATTCGGCGGCAAACGTTTGATATTTTCGGCATTTGTCGTTCCGGCTCGAGCGACTGTAGCAACTAGCAGCACTCACCCGCATGGCCGGGGCCCGCCGGCTCCTCGCCCAGGATGGCGCTGACGCTGAATTTCAGCAGCGGCTTCTTCTGCTCGACGTCGCAGGCGCGCACCAGCTCGTCCGTGCTGAGGTAGCGACGGCCCAGCTGCTCCAGGCGGCCGCGGCAGCCCGCCGGCCCGCACGCGCCGCCACAGCCGCAGCACCCGCTGTCCTCGTCGTCCGCGCGCTCCGCCTCGTCCGGCTCGGGCTCCGGCCGCGCGGCGCGCTGCAGGATGTCGTCCACTAGGAACGGCGAGGGCGCGCCCTTCTCGTAGCACAGGCTCCGGATTGTCCTCAGCATGTTGTCCGACACCAGCCGGTCGAGCTTGATCGCGCCGGGTCTACACTGGTCCGCGGGGTACATGGTGCATGTCGGCGCCGGCGCGGGACGTGCGGCGCATGCTGCGGCGTGAGCGCGACTGGCGGCTGGGAGTGGCGAGCGCCGGGGGCGGGCCCGGGGGTGGGCCTGAGTCGCGGCCCCCGCGCCTCGACCCGCGGGCAGGCCGAAGCAAGTATGGGATCCTCGCCCCTGCTGCCCGGACACAGGGGTGGGGTTCGCGTGGCGGTCGCGCGCTGCCGCGCCTTGCGGCCGGGCACGTGGGTAAAAAACTCTGTGTTGTGTTGCGATTTAAGAAATGTATTTAACGTATAGTTAATTCGTTAGCAGCAAACGCCCTCGGGCACTCCGCGGTCCGCCGCGGCCGTCTCAGTCCCGACACAGATGCAGATAAAAATATTGTGTTACTTTAATTACATCGGAGACAATAGAGCTGTAGTTTTGCATTTTTGTTTTTGCTGCAAATGACGTAGCGCGCGTAGAGTACTATTTATTAATACAGGTACCGGATACCCACGATAACGTGGTCGCCATGACCATAAATGAGTCCGTCTCATTCACACTTCGGTAACAAGTTGTGTTACCGAAGTGTGTATGGGACGTGGGTCACTTTTGCAGTGCCGTCGCGGGCTCTAAGAGATGCTTCGTGCCGTTTAAGGAAATCTACGTTACATCTACGAGACGCTACCCGTTGTCTGTGGGTGCTACGTTTCGCTATCATGGCACTACGCGCTTTCTACGGGTGCTACGCACTTTCTACGGGTGCTACGCGTTTTCTACGAATGCTACGCGGTGTCTACGGGTGCTACGTCGTGTGTAAGCAATAATATTAGGTCCTTACATATGAAATTGGCTTTTACATATGAATTGTGGCACTGGCCACTTTGAACTCATATATATCTTCTTTGGTTAGAAATTCCAATTTCAAATTTATACCGCTATTTACTCATGCATTTGTGTTTCTAAAACCGTAATTCTTTGTTTTTTCCTCTTTTGGTTTTTTCTTTGCGTCACTCTGTTTACAAAATGGAAAACTCAAAATATCGTATTATTTTCGAGTACGAGTTCCACCGTGGCACCAGTGCTGCAGAAACGGCTCGAAGGATTAATGATGTGTATGGCGGCGGTGTCGCAAAAGAAAACACAGTGCGTTTTTGGTTCCAACGTTTTCGTTCTGGAAATTTCGACCTGCAGAACAAGCCCCGTGGACGGCCGGAAACCAAAGTTGATAATGAAGAATTGAAAGCTATTGTGGAGGCGGATCCATCGCAAACCACGTCCGAGTTAGCTGCAGGCTGCGGTGTTAGTGATAAAACTGTTTTAATACATTTGAAGCAAATTGGGAATGTGAAAACGCTCGAAAGGTGGGTACCTCATGAATTGAGTGCAGCAAACCGACAAACGCGCGTTGCTGCGTTACATTACTCAACCGGCACAATAATGAAGGGATTTTAAATCGAATCATTACCTGTGATAAAAAGTGGATCCTGTACGATAATCGGAAACGCTCATTGCAATGGCTTTACCCTGGCGAACCAGCCAAAGCCTGAAGGAAAAAAATTCAACTCCGATGGGGCAGTCCAAAGCGCCTTCAAAGATTTTATTGATTCCTGTCCGAATGGTTTTTTTAGTATAGGAATCAATGAACTACCTATGAGATGGCAAAAGTAGATAGATAGCAATGGTATATACTTTGATTAAATAAATATATTGTTTAAAAAAAAACTACTTTTTGTTCCTCCTTTATAAAAAGCCAATTTCATATTCGTATGAGTTAGTTGTGTTCTTAGCTATAGTTCATCATTATCAGCTCGTTCACTGCTTGACGATTTGGGGACACTAGCTTGAAAATTTTTAATTTTACCAATAGCGAGGCTAATATAACTCGACATATTACTCAAATACCAATAGCGAGGCGTCTATAAAACTCGACGTATCATCAACTTCCCTCATGAATGTACAATGGCAGGATCTCGTGGCCGGCAAGCACTTTGCGCGCGCGCATTCTATTTGGCGAACTAAACGTACTTAATACTTATTTTAGTACAACCGCGCTGATGGCGATACAGATGGCGCGTAGCGTAAAATAAGCGTAGTTTTATATTATAATACTGCTACTGCGGAATATTTATCTTTTTTGTCTCTATTGTTACTTATTTGTTAAATGGTTGCCTGAAGGAAACTGTTTTCGGCAATCGCCAATTTGGAGATTTTACCTTTTTGAGTTTTTTTCTGTTAAATATTTTGTTTATTTTTGTGTTCAAGTAAATAACTCTTTATTAATTTATTATGACATACAAATTTTAACAATGCAACGTAAGTTTCGGAGGTTTCCAAGACCATGACCAAATGGTCCAAGAAGATTTTGCCGAACATAAAATGCAAGTACTATGTGAACGCACCCGGACACCCACTATCAAGTTGGTGGGTAGCTGATAAAATTAACTATGAGAACTACAAAACTGGTTACGTTTTACGTGATGTAAGATTAGGTCATACACGCTACGGTCTACAGGAGAGGTTACCTGTACAGGTTTGTCTACGCACGTCAGCCGAACGTCGGTAGCGTGGATGGGGACGTTGCTGTGTACCGAGTGCGGTCTTCAGTTCTTTTTGCGATGGCGTCTATTGAACGCGATGACGCGGTGGCATTTTAAGGCACTTTTAGGCGCGACCTGCACGCCTGACCGGAGTACACGCACACACGCACAGGTACACCTTACGATGTCACTCGAAAGAATAAACATTCGATCATGCTCCGGCCGCCTGCGCAGGTTTAAAAACCTACGCAGGTCTATTCCCACACATGTGGCGGTCTACCTGCGCAGGTGGCCTCTCCAGTATACCGTAGAGGGTAAGGCCACGACCACGTGGTACTCCGTTCAAGGCCGCGATGAAGTCACAGGACCCTGTCGCCGACTCTCGTGCGACTGTTCTGTTGCCTTAACTAGTAACTATAATATCGCATTACTAATTACACCGTAACCCTTGCTGCCCTAGTGCAATATAGAATATTTAAAATTAAAATAACAATAGCGTGTAACAGGCGTGATACTGTCTGCCTGTGTGTCTGTGTGTCTGTAAACACCCCCCCTGCCCTCCCCCACGGCAACCCCCGCGCAACTGTCCGTGGCGGATCGGGATAATTGCAGGAATAGCATTGTAATGACGAGGGGCGCAGCGAGGGCCGAGATCAAGAGATCTCGACTAATATCAATGAAAATAATAATTTATAATTGCAATCGTTTAATCTAATTATACTTTTTAATACATTCTTGTAGAGATATTTCCGAGTGTCATGGAGTACTCGTATCGTGGAGTGTCATATCATCTATCCATCTGTTACTCATAATTGGAAGTTTTTTAAATCGTCGACTAAACCTGTACCTACAGCATCATGTACCTACGAATTTCTAAAATTAAAAAAAAATTGTTTGCGCAGGAGGGTGGATGGTGGAGGATTTTTAATCTTTACCCATAGACCACCTTGCCCCATCTGACAATACGTTTTTCTAAATGCTACAATCGATCGAATCCAATAGTCGAAAAGTGATAACGAGTACGAAATGTAACAAGCTGCAGGGCGCTGTGCGAGTGTAGCGGGTGCGTGTGACAGCGGGCGCCGCCTGTGACGCACGTGACGCTGTGACACACATGACACAGTGTGACGCACCGCGAATTAACGCACGCTAATTACCGTTATCGTTTTATTAACGCCAATAAATTAGCGACACCGTGACGCCCGCGTCGCGCCTCGCCGGGACGCGCCGCCGCCGCCGTGCGGTACCATTATACGTCACGGGTATTCAGATAAAATATTGCCGATTGAAATTCAAAACTTTTCTCTAGGGTTAAGCTCCGGGCTTGCTCCGGGCTTTGCTCCGGGCACATTAAACGTGTCTCTATGATCTGGACGAAGTCACAATAGATGGGCACGGCTTACTAAATAGTTGCTCGCAGTACCGGATTAACCATATAGGCGGCGGAGGCAGCAAAAGCTACGGGCCCGCGCTTTATCGTCTATCCGGCAGCATCGACCGCGGGAACGTAAAAAATAATTTTCATACATAGTAATAACAGCGCTGAAAATAGAGCTCCGCACTAGTGCCTAATACAATAATGCTAAAAATCGAACACACGACAGCAATTAAAAACTTGACGCTTATAAGTTCGATTTTCAGATTTTCAGTCATCGATCGAATCGATTCTAATCGTAACCTGATGAATCGACTCATAAAAAAATCGAGATCTAAAAAGTAGTTTTTTTTTCAAGTTTGTATTATAATGGATTTATATACAGTGTAAATATAAATCCATTTTATGAATATGAAGAAAGATACCATAATAAACAATATAATATTTTAGTTCACAGTTGTTTAGAGATTTATATTGATAAAACATAAAAAATACAGAGAGCTACTGCAATATTATGACCGAATAAATGGGTCACAATATGACACGAAACACGCGTTTACACACCGATAATATGAACTGTCTCTTTCACTCGTATTGATACGCCGTAAGTAAGACTGAGCAACAAAAAACACATAGTACCAACTTTCAAAACTATGGCTCCGTCCTTAGAAGTCTTTGAATTGTAAATAGCTCGCTTTTTTACGTAATGAACATATTATATTATTTTAAACTGACTTCTGTTTTAGGCTATTGATTTGATTGAGTTTTCCCAAGTGCAGTCTTTCAGAGTTTAAAATTTAAATAGAATTTAATTGGTCAAGTAGAAAATATTTGTCTCGCTCGCTCACTTTTAACATAAACAACATATTATATTATTTAGTACCAACGGTCGGTTTTAAGCTATTGATTTAATCGTATTTTCTAAAGTACACAGTCTTTCAGGGTGTAAAGTTTAGTTCAGGTAGTAAAATATAAAAAAATTTAGTCGCTCGCTTTTCGCTTGGGGCCCCGCGGCAGAATTTGCTACGGGCCCCCCGGTGTTTCCGCTTACCGGCGAGATGGACATGACGTCATTAGGTTATCTGAGGAGAGATATGAATTATCTCAGTAGTAGTTGATAGCTGGTATAGTGAATAGACAAATGACTAGTTTATAATATGTGCCGTAATAAGGGCTATCGCGGATGAATTCGCCGCTGTGTAGCGTGAGGTCTCCGAATGTGAAATGTCACTGTTGTTTCTACTTATGTTAATGTTGCGAATATTTAGCAATACGTTAAATTAATTATGGCAAATATAAGTTACGGATCAATGAATGTGAGTGCTTTAACATTTTAAGAGCGAAGCTAAGAAAAATATCCGCATTTTTTTCGGGATTGCGCAACACTGCGGCGTGGCCAATAGCCATGGCCGTTTACTCTACGGTTCTTTTGTATTAAATATGATTGAAATGTAATGTTTTGGCGTCCGTAATAACAAAGTTTGACAGCCGTACCTTAGGACCTCATTCTACAGTGGCGCCTGGTGAGACAAAAAACGATAGTCCTCATTGTAGTAGTCCTCCGGCGTGGGGCGTAATGGGGCGGTCGCAATCGCCTCTACATCAGCAATCATATAAACTTCAAGTGGAACACAACAGTCACTCACCCCAGTATGGGTACTCTATAATTTTGGAAAGTAACGAAAAATTAATGATCTAATTTTTTCTATCCTATTTCATAATTATTTTTTTGATTCATTGTCATCTGTGAGAAAAAAAAATAAACAAAAATTAAATTCTAAGCTGGTAGTATAGTACTTTGTGGTGACATCTAGTGTCGAGTAGGTAAAACCGTACTTTCTTGTATTTCTTAGTAATCGGTATAGATGGCGCTTCCATACCATTCAAATTCAAAACTTGGAAGAAAAATAAAAAACTGCTAATTCCTCCGTGCTGGAAAATGTAGAGAAAAAGGAAATTCTCTTTAAAATTGTAAAAAAAAGTCATCCATAAATATAAAACTAGCATACAGGCTTTTTATTAGCTCCACTAGCTAACTGTTAATGACTGTCCACGGTGCCTCTGGTCTATGGAGGGTTCCATAGACCAGAGGCACCGTAGAAGTCCTCTATCCTCCATACTCTGGTCGAGTATCTGTCATCAAGTGCTAAGTGTATTTCTTTTCGCATTCAATAGTGAGCGCGTTTGGCGTTTACTAGGAATTTGTATGTGATTTGTACGCGACAACTAGGTCAAATCACATACAAATTCCTAGTAAACGCCAAACGCTCGAATGCGAAAAGAAAAACTGACACTTAGCACAGGACATTATAAGAATATTATGCATTCGAGTTGTTTGAAAAATGCATTCAAAGTAAAAATCTTTTCAATTAAATTTAATTTTATAATTCATAATTATTATTATCAGTATAAAACGATGCCAAATGTTACTAATCATTATTCCGGAATTTAAATTTATTTAATAGGCTACTTGACTCATATTAATTTTCATACATTGAATAAGTATGTCCTTTAATACTTGGCTTAGGAAAACGTATTCTAGCGATATTATGATATAATTAAAAACTTAAGATTGATAAATAAAGTTGATTTAAAAATATTATTTTCGTTTTTTAATTTCCACTGATGAAAACACCTTTGAATAACTTCCGGCAAGGATGTGACGACACAAACACACTAAACACATAATTATGTAGTAGTGAAACGGAACGTTTCTGTAAATAAATAGTTCATGACATCATAAAAAGTTATTTATGTCAAAACGTCAAATGGAACGTAACACCGCCATTTTACTCATATTTTACTACTACGCATGGAGAATAGAGAAGGAGTACCATCTCTCTAAGGCAGAAAAGCTAAAAAGTGTCCGACAAAAGTAATTAAATAATAAATTCCAAAACTGGCCATAATGGCGCTAGAGTCAGAAAAGGGTGTGATATGAAGTTAGCAATAAGAGATGGAGTGAAGTTAGTTGAGTTTAGTTATTTAAAATTTTTGACGACTTTAGTAGATTAAAAGTAGTTAATTCAGTAAATCATGAAAAATCTAATTCCTCGTATAGTCGAAAATATTTTTATATATAAAACCGAAGAAGATGCTAAGATTTAATTAAACGTTTAAATTTTGCCGCTTTACTCCCGTCTGCGTCTGTAGCGCCCCCTATTTAACGCTATTGTACGGACACTTTTCATGTATGGAGATGGTAGGTACTCCTTAATTATTCTATTCTGCATGCTACTACGGACTATAGCACAGATCACAAATAGTACTAGTATAATGTCACAGCACAGATAATCTATCAACCAACATGGCGAATAGTGTTTTCGGCGGTTTATGAAAAATGTATTTAAAAATAATATAGGTTTTTAGGTTTCAAAATAATGTTATATTTTTTTTGTGTGTAATGATTTAGGATATAAATAAAAACAAGATCAAGTAGCCTATTATGTAAAATGTAATAGGACTTATCTATTTCTTACCTTAACTTAGCTTGATTATTAAAAAATTTTGAAGTGTAGCCAATCAGTGGCACGTATTCATCTTACCGGTCAAAATCTGGGCTGTGATTGGTTGCACGGTTAACAGGTGCTATGCGTCATCCGCCATGTCGTTAAAATTGAGAAAGTGCGCATTGTTTTTGCTATAAAACAAAATTACAGAGTAGATTGTGTATTAGCTACTGATTGTATTTTATGATTGTGATTTATAATGAGTGAGTGGTGCGAAATGAAGGACGAATATAATAATAAGCATAATTCATCGGAGTTGACAGCAGAGACTTCGTATGAAATGTCAGATTTATTTTCTGATAATTTGAGTCCCATAGCATCAATGGTTCCTAGAAAGTTGGATTTCAGCGGACTGGATGATGATATTTGTACTGAGGAGACGTCACAAGCGCCAATGTCGCTTAGTCCGCCGTACAAAAGAGTGAGAGCATTAAAGTAAGTCACCATTCAGCACATTACCTGTTCTAACACTTATTTACATAACTATCCGCTTTAACTTGGAGACGGTCTCGGGTCTACTTTCCAGATTTAATTGTTAACACGTAATTATGCACCATTCAATCAATTTCTAAAACATGCATATAAATAATAACAAACAAGTAACAAATGAGTGGTAGTTAGTTTTACTCCTTAGAAGTCAACCTATAGTATCAGCCTATTTTCTTTCAAATCGCTGTATTTATACATCAAAAGTTACAAAAACTCATTTATCACTATTTTTCCTCATTATTTATAAGTTGTCATCAATTCATGTTAATCTATGTCTATAATAATGATTGGAATTCCAGTTTCTTCCCCTTAAGGGAGTTTTCATAGATCCTTAGCATTTGGCTTTTTGTGGTGAATTTTAGTATAACTTAGTAGGAAATTGTAGAATTTGACATTTACGGCTACAAAATACATTAGTTAATATTATTGCCATACATAAAGAGCTACATGCATCCTGTTTTACATAATTAATGTAAAAAACATAGAAACAGACATGGCTGTTGAAATAATGACAAAAATAAATTGTATCACTAACAAATACCAGTTTACTGTGCTTATGGATTAAAAAGATTAAAAATGTGCATTGTATGAATGTATATTTCACTAATTTTAAATTGATAGTATTAGAATATAATATAACTAGCTTTTTCCAATAGCTCAACCTGTTTACGCATAGTCTCCCTCAGAAACAGTGTACTTTTCCTATGTGCTTAAACTACTTCCATACTTAATTTCATAGAAACCCTTTCAGTAGTTTTTGTGTTTTTTTTAAACATCCATTCATCCATTTATGCAATCCATCCTCACAGACTTTCACATTTATAATAGTAGTAGGATAATATTATAATCAAATTCTTAAAATTTTGTTGTATCAACTTTTTATTTTGTAAAATTGTAATAATCTTTCACATAATATAGTATATAGTGAAAAAGTAATGTTTTCTGTCTATGTAGACTTCGAAGTTTTACTCTTAAATAGCAATGGAATGTGTTTTCATTAATAGACAAACCAAATTTTATGTGTGTGGAGCCATAGCAACTTCTTAAATACATAATAAGTTACTTGGCATTTTTGTATGTGTTCAATTGTCAGACAATGAAATGTGTCATAAATAAATTTTAAAAAGTAAAACTATTTCATTAGTCATGCTCATCTACAGTTGTTTTCTTATGGAAATGGCAGACGATGTATGAAAAACAATGATTCCCAATAGCTATTGAGATCGTACAGTATGACCGTACTGTATGTGAAACGCAATTGTTTATTTGGTGCTAAAAGAAAGGTATAAGACCAAGTGTGACTAAAAATGGTAGCTATAAGCTATATTTGGACAATATTGTAACTTGCACCTGTATGATTATTTTAGATCAAGTTCCATATTAATATAGCAATTTAAATTGTGGAGTGATTTAAAGTGAGTGAGACCGCTTGACTAGACACAAAAATTCCATAATCATTATTAACATACATTTTTTTTTTTGTTTTATACTTACAAGCCCATTTATAGACTTGTCTCGTTTAAAACAAACATACCTATGCATTTTGTTAGTTACTAGCTGTTACAGGAGACTTTGTGCGTGGAAAAGGATATCACTCCCAAAAAACACATTTTCTGCAATAAAAAGTAGCCTATGTCCATTCCCCTGGTCTACTTTATATATGTGTCAAATTTCATCAAAATCAGTCCAGTACTTCCAGAGCCTATTCAATGCAAACAAACAAACATTTCCTCTTTAATATATTTGTATAGAAAAGTATCAGTTTACAAACACATTTTATTTTTATTGAAATCTCAGAAACATGGTTTGATGTAGAAAAGCATGTTATTAATTTATAATAATATTGCTATTATACAATTGCTTCAATCAATTATTATTGGAATTGCCTTGCCTAATCTAAAAGTGTCACACGCATGTTGGAACACGCACAAAACCGGTTTCCAACCTTATTGTTTGAGATCTGGTTTTTGGCAATTCCTTGTTGTTGTTTATTCTTGGAAAAATAAAAATTGTTAGCTGTGTGTATTTTTGTGTTTATATGTATAGCATTTGTGTTGTTAATGTTATTCATTTTGATTGAAACCTACACTTTACAATTTGTCCTGTCCTATGAATGTCCTATGAAATGGATTTATCTTTCTTTTCACCATCACTTATTATTTCTCAGCACTTATTCTTTATTAACAACACCATTCAGTTTTGTTTTTACTTAAGTAGGTAATGAGTAGTGAAGCCAGTTTTTTTATTTGGTGCCTATTTTTTTATTTGTAATAAAGTAATTCAAATAGGTTTCATTGTTAGTGCTTCATCAGTCACCATTTTTAGCTTTCCAGTTCAGAAATGTTTGAATCATCTGCTTACAAAAAATTACTTTTCAAAATTAAAAGTGTTGATGTTTTAGACAAATTTTTAACTGGCACATTACAAGAACCTGTTATAATTGATTTGTGAATAACACATGCATGAGTCAGACATAATATTTAATGTCTTGGTAGAACCTTATTATGATTTGATCCATGTTGTGGATAGAAGAAATTAATGTTCAGGCACATGAGGTTTGAAATTGTTAAAAAATTCGCCGACCAAAAGTTCGGTAGAAATCAGTTAGAGTACAGTTAGCCGCACAATAACAAGCAACATGTGATCGGAGCGCGAACAGCTGACATCTGCCTCAGAAAAAACGCCCGCGAGAAAAATGCTCTCGGAACACCTTTGCCGAGAGGACCGAAGTCGCATCGCGTTCGAAAGTGGACTCTACGGCCACAAGCATAGTGTACAAACTCGCTCGCGTTATATCTTGATCGAGTGTTATTCCCTTTCTATTGTGAGTCGAGAGAAGCGCGCACTTTACGTCGTTCACCGGTTCGTTGGGACACATTATTACATACTTTGCGATTGTCCGAATTGTCTACGACGATAAATAGTTTATGGTTTATTGGCTATATTCAATTGAGACGGACGTTTCGACTCGTGATAACAATGTGAAAAACAAATGATATTACGTACGACTATGTAGGTACTGGGTCTTCACTATAGTTCCATATTCTTACTAGCTTCCTAAAATGCACTTAATTTATATGACTAGTAAATATGTCGCTCTTTCAATCACCTTTTACAACCACCCACCAGCCTATACTTAAACTGTCGTTAATAAAAAGTAAAAACCATTAGTTTACGATTTATGCTATACAGTGTTCCTAGCAGGAACATTTGACATCGGCGTAAACGTAACGTTATCGAATGAGAATTGTATGAAAATGTCTAAATCATGACAGCGCCCATACAAATTAAATTCGATAACGCGAAAGTTACGATTACACCGCTGTCCTTCTGCTAAGCCCCCAGTATACAATATAATGGAGAAACAGATGAAATAATGGAACATATGTTTGTGCGCAGGTTGTTCGACAGCCCGCATACGCCGAAGACGCTGCTCGAGAAGTGCTCGACGCCAACGCACCACGCGCCGCGCTCGCGCCTGTTCCCGCCCCGGGTGAGCGCCGCCGCGGGCATGCCGGCCGGCTCCAGCCACCACCTGCACCCGCCATCCGACGAGGACAGCGCGCTCGGATCCCTGCCGCCCGACGACCTCGACGACTCTCGCACACAAACCGCGCCGCCCCGCCCCCGCGCCAACATCAACCCCTTCACGCCCGACGGTGAGTCCGCTCACACATAGATACACCGCCCCGCCGTGAGCCCGCACACACACACAGACATACCGCCCGACCCGGTTGCTAACTAGTATTGTATGTCACAGGTCAAGCCCTGAACAAGAAGAAGCGAGCTCTATCCAAAACGCCCACCTGGGGTGAGAGGACGCCGGAGCAGCCCGCCAAGCGACTCCGGGTAAGTTCACTCTCCTAATTCCTTTAAATTATAATTTAATCACAATATCTGATCCTATTATGTTTCGTGTGTAACGTCTTGCAGGAGTCGAACATCTCACGGTACAACGTGGAGTTTATCGAGCTGGGTGTGGTGGGGCGTGGGCAGTTCGGGCGCGTGGCCCGCTGCGTCAACAAGCTGGACGGCTGCGTGTACGCGCTCAAGCGCTCGCTGCGGCCCGTGGCGGGCTCGGCGGCCGAGCGCGCCGCGCTCACCGAGGTGTACGCGCACGCCGCGCTCGGCAAGCACCCGCACCTCGTGCGCTACTACTCCGCTTGGGCCGAAGACGACCACATGATCATCCAGAGCGAGTACTGCGACGGGGGCTCACTGCAGGAGCTGCTGGAGCGCGGCGCGTTGCCCGAGCCCGAGCTGCTGCTGGTCCTCGCGCACGCCGCCGACGGCCTCGCCTACATCCACTCGCAGGGCCTGGCGCACATGGACATCAAGCCCGCCAACATCTTCGTGTGCGGCGGCGACGCGCCCGACCCCGCGCCCGACTCTGACGACGGCTACGACGACGACGACGCGCCGCCTCCGCCGCCGCGCAAGTACAAGATCGGCGACCTGGGCCACGTGACGTGCGTGTCAGCGCCCGCCGTGGAGGAGGGCGACTGCCGCTACCTGCCCAAAGAGGTGCTGCAGGAGGATCTGTCGCACCTGCCCAAGGCGGACGTGTTCGCGCTCGGCCTCACGATGTTCGAGGCGGGGGGCGGCGGCCCGCTACCCAAGAACGGCCAGCAGTGGCACGACTACCGCGATGGCCGCCTGCCCGACCTGCCCAACCTCTCGCGCGAATTCAATCAGCTACTCAAGGTACTTTATACCTACACGTCCCAGTACAATTATACACTGGTGTATAATGCGGTCACGTAAAATTTCGAACATTGGCTAAATATATTCGTGTGCGAGTGAAAGAGACAAATGGCGATTAGCCAATGTACTAATTTCTACTAGCTCCGCGACCGCACTTAATAAATAATATATTATCTATTTATATAAGATTGATATGTCACATTGATAAGTTATTAAAAATTATTCGAAACGTATATAATTTTTCTCACTGCGGGATGGAATGTATTATACATTATAATTTTTAACTGCAAATCTGACGAGAATCTATTGACCTTTACAGAAAATGGTGGACCCCGACCCGACGTTGCGACCGTCAGCAGCGCGGCTGCGGCGGCACCCACTGCTGCAAACAGGCGGCAACAAGAGCCGCGCGCAGCTGCGGCGTGAGCTCGCCGCTGCCCGTCTCAAGAACGAGCTGCTTTCGCGCAAGCTGCAGGAGGCCGCGCGCTGCATCAAGTCATTAACCCCTGCGTCCACCGCCGCCGTGCCCCCCGCCCGCCGCACGCGCTCCTCCCGCCGCCCCGCACCGCGCCCAGTGTAAATACCCCCGCACTAATATTTCTGAATCCTATGCTATCTCGAATCCGAATCTAATTATTTAAATAATCAAATGACCGTTTGATTGTAGTTATTATTAATCTTTGTGACTTCTAAAAATATTATCTATGTTTTGTTAACGAATGTTCGACTAGTGAACTATTCACTAGTACGTTTCTGGTCAGCACCGGCCGGACGCCCCGGACTCGCCGACGCCCCGTGCCGCGGTCTGTACCCAGGGAATTGTTTTTTGAATCGAACTGTACAGTTAATCATTAAATATTACTAACAAAAAACTAATTAGAGGGAAAGTGAATAAGTTCAAACTCCAAATTATCTTAATTACAATTGTGATCATTTAATGGAGTATATATATTATATAATCTGTTTCTTCCTAGTGTAAGCCAGGTTTAGTTGTAGTATAGGTTTCGCTTTGAAAAAGCATTTAACTTAGTTGGGAACAAAGATTGACATGAAGTATCCTCGCGCTCAGGACCCACCGCTCCGTGTACCTCACCGATGTACCACACCTTGTTATACGCACAGAGATATAGTTTACGCATTATTCTATGCTCTATTGTAGGAGTCTTATCTACGTTTGCTCTATTTTTTATTTGATTAGATAAATCAATTTACCAAACTAACTTAACCTCCATAGTTCTCGTAAATTCTGAATATGTATTAATTTATCGATGCCCATATTCATAAGTTCGTCGAAACTTGCGGCAAACTACTAGAAACCTATGGGAGAGTGACTTTGATAGTTACTGTCGTACGGAGACATTCAAACCGATCCTCTGACAAATTTGACGCATGGTTAGTGCCTTAATCATTTTCCTAGCTCTTTGTTGGCCTTAGAGATTGTCGATCGTATTCGTACGTATTGCAAGTCAATAAAACAATGTTTCGATTTAGACTTTATGTTTAAGTGCATAGTTAATCCATTTACCGGCAGCTCCTGTTAGTGTTATTAACCACCTCTTCGAGACATTCTAAAGAGACGTTTAAGTAAGCGATATATTTTTAAGTAATAATATTATAAATTGTAATTACTTCGCAAGTAAAAAAATTATGTTATGTTAAATTATAGCAGTAGGAAATGTTAAACTTCACAAAAAACTAGTTGATGTACGACAACGACGTCAATGGTTTTCGGGAATCCTCGTTTTTCATACATCGTCTGTCATGTCTTTAGAAAAACGAAGATTGCCGAAGACTATTAGCAAATTGGTTTTACTGTAACGTGTAGGTGTGTGATGAACAATACGATCGACACTTACCAATCTTCCAATTCGAAAACGTATGTGATATTCATTATTTTAGTTTTGTGTTAGCACAGGTACAAGGTTTATGACTGTCTCGCGCAGACGCCGGTCGCAACGGTGCCCGGCCCGCAACCAACCAGATACGCTGTCCACTTTTGTACGAGTATTCAGCAAGTCTACTTTTGTTTTTATAATTTCATTTTTACTGCTTTGGTACAACAGGAGAGATCATAAACCTTGTATAGATAAGTCGCACATTAGATACTAAGATCGTATAGATATAACAGAAGTAGGAATGTATTTATGTAAGTGAAAAAAATATATGATGATACCATCCAATTAGATTATAGCAAATGATTGTTTATTTAAAGTTATAAACGAACTTGGGGTGAGAATGAGTTAGCGTCGTTTATAAGATACGATAGAAGTAATATAACTTTCCCTAAATCTTGTGCCTTCTACTTGTAACTATTAAATTATTTTTAAGTAGATACAGAGATATGGTGCCAATAGGCTCGGAGCTGTTTTCTTAATTTTGTGTAAAGTTAGTTAATAGAATCAGGGGTTACTTTGCCGAAATCCATAGCATACAATTTAATTAATGTTATATCTAGCAATATCCGGCGAAAAAATACCCACAACCTCCAAGTATATGTGTGAGTGCATGCATAAGCATGCGTAAAGCACTCCCTCCCTCCTCACACACTGCATATTATGTGTTATGCGTACACTCAGAAACAAGATCGTGCAAACACCACCACCACATAAGCAACAATATGAGGAAGATCGTGCAAGGCCACACACCACCATGCAGGTTGCAAAACTCGACGCGCGTCGTTAGTCAAACTAACGAACATTGTTTGCAGGTTCACTTCCTGAGCATGCTCCGGGTTCGGGGCTGCTTGCTGACATTGTTGCTTCTGTGGTGGTGGTGTTTGCTCGATCTTGTTTCTGAGTTTACGCATAAGCAGTGTGGGAAGAGGGAGGGATGCTGTGCGTGTAGGTATTTTTTCGCGGGATATTGCTAGATATAATATTAATTAAATTGTGTAAAATTGTCGTAACGCACAACACATGCTGGAGTAACATCTATGAATACTCAGCCAACTGATTACAGAGATGTTGCCTTTATATTATTCATTTTATAATAATAATTGTTCTTATTACTAGAAATATATTAACCATAAAAAAATGGTTAACTGTGTAATGATTATTATTTGTATTGTAAGTATTATCATTGCTGCATTCTCTAAACAGGTTCAAGTAACATTTGGCGGTTGTTTAATGTGAATGATTGTTTCGCGGTAGTCCTATTGGTGGGTTGTCTTTAGATGTATCGATCTCAAGCTTTCTGTTTATATCTTATTACTTATATTAATATTATTAACTATTATTATGATAGTGAGATGGCATGGTCAAATCTTCAAACCAAAATTGTCAACCATTGATGTATGTATTTTCGATTATTTTGTAAAGAACAGGGCTGTTTATTTAGTGTTGTATTTAAAAATGTTTAAATTTATTTATAAGAGTTTTTAACTTAACCAAAAAAAGTAGATGTAAAGATTTGACCAAAGGCTTGGCGGGCGTGATGGTTGCTGTGAATAAGATGATTGTATATTTGCTAATAGTGTATTTAATAATAATAATGATAATTAAATTTGCTTGTTTACATGTTGTGTTTTTTATTGTGCCTTCTAAAACGGTACTGGCTACGGACTACCGACCACCTACCTCTTTTCTCTACATTAAATACTAGAAGTTTTCCGATATTTCGTACGCGCAAAATCACGCTGGAACCGTACATGTTACCAGGATAAAAAGTAGAATTATTCCTTGTAGATACACTTTTGGAAAAACTTATTCCTTATAGATCCACTGGAAAAAGTTTTTTAAAATCACAATTTTTGGGCGATTAAAAAACGCCATTTTCGCGCGCTTGAGTTGTGTGTGATGACGTTTCGTTTCAATTTTCAACATTGTATTCCTATATCGTTAAGTCTAAAGTCTAGTCAAATTCCAAATAAATAGTCAGTACAGTCCATGAGTCATGTCAGTCGATGCAGTAAAGTGGTAGAAGCTTTACCGAAAGTTCCTAGGGAGTTTTGGAAGGCAACACATAATAGCACGTTTTTAGAAGTTGTACCACTTGCCCACACTTGTGCACGTTAACGAATATTTAATGGTTAATATTCTACCAATATTACACATTAAGAACCGAAATAACACAAATTTATGAGGCTATACAAAATCCACAACGTCACCCATTGAACTCACCGGCAAAACTCCGTCACACAAGTTCTATGTAAACAAACAACGAAGTGATTAGTTCACAAAGTTTTGATGAGAAGAGACAGTGTATCTTGTTTGGGCACATAAAAACTGGTGTAAAGATCATAGTCAGTACATTGAAATAGATTTCCTACGCATACTTGTTTTATTTACAAACCTCGACAAAAACGACCTAGTTAACGAAATGTTCGTAAACATACTTAATTCATTGATTTTAATGTAATATCCTAGTGATATGCACTAAATAAATCTAATAATTACTGTGAATAAGTTATAAGATGATTGTATATTTGCTAATAGTGTATTTAATAATAATAATGATAATTAAATTTGCTTGTTTACATGTTGTGTTTTTTATTATTATGGCTGGGACTATATGCTCCGGAATTCGGAACGCTGGTGAAAATTCAGAGCACGAAAAATAGAACTCTCCGCTTACACAATAGAGTTGAAAATCGAACATATGGGTGTCGAGTCAAATGTCAATATATTATATGACAGCTCGACACCTGACACTTCGTTATTCAACTCAATTGTATTAGCGCAAAGTTCTATTTTTAATGCTCAGGATCTTCTACGGCTTTCCGGATTCCGGTGCATATAGTCCCAGTCATAATAATTTGAAAATCCTACTTCTGTAAATTTATTTTCATTTCTCATACTCGGAAAGTAGTGTTGTTTTGATCTGATTGTTGGGTGGAAGATGCTGCTTTCCTTTCATAGGGAGGGAAAAACTCAAACAAATTCATTCCGGCCCGAGAGCCGGAAAATCTCCAAAATTTCAAAAATAGAACTGCTGTCAGCTGTGAAAAGTTTTATGTAAAAAAAAACTATTAAAAATTACATGACTTTCTAAACAGCCAGTGTGAATTTAGCGCAAACTTCTTTGTGCGGAATAAGCCGCGAGTGCCGCGACAATTACGCGGCGAGCGGCAAGTTCCATATTTAAAATTTAAAAAGTCAACACAAATTGGCGGGATACTAAAATCTGGTTTGTATGTATCTGTGACGGACTTTTGTGCTAAGATTTGAATTGAATATTAAAAATGAGTTCAAGCGAAATATTGACACCAAATATTGATCCAAAACAGCCAAATTTCTCAAAATATATCAAACAACATAAATATTCCAAACAAAAATGTAACTTTTAATTTCACGAATTGTCCTAATTTGACTATTAACTGTAAATAGGCACTACTAATATATTATTATCAATAAATAGTTTAGATAAACAACTAGTTTTATTTTCCTCATATTCTAAATGAAAATTAGATTAGTCTAACTATCTCGAGAATTGATTCTTTTCAATCCTAGGCTAACAATCTACTATACTTAGTTCAAATAATAAAGTATTTAATTGTTCATCGAATTACTTATCTCTAAATAATATTAATATTTAATTTTTCATACATTTACATTTTAAGTTGTATAAAATTCATTTTATTGTAGAATTTTTTTGTCTTATAATAATCTAATGAACTTTTTCCCAAATTCCGTACATACCTACCTTTTATTCCTTCCCCCGTTTCCTAACCTTTATAATTATCTGTGGCACAACATAGGCATCCTGTGTCTCAAGTTGCCAAAACAGAAGAGAAAAAAATAGAAAACTCTAATTAACTTCTTCTTTATTTAGTTTTTTTTTTTTTTATATATGGCGTCGGCTTAAAACTATTTGCCAGTGTCAAGTAAAAAAGGCGGCAAATAGAAGAACCAAATCAACACAAATTTATGAGGAAATACAAAGTCCACAACGACACTCATTGAAATCCCTAGCAAAACTCCCCTTCTCCTTTTTTTTTAATATATGGCGTCGGCTTATAACCATTTGCCAGTGTCAAGTAAAAAAGCGGGAAATTGAACTTTTGTTTCAATTTTCAGCACCGTATTCCCATATCGTCAAGTCTAAAGTCTAGTTTAAAATTTCTGATATCTCCAAAGTTTGCGTGTTTATGTTTATACTTACCATAGTAAATCTTTTTATATTTCATGTAAATAAACTAATTATGTAGGTTTTTTACACTAATTTTGTTACTTTGAAATGCACCTAATTACAAAACTACACATAAAATCTTAATTACTATTTCCTATCAATTTAATCAGCAGTACCTAATTATTTCCGAATGTTTAAAAAAAAACTAAATTTTTACATGTACCCAATAGGGAGCCATTCATATATTACATCACACGTTAAGGAGGGGGTCGACGAAGTGTGACATTGTGTGACAAGGGGGTGAAAGTTCCTAGGGAGTAAAAAATTCACAAAATAACGCGTTTTTAGAAGTTGTACAACAAGCCCACACTGTGCACGTTAACGAATATTTAGGCCCGTATTAATAAAGCGTTCTTATCTCTAAGACAATTCTCAAGAAAGTACTTAAGATGTTGTTTTAATTAATAGACCGTACATAAGTACAGCTGTAGGTACGGCGTATCAAGTGAGTGCGAACGTAAACGAGACTCGTTATTCAAGTACGCTGTCATTACTGTCAAACTGTTACTTGAGACGCGGTTTCGTGGGTACAGTCAAACCTTGACTTGAGAACGGCTTGCTTGGGAATTGGGATACAGTACATTATTATTTGTGGTGTTTTTGGGTGTGTTACAATTATGTAAATTAAAATCTAAATACTTATGATTAAACAAACTCAAAATTTACATTAGGGTAGGTTGTCTCACATTGAATCAAGTAAATTTCAAAGTCTCGTAGAATGCTCGTTTTTAGATGAATTCCCCAATTTTTTAATATAGTTTGAAAATTTATTTAACTACAATAAGGCCAACAATTTTATTTAAAATTCTGTTTGGTTTTAGCAATAAAAAATAAATTATAAAAAATTAGATTTGGTTCAATGTGTCCATCGGGAGGTACACGTTTAACCGGGGTATTTTCCACATTGAACCGCCTTATAAATCATTTACATTTAGACTAATTTGTATTTAAATTGCTTTGTAATGTAATAAAAAGATAAATATCGATAGTATTATATTTATTATTTTACTAGAAAACTTAAGTTTACAATGTCAGTCTTCATTTGTACTTGAGCAACATGATTTTTATCACAAAATAATTACTAATAGCTCTAAATCTTATAACCTAAACCTACTTTAAGCATAACAAAACATTTTTCTTCCACTTTGGTTCAATTATTAGACCTTTGCATCAGTTAAATACCTACTTATTTATAATAATACTAGACATGGAAGGATAAAGCACTTAAGTCAAATCTTTATACAAATAAAAATTTACACGGCAAGGTTTTAATTGTTTGGTGTAAAAAAATATACTAGGGATTTTGTTTTTATTATTATTTAGTGTATAATTAGGAAGTGCACAGATATTACAATTATTATTTTTAGCCTATTATTATTATTACTATAATTATCGGACTTAAGTTATTTCGAACACAATGAAAGTGCTACATAAGTGGTTTTTACCGCGTAATATGTACATGCCTTTTGTAGCCCTAACCTAATGTAGCTTACATTTATTTTTCTAATTATAAAATAAAAACACAAATTATGTAGATGAAACCTAATATTAGATAGTTACTTATTTAACACTCACTCACTCTCTTCGGAATCTTGTAAATCTGGATCAATGTCTAATGTATCAGCTGTAGTGATCAAATTTTGGTAAAAATTGTGAAAACATTCCGGTATTAAAGGTAATAGCGATAATATGTCGCGTTTTTTTTCGACACTTATCGGTACAGGCATTGTGGTAATAGGTAATAAGGTGAAGCTTTTTTCTTGCCTCGTAACTCGTTTAAAGTTTATCGTTTTAAAATCCTCATCTCTCGAAAGCGATGTTTTGTATTTTATAACACCGTAGTCGGCGTCGTAGCATAGCCACTTCACATCATGCCATTTAAAATTATTGCCCTCAGTATCTTTTTTTCGAGAAATCAGTGTGCCTTTCAAGAGACTCGCAAAATCAAAAAAATCAGTCTGACCCATTTCTTTTACAGTAAATTTTTTGCTGCTTGAGCGTACTAATTGCAGCCAATCATGTGGGTGATAAATTTGTAATTCTGTCTTTTTCTTCTTTTTTTCTATAATAGCATGGTCTAAATCTACCTCCATGTGTGTATGACCTGGTACCATAAACTTGTGATATACATTTTATTGACGGCTTTAATTTCAATAAGTAAGTAAACATTGCAGCCACGTGGGAGTTCTTATTCTGTCCGCCACAAGTATCCGAGTACAAAGTAATATCGGTAGTGTGCTCAGGTAGATTTTGTAAATATGCAAATAAACAAGATGCGATTTGATTAGCACCTCGGCCTGAAATGGCCTCATGCCACATGTGGTGCGTTGAGTTCCCAGTTGCATTGTCGTGTACAGTAAAGTTAAATGTCCATAGCTGTCTTTTGTAAAAAGCTACAGACGATTGTAATGCCGGGGTTGGCAAACATTGTTGTAGGTCAAAAGACAGACACTTAACTCTATCGCTTGCAGATGCATTTTGTTTATCGACTTGTTTCTCTTTATAAGCCATATCAGCAGCCAAGAGATGTGAGTCGCATTCTGTTTGAATTTTTAATTTAGTTGCTTCGGCAGTGGCAATGTTGAGCTTCATTTTATAAACGTCGCAGTTGTGACACGTGTCAACTTTCGGTTTTTTAAAACTTAAATTCAATAGATGGAATTCTCTGCGGTATATTTTATCACTAACAGGGTTTTGATGAGACGCTGAATACAGTGAATACATTTTCGAAATGGTCAAGTGCGATGGTAAATATTTTCGGTTGCTTTTGCGTCTAGTATAATGGCTTTCATACAATGGAAAAGAGTTGATATGATTAACAACCTCTTGAATTTTTTCTTCAGAATGTTTGTTTGAAGGTGTAGCCTTTCCACGTTCATCAGTTTTCACAATGCCACTCACGCTGTTACGTTTTTTTAAACCAATTATTTTATAAAATTATCACTTACTGATAGGGTTTTTGTGAAGCAACCTTGACATACGGATATCTTTACATTATTTATATTAAAATGATACTTGTATGTATACTGTCTAGATTTTTGCTTTTCTACATCTTTAGTTCGACGTCGCTCAGTTTTTTTTTTCTTGTATGGTCATCAATGATGAAATAAATGCAGCCCTTAAATTATACGAACCGAGATCCCAAACCTCTTTATGAATAATTGCACGCTGTTCGTCACTTATTTTGTCTCGACACTTATTTCGACAGGCAGGTAATTCTTGAATTTGGCGCTTTTCAATTTTTTTCCCCGAAACTGTGACATAAGCTTGACCAAGATTTCTTTTTTGTTTATTTTCTTGCTTTCTTTTTCTGCTGTGCACTGATTGAACTTGTTGTTGCACTGGGGCATCTTCGATATTTTCAATTGAAATATTTTGTGCCGATAACGGTATATCTATTGATGTCTCAAGAACAGCGTCACCTAGCTGTGTGAGTAAGCTCGGACTGCCTGGAGAGTAGGTGGGATCAGTAACAGAATCGTCGCTAGAAAAGTCACCTAAAGTTTCATCAATGGCCGGTTTTTGAGTGCCAGATGTACTTGGCTGTGGATTATTAAATGGATTTTCATCACCTGAAAAAACCATCACCTTAGTAATTAAAATGTTATAGTATGGTTAATTATACAGAAATATAAGATAGAACGAGAGAACATACCTTCATTTTCAGTATTTAGGGCTAGATTCACTAATTTCCTCCCTCTGGTATTCATTTCGCCAAACTTAAATACAACACAACCGTCACACAAAATTACAAATCACGACTAATGAAGAAATTTCTTTAACTGCCACTCGAAATGTTCGTTGTCGTCTTAAAAAAAAATTATAAAAAGAGGGTACTTCATTTAACAAAATGTCACTAGCAACAAAAATAGGTACTTATCAACTAACCACTTATGTCCGATTTACGAGCTAAGCCGCTGAAAAAGAAATCATAATGCAACGATAACAACCACTTAAGTCAAGTTAAGTTCTTATTATCGCCGCTCGCTGTACAACTCAAACATAAGTTATATGGTGCAGGCATTTTTTATATTTGAATTAAGCCTCGTTGACTTACGTGCTTATTCCAGCCGGTGTATCGAACAAAAACATGATGCCTGTGACTTTTGCAGATTTTGACCAAAAATTGACTTAAGTTTTTTTGGCCGCCGTGTCTAATTTATAATTCTAAAAGGTAACTTCAGTAAAAACAAAAGTAGAATATTTAAAGTAACAAAACATAATTATTAGAGTCTTGTCAAACATTGCTACCATCGGCATCATTATTAAATAACTTTTACGATGGAAAAACAAAAAAGTTTTAAACTTAAAAAGTAATTAACAGAGAAAACCATATTAAAAACATGATTCTTCTACTGAATATCAGCAGATAAAATAATCAAAAACAGATAGAATAATGAGATCTAACGTAAGTTAATAGTCGGAGCAACACGTATTGGAAAGTTGAACGTTGAGTTCCGATTTTGTGTTCCATTAATTTTTGGCTGTGGCAGAATCATTTTAATATCCTTTAATTTCATATCAGCCAAATCAGGCTCCAATGGCATCCGGAACTTCATAGTTTGTTTATTAATAAGCCGCATGAATGAAACTCCATAGTTGCAAGTGTCAACTTCAATAATCTTGCCCACATAGTAAACATTAATATTTTTTGCGTTAAAAACTACAAGAACGTACTCATCTTCAACTGGTTTACGCGTCAATTTCTCAAAATTTCCTCTCACAACCAACATTTCTTCATCATCTTCAGATCCACCTATATCACTTATTTCAGTCTCACAAACTTCTATTACAATATTATTTTTTTTCTTTGGGGCATTTCTTTTCACCTTTTTATCTATTAGCACGGCGCGTTTTACTTCTTTTGCTATAGCTTTTGTTTCTTGTCTCTTTGTCTTGCTTTCTGTAATTTCTTTTTTCTCGGCAGTGTCAGTTGCAATTCTGCTTTTTCCTTTCTTTCTATTTTTTCTGTTATTAGATCTAGGCCCAGCTTTAATTGGGGGCATAAATTGTCTAGGAGAAATCAAAGAGATATTCTTCGATGATCCTGCAATTGGAGAACTTTGAATAATCCGGGGTGATGCTATAGAAATACGTTCTGTAGATTCATTTATACCTAGAATCTCTGCCACATTATCAGTGTTTATCTTTGCCACATGATCAGTGTTAATCTCTGCCACATCATCAGAATTTAACAGTGATGGGCTCACATTCCCATCTTCACAAAATGTGTCATCTAATTCAACAGATTCGTATTCAACATTTTGTGCATTGGGATCTAAATTTTGGTCTTGTGACTCAGGCTCAGGTCTGTCAGTCACGTCCGACTGCAAAAAGTCGATGTCAGTGAACATTGCCGGATTAAAAGGAAATATAACACACTTCTTTAAAGCTGCGAAAATGTTCACAGGTGTCATTGCTCTAGCGTAGGCTTCTCCAACACACTCCCCCACATCGTAGATAGTTATAGACCTTCCTGGATGTCTCACCATCCAGGAGTCGATTGCGCTGTTATAATAGACTTTAAAGGGGCCATTTAACCCGACATCTAGAGGCTGCATCTTGGCTGTGGTGTGAGGATGCAATGTAAGAATTGTGACACCTGAACTTTTTGCTAATTCCAAAGCTTCGATTGACAGATGTGACTCGTGATTATCTAAGATTAGGAGTGCTGGGTTCTCTAGGCTAGCAGCAGCATGTTTGATAAAATGCTTCATAACTTCAACAAATAAATCAGATGTCATCCACTCCGAAGTATGTGCCAATCCAAGAGAACCTGGAGGAGCACCTCTCAACATGATGTCTTTGAAATTTTTCCGCGGGAATACAAGCGCAGGCGGTAAGGCTTGACCTGAAGCACATACTATAAGGCATGTGGTTACTAAAACTCCCTTTTCGCCACTTGTGACCTTCGCAATATTGTGCTTTCCCTTAGGCCCTACACCTTTTTGTGGACGCTGGACAGTTGTCGTGGCTGTTTCATCTACATTGTACAACCGGCAACCAGAACTGCAGGACGCATGACGACTCATTGCCGTCTTCAAATTATCAAAGAATAATGTGACCGTCTTCCTGTTAAATGCTGTCGCGCGGGCTAAGCTGCAAGCTTCAGGTTTCTTTATTGAAAGGTCAAGGTGACGTTTTCTAAATGACCGAAACCACTCTTTTCCTGCCATTTTTTCTCGCTGCCAACTATTTGGGATAGTTATGTTATTTACCATCGCCATTTGGTACGCTACTTTACGACAGTCTTTTGGGGTCAGTCCATAAAATTTTAAAGCGCATTCTATAACGTACTCTTTATAAACATCTTCTTGTTCGCTGGTAAAAATGAGATGATTTTCATAATTCGGTAGCAATCTCTTCCTAGCAAGGTCCTCTCCTCTACGTTGACGTGCAAGTTTTTTTTACATAGCGTCGTAAAGTTGGGTACGCAATGTCATAAGTTTTCGCTGCTTTTCTAATACTTTCGCCTGATCTATGCAATTGAAGGGCCTTAAGCATATTGGCAGCCGAATGTCCACCTCTTTTTCTTACTAACACCTTATTTCGCGCCATACTGTAACAAAATAAATAATTATAGTGTTAGTACACATTTAACCACCGGGGTGGTACACATTGAACTATGGCTCAATGTGTACCACCCCGATGGTTAAATGTGTACCTACAAGTGGCTCATTGTGAGACAGACCACGTTTTGGCAACTAACCTCAAAATTTTACCCGGAAAATAATCTCGCACAGTAACGAATTAAGGTGCATTATAAGCTGGATAACTACAGTATACAGTATTAATATAAAGAGACCAATATCATTTATTGTAAAAAAGTGAAAAAAGAAAGAAATTTGCAAAAAATACTTACTTTTCGAGTTAATTTTCGTAAAAATGCTCCTCACACAACCTCTTCGCGCGCTGGCGCCACGCAAACTAGTGGGCAGACAGAGATAGTAAATACATCTCTTTCAGCCATTTTTGCAGAAATTGGCAACGTCGCATTTCGGAAATAAAATGGTGGTTAAATGTAGCTGCCTGGTTCAATGTGAGACATCCGACCCTACATACTCAACACAAAATAAGGTTATAAAAAAGACGCATAATGATACTTATTCTTCTTTTTTTTTGGTAATCGCGGTTGCAAAGGTTTTGCACCATTCTGCCAGTGTCATACTACCACTGCTGGATTACGCAGACGTCGTTTTTTTGGATGCAACGGAAGCCTCACTAAACAAACTTGAACGCCTGCAAAATATATGCATTAGGTATGTGTATGGTTTGCGCAAGTACGACCATATCTCAGAGTTTCGTAAACGTCTTTAGTGGCTTCCGATACGACTGCGGCGGAATACACACACTCTCACGCTCCTCCTTAAGCTTCTTCGTTCCTGTTCTCCATCTTACTTGTACGAAAGGATTAGCTACACACCACCTAGTGAGAGACCTGTTCGCTCATGCATAGTGAAGAGGCCACTTGAAATTCCACACTGTAGTACAATTTTCTATGAGGGCTCATTTTCGGTTGCTGCTGCACGTCTTTGGAGTGGTCTGCCGGAATACATTCGCCCCAACTCTCAATGCATTTAAATCGCGTTTAAAACGGCACTATCTATCATTAGTTTAATTTTTAGTTTATATTAAAATTACTTTGAAAATTTCAGGAGTAGTTTAATAGTCATTCATTTCATAAAATTTTATCATTTGTATGTATGTGTAAGTATGTATATTATATTGCGATCTGTGTATATAAGTATGTTTAATTATATTTATATTATTAATATCTTATTTTTTTTTAGGTATTGTATAAGTTTTAGTTTAAGTCTGAATGTTAATGTTTTAGTTATATTATGTTGTGTCTTTGTGTACATTGCCCTATCTACTCTACTTGCATCCACAATTATAGGTTTGCTCGAAGAGATCTCATAAAGATATAAGTACGCCAATGTATTGTTGTAACTTTCAAATGTGTCTTTGTTAATGTCTACATGAAGAAAAAAAATATAATAATAATAATAATAAAAGTAAATAGGCATCTTATTTCTACATTGTTTTAACGCATAACGTATTTCTTATTTCAACGCATAATTATGTGCGTTGCCGGCACGACCGGCAGTGAATTTGTTAATTATACTTTACCTTAATTTGTTAATTATAACTGTACCCAAAAGTGTATCTATTAGTAAACGCTATATTGGTTTTTAAAAAGTGGATCTTTAAGGAATAATGGCGAACTTTTTCCAAAACTGTATCTATGAGGAAAGTATACCTACGAGCAATAATGGGGTGGAAAACTAAAAGCTAGACGTAGATGGCGCTCTCGGCGACTGAAAAACAAAAACAACCAAAAAAACCATACAATTTGACAGTTCTTACATCGCAACAGGGTACAATCGCTCATGCGACATCTAGAGGGAGAAAAGGGCAGTTGTTCTCCTCATTCAAATAGGAGCCATATATATATATATATATATATATATATTAAATCGGGAGAAATCGTTAGATTTTGAGAATTTCCTTAGATTTTTGGAAATCATGGATAAACGTTGCGTTTCGGTATATCGGTAGATCAGAGCTCATATCGGTAGAAATACTGAAAAATCAGTAGGTTTGAGACCACTGCTTCAAAGCAAAATCCAATTTGACAATTTTGACTGTTATGATATTTTCTTATTTAGGGTGGTACGGCATAAAACCATTGCAAGTATAGAGTTAAAAAGGCGGAAAAATATAATTTTCGTACAAGTTTTCGACACCGTTTTTTAAATCGTCAAGTCCAAAGTCTAGTCAAAGTCCAAATAAAAAGTTAGGTACCGCAGTCAATCATCAACATCATCAATGAGTCAAGTCAGTCGATTTGTTAAAGTAATAGACGCTTAACTGAAACTTTTCGAAGTAGTACCAATTGTCCAGACTTGTGCACGTTATCCGTTTATCCGTGTGGGGACGGAGAAAGAATACAAATCCCCACCGCCGTCCGGAAAAGCGTGTCGTAAGAGGCGACAAACCCGGACCTCAGGCGAATGGGCAGCAGCGTCCGTCTGAGTAAGTAGGTATACACCACTGCGGTCACCAACCCGCCTGCCAAGCGTACCAAGGGTAACTACGGCAAGTGTGTCGAATAGGGTGATATACCTGGAACTAAAAATTACCAGTCGGTATTCGATCAAGGTTATACAGGTATACGCACCTACTTCGAAACACCCTGACGATGAAGTTGAGATTATGTATGAGGACATTTCTAAAGCCATACATACCTCACCAACCCACTATACGGTTGTGATGGGAGACTTCAACGCGAAACTGGGCAAACGAAGCGATGAGTTGAGAATGGGACAATATGGAATTGGGCATGAACTCCTTCTTCAAGAAGCAGCCTACCAGGAAGTGGACCTGGATCAGCCCGGACGGTTCCACAAAAAATGAGATCGACTTCATTATGACGACCAAGCGGCGTATATTTAATGATGTCTCTGTGATTAACAGGGTTAAGACTGGTAGCGATCACCGCATGGTAAAAGGCACATTAAATCTAAACGTTAAGCTGGAAAGGTCTAGTCTGATGAAGTCCACGATCAGACCCACCGCTGCCAATATTCAAAATCCCGAAAAATTCCAACTCGAGCTCCAAAATAGCTTCAAATGCCTAGGCGAGTGCGAATCTGTGGACGATATAAACAACAGGTTTGTGGAAGCTGTCCATGCGATTGGTTCGAAATTTTATAAGACCCGACGCCAAAGTAGAACTCAAAAGCTCTGCGATGGAACTCTGGAACTCATGGCGCAAAGGCGAGAAATGAGATTGCAGTCTTCAGCTGACATGTTAGAATATAGACGGATTAATAGACAGATAACCAAGGCAATGCGACACGACATACGCTCCTTCAATACTAGATGTATTGAGGAAACGATTGAGCGAAACAAGGGCTCTAAAGTGTTCGTAAATAAACTTTCTATCGGACAAAGCCAGATGACGAAGCTGAAGACCGATCAAGGCAAGATCATCTCGTCGAAGCCAGAGATTTTGGAGGAGATAGAAAAGTTCTACGGACAGTTGTACACATCGACACGGACACCTGTTATCAGCACGACTAAACCTATCCAATTGCAGAGAGGTGTAAGGCAGGGAGATGTCATCTCCCCTAAACTCTTCACCACAGCATTGGAAGATGTTTTTAAACTCCTAGACTGGGAAGGATACGGCATCAACATAAATGGCGAATACATCACTCACCTTCGGTTTGCTGACGATATAGTCATAATGGCAGAATCGCTGGAAGACCTTAGCGCCATGCTCGGCGACCTCAATAGAGCTTCCCAACGAGTGGGTCTAAAAATGAACATGGACAAGACGAAAATTATGTCTAATGCCCATGTTGTACCCGCTCCAGTATTTGTTGGGAACTCTAAAATCGAAGTTATTGACGAATACGTCTACCTGGGACAGACAGTTCGATTAGGCAAGTCCAACTTCGATAGTGAGGTCCAACGACGAATCCAACTCGGATGGGCAGCGTTCGGGAAACTACGCAGCGTCTTCGAGTCCGAAATACCTCAGTGCCTAAAGACAAAGGTCTTTGAACAGTGCGTGTTGCCAGTGATGTCTTATGGATGTGAAACGTGGTCCCTCACTGTTGGCCTCTTAAATAAGCTCAAAGTCACTCAAAGAGCGATGGAGAGAGCTATGCTCGGGGTTTCTCTGCGTGACAGAATCCGCAACGAGGAGATTCGCAGACGAACTGGAGTAACCGACATAGCTCGCAGAATCAGCAAGTTGAAGTGGCAATGGGCAGGCCACATCGCTCGTAGAGGTGATAACCGCTGGGGAGTAAAGGTTCTAGAGTGGAGACCACGAACTGGAAAGCGCAGCGTTGGACGGCCTCCCTCTAGGTGGATCGATGACCTTATGAAGGTCGCGGGCTGTTGTTGGTTGCGGGTGGCCCAGGACCATTCGTTGTGGAAATCTTTGGGGGAGGCCTATGTCCAGCAGTGGACGTCCTATGGCTGTTAATGATGAATGATATGCACGTTAACGAATATTTTATATTTTACCAATATTACTCAATAAGAAACGAAATAACACAAATTTGTGGAAGAAAAACAAAACGTCACTCTTCTACATCCCCGTTAAAACTCCAAGTTGTGAACTTGTGAAGTGTTGCGACTTTGGTGACTTCATGAATTCTTTTTAGATCTAAATATTATTTAAAATATATATTTACACCTTGAACCCGTATACTTATTCGAACGCGAGTGAAAGAGAAAAGTAGCCATGAGTCAATGAACGAAATTCTACAGATTGGCAAAAAAGAGTATGTCGCGGTGGCAGTAGGAACTAAAAACATTTTCGACTGCATCATCTTTAATTCTTATTAGATTGGAATGACATATTTAATATAAATGTTTTAAACTTTAAATATCGCCATAGATAAATGAATGGTTTCGCTGGTAGAGAGCCCAGTGAGACCAATGATTTGTCTATGAGACTTGAATAATAAATATATATATATTATATAGGGCTCCTATTTGAATGAGGAGAACAACTGCCCTTTTCTCCCTCTAGATGTCGCATGAGCAATTGTACCCTGTTGCGATGTAAGAACTGTCAAATTGTATGGTTTTTTTAGTTGTTTTTGTTTTTCAGTCGCCGAGAGCGCCATCTACGTCTAGCTTTTAGTTTTCCACCCCATTATTGCTCGTAGGTATACTTTCCTCATAGATACAGTTTTGGAAAAAGTTCGCCATTATTCCTTAAAGATCCACTTTTCAAAAACCAATATAGCGTTTACTAATAGATACACTTTTGGGTACAGTTATAATTAACAAATTAAGGTAATTTTCTTCATGTAGACATTAACAAAGACACATTTGAAAGTTACAACAATACATTGGCGTACTTATCTCTTTATGAGATCTCTTCGAGCAAACCTATAATTGTAGATGCAAGTAGAGTAGATAGGGCAATGTACACAAAGACACAACATAATATAACTAAAACATTAACATTCAGACTTAAACTAAAACTTATACAATACCTAAAAAAAATTAAGATATTAATAATATAAATATAATTAAACATACTTATATACACAGATCGCAATATAATATACATACTTACACATACATACAAATGATAAAATTTTATGAAACGAATGACTATTAAACTACTCCTGAAATTTTCAAAGTAATTTTAATATAAACTAAAAATTAAACTAATGATAGATAGTACCGTTTTAAACGCGATTTAAATGCATTGAGAGTTGGGGCCTCCCGAATGTATTCCGGCAGACCACTCCAAAGACCTGCAGCAGCAACCGAAAATGAGCCCTCATAGAAAATTGTACTACAGTGTGGAATTTCAAGTGGCCTCTTCACTATGCATGAGCGAACAGGTCTCTCACTAGGTGGTGTGTAGCTAATCCGTTTGTACAAGTAAGATGGAGAACAGGAACGAAGAAGCTTAAAGAGGAGTGTGAGAGTGTGTGTATTCCGCCGCAGTCGTATCGGAAGCCACTAAAGACGTTTACGAAACTCTGAGATATGGTCGAACTTGCGCAAACCATACACATACCTAATGCATATATTTTGCAGGCGTTCAAGTTTGTTTAGTGAGGCTTCCGTTGCATCCAAAAAAACGACGTCTGCGTAATCCAGCAGTGGTAGTATGACACTGGCAGAATGATGCAAAACCTTTGCAACCGCGATTACCAAAAAAAAAAGAATAAGTATCTCTACCGATATGAGCTCTGATCTACCGATATACCGAAATGCAACGTTTATCCATGATTTCCGAGAATCTAAGGAAATTCTCGCGATTTTTCTACCGATTTGGCATTTTAACACTTAAATTAAACATAGATAATGAATACCTTAGATTACATGAATAAAATTTAATCTAAGGTAATAATAACCTACGATTACATATTACAAACTATTATTATTAAAAATCGATTAAATGCTTAACATATTTTGTTTCTTTAGGGCGTCTTTTTCACGATTTCCGAGATTCTATGGAAATTCTCCCGATTTATATATATATATATATATATATATATTTATATATATATAAATCGGGAGAATTATATATATATATATATATATATATATATATATATATAATTAGATTCCGTTTATTTCGGGCTGCATGGGCCCATATTATAAATACCTTATAGACTAACACTAAAACTAATACTAAACACGTATTGTCTGTGACGTGGGGCGCGAAGTGTTCGGGAGTCGTCCTCTAAATCTTCTGTAGACGACTCCAATTGGCCAGAACTCCTAATAACAATAATAATCCTCCTCTCGAAGGTCGGTAAATGATGGGTTGGAACTCTTACCACAAAGGAACTAAAATTCACTTTATGGCGAGATTCTAAACGCTCGACCCTCAAGGCGAAGTTGGTTCTGCTCCTGATGTAGTCCACGATCTGCTCGATCGTCGTAGACCAATGCAGCCTGGACACGTACAGCGGTGCCGCGGGAGTCTCATACCGCAACAGCTGCTCGGGTCCTCCGGGTGCGGTGCCACAATGATTGCGGACGACGGGTTTCTTCTTCTTCCTCTCGACTTTAATGAATCCATCATCATCGCACGTTCGGTCCTTTTTAGAAAGAGGACGCTCTTTTGTAGTGGCCTCCTTCTTTCCTTTGTTTTTCGAACGCGGGGGAGGTGGCGGGGGGATGCAAGCGGCAACACTTAACTCAGCGCGCAAGCGTAACTCAGCACCGGCTCCTTCGCGGGCGAAGAGCGGGCGGCAGGGGCGGCAGCGACGATGTTCGTTGACCCGTCGGATAATGCTGATGGGCTAAACACGACGACAAGTGACGTTTGCTGCATCAGGAGACCTACATATTGAATTAACACTTTTTAACTGTGATAATTCACTACGTAAATCACTTATGGTCGACTCTGATGCCTGCAATCTACCTAGAACTTCGGCCAGTTCTTCCTTCAGAACCTTGATGTCCTTCAGTAGGCTGACGACGTCGACGTGATCCAGTGTCACTGGCGGCAGCTTATGCAGTTCTTTCGCTACAAAAGCTGGCATTTCATCCGGATCCGTCTGCTTCAGCAGGGAGATGATGTCCTGCACGCTTCTTTCCGTTCCATCTCTTCGTCGCGATGGCATGCTCGCGCTCTGGCCAAGCGACTCGTACAGCAAATGCTTACCTTTGCTAATCTCCTCGCTGGTGAAGGAAGACTTGCAGATCCTGCATTATGCTGACATCGTCCATGGTGTCGATAACATGCTGGATAAACGCCAGCAACTCATTGGCCACGAGCGCCATGTTTACGTGCAGCGGCAATCAGCCGCGCGATTCACAAAAATATTAATTAACTAATTATTAATATATTTTTCTGCATGTGTATAACGCGGAGCGCGACCGTTCGCTAGCTCGAAACATTACACACTGATTATATATATATATATATATATATATATATATATATATATATATATATATATATATATATATATAGGGTGTATTCAGACCAGTCCCATTAACTTCGTGAGCTTATATTAGGCTATGAGATAGATCCATTGGTACTAGTCATTTGCTTTTAATCGATTGTTTTTGTAAAAGTTAAATTTTTAATATGCAATGTACAACGTACATAGTACATATCCACACGGGCGAAGTTGGCGGTCGGAGGTATATAATGGTAGGTATAATATATAATGGTAGGCCGCGCAAACACGTCCCCCGCGCCCGCGCAGGTGCGAATAGAGAAAATCAGCTGATACTAGCAGCTGTACCGTATGTAGTAAATAAACTACGAAAATTACATAGATTAATAACAACCTTATTTAAAGTTAGATAGCTCCGTGGCCTAGTGGGTAGACAGTTTGATTCGCACTCGAGAGAGTGCAGGTTCGATTCCCGGGATGTGGCGTGTACCAATGAGACTTTTTCAGATCTCAAGTACAGTATACGGACACTCTTACGGTGAAGGAAAACATCGTGAGGAAACCCGCAAATGGTTGGCCCCAAACGTACTAACCAGTCATTCCTCTGGACTGACTGACTATGCTGTGAGAATGCTGTATGTGCTTGGGCAACAATACGACATTTCAAACCAACTGTCCCAGGCACTACAGTATTTCAAGAGTGGTTACTTCGCTCGGAGAATACTGTATAAATCATCCAATAACGGATGAAAAGGCTTTATTTAAAGTTCTAATAACATTCAAGTACCTACCTATTTACTAACTTTTGTTAAGTTAACATTTAATTACTTTAAATTTTTTGTTCTGATTAAAAAAAAAAAATGAAAATAAAATGAGATGAGGTACATACAGTTAAATCGAATAGCAAGTAGCAACTGGCCTACCGTGCCGACGTCTAAGCATTTTAGCCACACTGCGGGCTCCAAGACGAGGATCTCGGCGCACCGTCTAAAATTTGCTCCTCGATATTTACATCCAGCTGCCGACCACCACTGGAGGCTCAATGGGCATATTTTCTAACACTCGCATGCCTGTGTAATGGTACGGGAGTCTGAAAGATGGCAGGCATGAGTATATCACCTCCGGTAAATCCTCAATACCTCTGCGACATTCCCAAATGCTTCGCATAAGCACATCATCATCATACCATAGTAACGCGTGGTATACGCGTATGGCGAAGACATTTTAGGATTAAAAAATCACACACAAGTCACAAACACGAAAAACAAGTCAAAAGAAACAAAACAGTTAATACTTATACAGTTAATAAAACAAACGAAATTCAAAATAAACAAACGAAAATTAAAACGAAGATAAGAAGTAGATAATTAATAAAATAACACGGAACGTCACTCGAAAACGCGGGTTTACACTTACAGCCAACTGACCAAACTGAGAAAATTATTTTATGTAAAAAACATAGGCATATATCCAGAAATGTATATAGTTATATAGTATACGATAGTTTTTCATATCATTAAATTACTATTTAATTTGCATACGCATTGATTTGTATGAACTTATTACAAAATCTACTGGAGGCTCAAGGCGCGTAAAAGAGCGAAGAGAGAGGCGCGTGGGAGACGATAATCGCATACCATCAGGCGATCTGTCTGCTCGATTCCCGCGGCCGGTCATAAATCATAAAAACCCAGCTTGTTATAAAAACAGTAACTTATTTATTACAAAAAACTAAGACAAAAATCATATCAAACAATTAACTAATTTAAATATCGACTACGTACACGTAAATGTTTAAATTTTCATAGGTCACATGAAATCACTTAGCCTAGGTAGTTTTTGAAAGAGTCGAGCGGCACGCTTTTGATATTTGCCGCCAAAAAGCCGTGAGGTGGCCGCGCACCGCCCGCGATCGTGCCGCATGGCGTCGGCATTCTTTGTTTTTTGCGGAAAGTCGATAAAAGAACTGTATTGTTTTGAAATAGATTTTCGAATTTAGTTGCGGTTTTTCTCTCGAGTTAAAAGGTTGTCGTCTGATTTGAGTTTCACTATTAGGTCGTGTTTAAAAACGTAGTGTTGTGTTGTTAAGTTTTAAGTGATACGTGTATTGATTTATGGTCAAAGATTTTCAAATTTCAAAATGCAAAAAAAAACACTTTCTAACAACTTGAAGTTTTGACTTTTAACGTGACTGGTGACGTGGGTGACACCTTGCCGCGGTCACCTGATGGTCGATGAATTCCGTGAACGATTCGGCATGTACTGAGGATGACTGCTTTTTGTAAGGTTATGTATGTGAATAATTGTGAGTAGGTGTATGCTATGTGTTTTGAGGGATATGTGCAGTCTTTTGGGTATGATGCCCGTGGTCGAAATGATTACGGGTATTGGTTAGATTACGTTAACTATTATTATTATTAAGTTGAATATTATTATTATGTTCAAATTATCTTAATATTATTCTTATTGCCCTATGCTGTCCCGTAGTTGGGCAAAAACCTTCCACTCATGTTGGGGCCAACCTGTATGCATCCAGCTTTCTTTTTATAGACCGGCCGCGCACGAAAGTATTATTTTTGAGGAGTTTTGCCGGGGAATTGTTGACGTTGTGGTTTTTGTATATCATTCATAAATTTGTGTTATTTCGGTTCTATAAGTGTAATATTAGTATATTATTAACCATTAAATGTTCATTAACGTGCATAAGTGTGGACAAGTGGTACAACAAACAAAAAATGTGCTATTTTGTGTTCCCTCCAAAACTCTCTAGGAACTTTCAGTAAGCTTCTACCACTTAACTGAATCGACTGACTTGACTCATTGAC
Source organism: Phengaris alcon alcon (assembly GCA_037179445.1). Taxonomy (NCBI): domain Eukaryota; kingdom Metazoa; phylum Arthropoda; class Insecta; order Lepidoptera; family Lycaenidae; genus Phengaris; species Phengaris alcon. Next base: position 191,898 of record JAYRCH010000635.1, on the reverse strand, counting down.
TGCACTAACTATTTATTTGGACTTTGACTAGTCTTTAGACTTGACGATTTAGAAATACGGTGTTGAAAATTGACACAAAAATTCTATTTCCCGTCTTTTTAACTTGACACTGGCAAATGGTTTTAAGCCGACGCCATATATTTAAATTTTAAAAAAAGTATTATTTTTGGGTTATTTGAGTTTTTGAGTTCATGACATCTGACAGCTGTTTGACACGACAAGGATCCGACTTTGACGAAGCGCTGTATGGGCCCAGAAAGTGTCAAAAATTCCTATTGACAGTTTTGGAAATCACTTCCGCCACCAGATGGCACTTTATGTGAGTCGGGGCTGCCTACTAGCTATGGAGTGTAGAGGAAAGGAGGACTTTAAGGCTGAAAAGCTAAAAATTATCCGACAAAACTGGCCATAGTGGCGCTAGAGTGCTTATAGCGGGTATGATATGAAGTTAGCAATAAGAGATGGAGTGAAGTTAGTTGAGTTAAATAACTAACCAATAACTAACTCTCAACTAAATTCACTCCAACTCTTATTGCTAACTTCATTTACTTTGAAATAAAGTTAGCAATAAGCATGTTGCTACTGTGGCGCCACTCTAATTTGACGCATTTCAGCGGACACTAAATATATACAGAGGTAGTTCCCCTTTCCTCTATACTCCATACTCCTAGCGGCAGAAACAATATCGAAAACTCTCATTACATACCTGTTCAACTGCAAGTTTTTTAAACGTTTGCGAGAGAAAATCAGAACTATGTACAGCTTGGCGAAAAGTGTATGACGCAGTGACACCAGCAACAAAAAATATTTTCGATTGTATCATCTTTTATCTTTGATATAAATCATGTTTATTTATTTTAAAATTAAATGTTTAAATTAAGTATGCCATCCCAATCTAATAAGGATAACAATTAACAGACGATACAGACGAAAATGTTTTTAGTTCCTGCTGTCACCGCGTCATAATTTTTGACAAGCTGTACCTATCAGTGCTATATCTTGTAATAATTATTATTACATAGTTTTACGTATTATGATCGGTGTAATTACGTACGTAACTTATTATCATTAATAATAATTTACTAATGCGACGTTGGGCACCCTTTTATACATCTACTTAGTTTCATTGTTACCTACAGTTCAACCACGTTACATCTTTCGGTTATTGTCGTTTTTCAGACACCGTCTGTAATTTTGATAGAAAAGCGATGATTGCCGTTGAACATTAAGAATTTTGTTGCACTGTACACAGGGTTCGTTATTTGTCACGCAACATTTCGTGCGTGATTTACGAACCACACTGCAGGCGGTATAGAGCAGGGATTCCTAAAGTGGGTTCCGTGGATAGTCATCAAGGTTCCGCCAAAATGATTTGAAATTATGAAATCCAAACATCCGTCACTTTTGTGTGCGTACAGTTGTACGTCACTGCAATTTGCATACATTAAACATAGAACGCGTGTACTAAGGCGGCGCGGCGTCCGGCCCGTGCATCAGCTGACGGGTCATTGGCCGGCGAGCGTAATGAAGTAAATTACATTGCGTAATGAAGTAAAAATAATAAAATTTTAGATTTTAATAAAAAATCTACTTCTAGACAGCTTGTTCTTAAGATAAAAAGGTATGAAATGTAAAAAAAAATATTTTTGAAAAAAAAAAATAAAAAAAAATAACATTTTTGTAATGAGAAAAGGTAGTATAATCATATCCCAAAATTAATGGAAGCTGTCTTCTTGCACCCTGTATATATACATACATATATATATATATATAGACGAAATTGATTCTATATTGTTTTTTTTATATTGATTTTTAGTACAAATATACCGATTTTAGATCGCAAATCTACCGATTTCGCTTTTTGACGTTCGAGACCACTGCTTTGAAGTTTGGTTGAAGCAACTTGCAGTACTAGTACCTACTTATCATCTATGGAAGCAACAATATATTTCAAATTTCAATACTTCGTGTTTTGCAATTTATATTACATTTAAAGTAATGTTTCATTGAGTATAGCTTTTATTTTTCTTTGTTGTAGTTATTGTGTAGTAGAAGATTCACATAATGCTTTTCTGGGTTTTGTGTTTGTGTTGGACACTTGCTGCTTGCCAAAGTGATGAAATAATTTTTAACTACAATAACACGTAAGTATCCATAAACTTTATTGAAGCAACAAATATTAATTGCATCGCCAGATGTGACTAAGTTGTTATATTGGGCTTTGGAAAACTGGAATTAGAAGTTTTGTAGAATTATTAATAGTGAGTAGACGTCGTTCCTTAAACGAAATTATATCTTATGATAAATACACCATATTTAAATTGATATTTGTATTTGAAACTTTGAACTACTAGAATATTATGTAGTAATGAGGTATGATTACAAAGAGAGCAACAATCAGTGCCCACAAGTAACCATCCGGCTTGTATGAGATTTCTCAATGATGTTCTCTTAGTATTATTGAGCTTGTAAATCAGTTTGTTATGTTACATTAAATGGAATACATAGATATCTCAACACAGTCATTGTAGTTTGTCACTAATGAGTCAGTGTTTTATTGTAATAATTATTATTTCCTTTCACATTATGATAAAATAAGAAATACCCATATTGTTTAATTTAAATTTAAAAAAAAAAAACATATATAGATATTTAAGGTTTGTAAAAACATTTGCAAATTAGGAAAGGCCCAGTGCACTAATCAGATAAATAATATTTTTATGTGTAGTATTATTAATACCTCCTAAATATATCATGGAGAATCGAACCCACAACCTCCGAGTCGGGAGCCAAGTATAAGTAAAGTATGTTTATTTAGTAATTAATAGAGTATGTTTGGCGCTGACTCAAAATTACTTTAGCAAACTGACATTAGTTTAAGAAATTAGTTATTATGGGAAATAAAAAAGGTTTGTTATTCTTTGCTTTAAGTTTTATTGAAGGTTAAATTTTTTGTTATTTTTAAATAACTGTTTAAAGTTCAAACAGCAAGTAACTATTGTGGTTATAGAAACAGTGCAGTGAACTGTCTATTTAGCCGTAATACCTTCAATTATATTTGTTTCAGATATAATTACAATGTGCAATATATTGTGGAAGTCAGTAAGAATGTTGAGTACATCATGGAGTTTGGCGGGGTAAGTGTGTAACTTGATGGCTGGTGATGTACTCGTAGTTTCTATGGTGCTGCGAATGTCCAGGGGAAGTAGGGAGGGTACTTGCCTGTAAATTTCTTATTACTTAATTGAATAGTGCTCTGAAATATAAGAAAGTTTACAAAAGGAACCATATACTAAAAATCAATATTTTCAATGAAACTATAAATTGTTTATATCACTTTTGTAAGTCTTGGGAATACGCCCTTTACAAAAGTTGTACTGGCAGGCTGGCAGGTGACGGCATATGCTTGTAAGTTGCTATGAAATGTATGGGCACATTTACAAAATTTCTGATATCTTCCAAAGTTTGCGTGTTTATATTTATACTTACCATAGTAAATCTTTTTATATTTCATGTGTAAACTAATTATGTAGGTTTTTTACACTAATTTTGTTACTTTGCATTTGCACCTAATTACAAAACTACAGATAAAATCTTAATAACTATTTCCTATCATTTTAATCAGCAGTACCTAATTATGTCCAAATGTTTAAAAAAAACTTTACATGTACCCAATAGGGAGCCATCCATATATTACATCACACGTTAAGGAGGGATCGACGAAGTGTGACATTGTGTGACAAGGGGGTGAAAGTTCCTAGGGAGTTTTGGGAGGGAACACAAAATAGCATGTTTTTAGAAGTTGTACCACTAGCCCACACTTGTGCACGTTAACTTATATTTAATGGTTAATATTCTACCAATATTACACATTAAGAACCGAAATAACACAATCTTATGAGAAATACAAAAACCACAACGTCACCCATTGAATTACCCGGCAAAACTCCACAGACCACGTTAATTGTAGAATGTGGATAGTAATTTGTCAAATGTCACTTTGTCAAAATACCTTTTGGATTTTGTCTCTTTTTTTTTTTTTTTATTTTTTCCTATGCTTATTCCATAGGTAAGGCGCATAGCCATTACTCGACTGCGCCATAATTCCCTAACGTTGTCTTGTGTGTGTAATTGTTGTTTGTTTTTATGTGGTTAAGTCACTCATTGGCCCTTGCAGAATACCAGTGCAAGCAGGCTTGCTTGCTGCGTATAGCTGAGCTAGGGTCCATTTGTAGCATCACACAACATACATAGTATGTATCAAAATGTACCTAATTTAAGCTTATTCTGTATTTCATTTTGATGTGTGTTGTGTTATGATAAAATAAACTTATTCTATTCTAAATTTCGTGACGTCACATTTAAAAATCTATTTTAATATAATTGTTAAATAAAACACGAAACCTTAAAGTAATAACGAAAAACATTTGTAACTCTATCTGTAGAATCATAAGGATCAAATTGTTTTGTCGGCCACTCGCTCTACTAGTGTTACGCGCCGACCGCTTAATTACCGTTTGATAAATGCCGTTAAATGCACCGTACCTAGTGGTGATATTGTTTCTGTTTCATTGCACAATTGACTTTCGCAGATGACACGTCGCGTCGCGTCGTCGTTTTATTAGTTCTGCTATTTTTAGATTATATTGTTATATTGTGGTACCTACTGACGAAACAAGTTTAAAATGAAAAAAAAAAAATAAACACGGACCACACACTACACAACAGACGGCTATCAAATTAGAGGAGCTTCAATTGGAATGTCTTAGACATCCACCGTACTCTCCGGACCTTGCTCCAACAGATTACCATTTTTTTTCGAAATTTGGATAACTTCTTGCAATTGAAAAAAATTATTTCTTGGCATAAAGTTCAAAATTCAAAAGTGGTACACCGGATTTGTCTTTGACCTTACCTATGTAGTATGTACACAGATATCTTTCATTAATCTTTGTGCTCTTTGATTAATCGTTTTTTGTTTGTTAATTTGTTGCAATGCTTGATTTAATGCAAAAATGATTATAAATGATTTTTAATAATTAATTTTATTGAAAACCATTTAAATTGAAAAAGAAGAAATTGCGGAACTGATGTTTTAATTCAATAATTTTTCTAAATGTAAAATTGAAAAAAATGTGACGTTACACTAGGGAGGCATACATGTTACACCCCTTACAAATGTGATTAGCTGTGACTAGACTAGACTAGACTAGGACTGGGTCGAAAATCATGAAATTCGTGTGACGTAATTAATTGTATAAATTTATTAGTAATTAGGTTGTGACGTTATGTAGGGTGTCCCAGAAATTTAAAGTTCGATATTTTTTTACGCATGCGGCATGCCCTCTTAAAATGTTCGTATTGACCCAATATACCCTAGAAAAATATATAAGCGCATTTGATAAACGATAACCCGTGCCGACTTGCGATTTTAATTTTCCCATACAAGTTACAAGGGGACAATCCTATGACCTGCAATTAAATGTTTCATTTGTCGTTTCATACGTGGTTTTTTAAGTTTTCTTGTGCGCAATTGTTTATTGCGTACCTAAGATTTCTGTAAAATTCAAGAATGGTAAAAATACTGCCTAGCCACCAAATAAATTGTGCAAAATCAACACATAATCGTCAAGTTTTGGGAGCCCTATTTTAAGTGTATTTTACATTATTTATGAAGTCAAACTGACTGCCATTTAAATAAACGTAATAATAATAAGATTGTTCGCGCCAACACTAGCGCGACGTATAGAATAAACACAAAGGACATTCAATTCGGCCAATCACAACCCGAGTATGGCCGACAGACTCAGGGGCGCTGTCAGAGAGTGACGTACACTTGCATTTAGATACCCTTCCGCGCCGGATGCATTTTCAGCTCATCCCGAAACCTAGTGAACGCGAACGCGTGTGCGCATATTTATTTGTACTCGTTAATATAATACCAAATTCGCCGGCGAACCGCGATAAATCTATCGATAATCCGCTCAACAGCTGTGTAGTGTAGTGAGAAGAAACCTCCGCCCAGATACAGAACCACCAGCTCAACAATAAGGTCAGTCCCAGATTTCTCCAGCCCTCACATTAACCTATATACCTACTTCCCTCAGCTCAAAGTCGTATGTGTAAGTTCCTAGCTTACACATTTCTTGGTCCTTCGAGCCGGATGCATTTTCAGCTCATCCCGAAACCTAGTGAACGCGAACGCGTGTGCGCATATTTATTTGTGCTCGTTAATATAATACCAAATTCGCCGGCGAACCGCGATAAATCTATCGATAATCCGCTCAACAACTGTGTAGTGTAGTGAGAAGAAACCTCCGCCCAGATACAGAACCACCAGCTCAACAATAAGGTCAGTCCCAGATTTCTCCAGCCCTCACATTAACCTATATACCTACTTCCCTCAGCTCAAAGTCGTATGTGTAAGTTCCTAGCTTACACAAAGTTTATAAAACATATTCTGACAACTTAAAAAGGTTATAATTCAGGAAGACAAATCATTTTCAAAGAAACAAAGAGAGCAAGGTCACCCAAACCATTGCTCAGGTGGTTTAGACAAAAAAATTCCGGAGAAAGAAAAAAACTTAGACAAAACCGATTACAAGAAGAATAAATAATGTTAACTTTGTGTCATTTTCTTCATTATTTCATATTTTTTAGTCTACACCACCTAAACAATGGGTTCGTTCGACCTGGCTGTCTTTGTTTCTTTGAAAATACTTTTCTCCCTCAATTTTCATCTTTTGAAGGCATTAGGATGTGCAATATCAAATAATGTTTTACAACAAAGAGTTATTATTTTTAATTTCTACGTTTTCTGTAAATAACATGGAATATCCAAAAGATTCGGTCATATAACAGATTCTGAGTTCTGGATGCAGCATGCCAGACGAGATTTTCTCGTCTATGTACGAATCCAGGGCAGAAGCAAACAAAATGTCATATTATGTATCGACATAATTGAAAAGAACTTTTTTTTTTGCCAATTATTGCTACATTTGACTATAGAGAACAGCTTCTTGGACTTAAAATACCAGGGAGCTTATAGGGTAAGATCAAGCTAAAGACATCTAAACTGCACTCTTTGACAGGAATCTTCATAATAAGTCGGCACGGGTTGCAATCATCCTAGAAAGATACAAATTCATATTTAGATTAGCACTATAATAAATTAAAATTTCCAAAAAAGATGTTTTTGCCCATATTTTACGACACCCTAACCAATAGTAAGTATTACTTCCTATCTGAATCAAAACCATTAATACCCGGTTACTGCGGTTATTGTCGGTAGTTAATCGATTCAATAACGCTTTCGGATGGATGGGATAATGCAAACGCGTTAACCAAGCAAAAGCGCTATAGAATTGATAATACTACCGAGAAAAATCCTGAGAAACAGTTGCAGGCGCACGGCGCGCTGGACACGCCGGCGCGCGTCACGGTGGCCAGTGACCGCGCCAACCGCTCCTACCCCGTCTTCATCACCGCCCGCCAGCAGAAAGGTCAGGCTTATTACCTACTATCTGATTAAACACAATACGATGATGTTCTATGACCGAATAAAATCATTTCGTATTGTATGCTTTTTATCCCCCGACCCAAACAAACACACCTCGTGTTAAGTTTGACGTGTCGTTTTATCCGGAAAAAGTACAGTGGCCCTCAGGAACACTGTACTTTTAAAAAGTAGCCTATGTTTTAATACAGAACCTAAACTACTACTATACCAAATGTATTCAAAATCTGTTCAGTAGTTTTTGCGTGAAAGAGTAACAAACATACATCCATCCATCCATCCTCACAAACTTTCATATTTAAGAAACATAAAAACATACAGAATATATAGTATATATAATATATGTAATAATAGTAGCTCCCAAACATATGAACTGATTTTGATCTAGTTGTTTTTGTTTGAAGGGCGACTTAATGGCGAGTGTTCTTAGCTACAACTTATCGACATCAGCGCGCTATAAACTAATTGACAATCACGGCCGTCGGGGGTTACAATTATCTTTATTACATACTCATGGAGAGCTTCACATCGTGTATAGAGAGTACTGGGTTGTGACTGGCGTCTGATGGACGGTCGCCACTTGCAGGTGTGTTCGCGTGGCAGCTGCCGCTGGTGGTGGAGGCGGCGGGCGGCGTGCAGGAGTTCTGTAACGTGTCGCGCACGCTCTGCCCGCACAACAACCTGTTCGCGCGGGACGAGCGCGCCTGCGGTGAGCGCCGCACACGCAATAAATTTAAAATGAAAATTACCTACAAACTTACGGTTACAAATTTTCTCAACTAAGTACAAAAAGCAATGCGCAAACAAATATAAATTTAGTAAGACACTAATAAGTAGTATCTGAGTTCGAAACTATTATTATTAGAATAATAATAATAATTATTAATAATATTAACGAATCGAAAGTGTTATCTACATATTATATAAAAATAATTATTCTGCAATACACAACGATTGACCGAGCTCCGTGTGTCGCAGACGCGGCGGCGGGCAGCGCGCCCGCGGTGCACGTGTCGTCGTCGTCGGCGACGCCGGTGCGCGTGGGCGTGCTGCTGGAGACGGTGGCGGACTTCTACGTGCGGCTGGACGCGCCCGTGAACCTCACGGTGACCCCGAGCCAGCCCAAGTACTACTTCTACCCGTTCAGCCAGGGGCCGGATGCGCGCCTCGACCTCGCCCGGGAGGCGGAGAGCAAGCGCACATTCTGCGGCGGCGGCCCGCCGGAGCCGCCGCGGGCGCCGCCGCCGCGCGCGGGCTGGCTCGGGCGCTCCAGGAGCGTGATCGTCACCGTCGAGGCCGACGACGACATCTGCGCCGTCGTCTCCATACAGAACTACTCGGTGAGTGTTCCTCCCGCCTTGTCGCTGAGATAATACGGCCACGATCTCGGCGACTTGCGGCCATCGTGGTTTTTTCATATAATTTACTCTGTCATTTCCATAGAACCACGATGATTGCCGAGTGCCATTAGCAACATGGTTCTACTGTACATACCATTTCTGTAATTGATTTTGCAAGACGTTATGTTATAATGGCGCGAGTGTCAACATTCGGTGTCTTGTGTATTTTTCAAATTTGGAAATAGAATAAAGGCTATTACACTATAGAGTAATAATCTAAATTACTGATCCGATGTTATTGAATGCGGTGTTCACATTCCAATGTCCGTAATAACGGCCCGGATAACATAGGCTATATATTGTGCGAAGTCGGGTGTTAGATTTAACTTTTAATAATTATTTATAATGGGAGATGTACACGGCGTTGCAGTGCCCGGTGTTCGACAACGAGCGTGACATCCTGTACGACGGCTACTACCTCACCATGACGCGCCGCGCCGGCATCACGCTCACGGTCGGTCCCCGACACACGCACGACACACGCACGACACACGCACGACACACGCACGACACACGCACGACACACGCACGACACACGCACGACACACTTCACGCGGCTCTGCGGCGCGAATGGCCCCCTCGACCTCACAGACAACCGGCGCGACCGCTTACGCTGTGTTTGGACGAGTGAGTTATGTTACCGGAGGCCCGACGGAGATTTTAGTGACCAGGGTCGCTCTTGTAACTTTTCTGGTAAAGTTCATGGGCGGTGTCAATCGCTTTCCATTTGGCGACGAGCAGTCCGCTCGTTTTCCGTTCAAATTCATAAAATAAATAAAATACTTTATCTATTTATTATAATTATTATGACGTATGATTACATATGACGATACGTTGCTTGTCTAAGGCCCGTATTAATAGACCGTTCTCAAACTCGTTCTCAAGACCTTTCTTGGCTGAGACGGTCTCAAGTAACGATTAGCTTCTCAAGAATGTCTTTAATTAATAGTATGATCTCAAGACCGTCTCAGTTGATAACGTTATTGAGATCACTTACTCAACTTTTAAGCGTCATCTACACGACAAAGAACGAATAAAATAACGTTTCGTTTACAGTTCTACAAAGAACGGATTTATTGATTATAGATTCCTTCAATATTTCTTTTGAAAAATGTAATTTTTAATAATATAAATACCAAAAAAAGTTTTGATTGATTTTCATTAATTTTTACGTAGATATTAATATTTATTATTATCTAGCATATTAATATCCATATTTTTTTAACAACTACGTAAAACGGAATGCGGATCATTGCCATTCGAAAAAAGTTCTTCTTCTTCTTATTCTTTAAAGTGGCTCCTTAGTGATTCGCCAATGTGTTGTGTTGACGAAAACTCTGCCTTATGAGTGGGTTTTATGAATAAACAAGGGCACGGTGTACAGGGGGAAGTCTGTTGAATAATCTAAAACCTAGAACAGACAAATTTAGGGCCATTACCACAGTATGTACATAAAGTTTCAGTAAAAGAAGTATTTACAAAACACAGAACAGATTTAAGGTTGATAGGGCGAGGAATTGTAGGAGGGAGGGATCATATAATGAGGATTGTTTTTTGGGCAGCGAAAAAAAGTTCTGCTGTCAAGTGTCAAATCAAGTCAATTAATATAAATCAAATAGGTAATTCGTTTAATATAAATAAATAAATAAATATATTTTATTTAATTTTTAATTATAAATAAATAAATAAAATCGAAAATATTTCTACAAATACTCGACACTGGCAGAATGGTGCAAAATCTTTGCAACCGCGATTACCAAAAAAAAGAAGAATAAGTATCAATAATGTATAGATATAGCATCTTTTTTTATAACTTTATTTTGTGTTGAGTATGTAGTGTGAATTCTGAGTTTGTTTAATCATAAATATTTAGATTTTAATTTACATAATTGTAACACACCCAAAAACACCACAAATAATAATATACTGTATCCCAATTCCAAGCAAGCCGTTCTCAAGTCAAGGTTTGACTGTACCCACGAAACCCCGTCTCAAGTAACAATTTGACAGCAATGACAGCGTACTTGAGTAACGAGTCTCGTTTATTAATACGTTCGCACTCACTTGATACGCGGTACCTACAGCTGTACTTAAGTATCGTCTATTAATTAAAACAACATCTTAAGTACTTTCTTGAGAATTGTCTTAGAGTTAAGAACGCTTTATTAATACGGGCCTAAGTGTCGTGTCGTGTGCAGCGAGACACGTTCCCGATGGGCTTCTACATCGTGTTCATCGTGAAGTCGTCGGACGAGGCCTGCACCGGGAACTCCTCCGCGCCCCTCGCGCCCCACGCGCCGCGCCTCAAGAGCTTCAGGTGAGACTTAATCGCCCTATCTACAGGGTTGGCGTGAATAAATCATTTTGATTTAAATCATGATTTAAATTACGATTTTAATCAAATGATGTTTTCAATAAAAATCAATTATTTAATCTATAATGTTTAATTTCAGAAATCAACATATAAAACAGATTTAGAAATTATAATTAAGTTACAATCTACGTAATATACGTTTAAATCTGAGATATCAATATGATTATTATAATATTTGAGCAAAAATACTAGTTTTCCAGCTTTTTCAATTCCCAGTCGGTAAAAGTAAATTGAAAATATGCTGGCTATCAATTCATGATTTTCTGACATCTATCGGTCATTTTATAAACTACGATCGAGTCTACTATATGTTGTTAATATGAAGATAGCACATTTCCAATTTACTTTTACACTGGAATGTAAAATTTAAAACCCCGACTAAATGTTCTGGCTTTATTTTCCCCCAACTCCATAAACATTAAACTAACACTATATCAAAATTTCAAATTGCCTCAAACATATTATTTGGGATAGAAAAATATCACTTTAAAAAATATTGTGTATTGACTTGGCTTCCCTTCTGACCAGCCAGTCCTGCAGTTTCGTATCGGGGTACAATGGGAGAAGTATACGACAAGGTTTTAGCTTGCCTCAAACACCTGCTCTAAATATCCTAGTAGCTCTCCATTTAAACTCCCGCACTGTGTCCGCGCAAACCCTTCAGGGCGCGTTCCGTTTTGCGCAAAAATTTAGTTAAATTTAATAATAAAATAAAAAAATACGTGATTTATTAGGATTTTAAAAAAAATCGTACTTTATTGGGGTCGATTTACTGTAATTTTGCAAAACGTTATATACTTACGTATAATAGACTGCAGAACCCCGTGTTGCGTACATTATTATGTAACTTAGGACAATCGCCGAGGGAGATTAAGAAAGTACTCGAAGTGTACTACAGCTACTACACTACAGTAGCTACATTCTCAGTGTCGTTAGTTATTTTCAGGCTTAAAGTGATCGAGACGATATCGTACTTGGAGTACCTGCGCGGCGCGGGCGCGGCGCTCGCGTTCTTCCTGGCCTTTTACGTAGTGTGGCTGGCCGCCGTGCTGCTGCAGCGCCGCTGCTCCGCCGCAGATGAAGGTGCTACTCGAAATGATCTTAGTCGCATAAAGATTATTTAGTTTGATAAAAAATCTCATGAAATATCAGTGAAGTCACTGGTCTTTGTGTAGATATTTTATGATACATAATATTATATTATGCCCGGTTTCTAAAAAATTTACATAAACTCGAGATAAACTAAGTTTAACTGCCGCAGAGTTTAGGAATTCCAAAAGTGTCATCTAGTAGTCACTCGATGAACCTTTCTTCAATTGTCGGATAAAGTTAATTATTTTTTGATATAGTTCGGTAATGTAAAGTAAGGCCAACTAGACGAGATAAAGAATGTAAACAAATTTTCAGGGGTTCAAAACATTTTTATTTGAATAAATTATTATAATGTTCGAATTTTAATCGCTGTCGTCTGTACTAGACAAAGATGATTCGTCGGAAGAGTCCTAACCTAACTAACTAACCGAAACGGAATAATAACAACAAAAACCAAGTAAATACGGAGACGAAAAAATATGTATCACTTCGAACGCAATCCAAACAGGAATGAACTTGTTCACAATTTTTTGGCGGACCAAATGTTGACAACTGCGGCACTGGCCGCTTTCCTGTACCACGAAACACGCTACGACAGCTGTAGTCGACCAACTGACGTCATTATTGCATACGAGTGATAAGGACAGATATAATATTAACTCACTTTCATAATGCAACTCAGTAGCGGTCCGTTTATTTACGTTTTTTATCTCGTCTCGTTGGCCTTACTTTAGCTACGTTCATATTAAAAACACAAAAAGTATTAAAAACAAACTAGTTAGTTTAATGAAAAACATTTCTTACTTTGGGAGTGAAACGGAGCTTTAAAAAATTTTAACTAAAAAAACAATATTTTTATGTAGTGTTTTAATTCCTTTCTGTGTCAGCGCCATCTGTCAGTAGCTATGTCAATTATTGCGAGTTATGTAATCGATAAACGGACCACATTGGTCAGTTAAGTTAAACCTAATTTATATTATATGGTCACTTTTTTTAAACAAGATATCGAACCAATAGCGCCAATACAGCCAATACAAGATAAACTACTGACAAATGCGCTTTAGAAACCCGGAAATTATCTACTAAATAAAAAAAAAATTAAATATTTGCAGCATGTAGCCCCAATAGTTATCACTTAGAATATGAGCTACAAAAGTTTGACATATTTGAAATGTTGTGTGCATGTGTAGACGGCGGCACCGCGGCGCTGGTGGAGGACGCGCGCACGCCCCCCGTGCGACGCCCCCCCGTGCGACGCCGCCGCGTGCTCAACGACGCTAGCGCCAGCGCGCGCGCATGTAAGCTCAAAGTCAATTTTTTTTCTCTCCATGTAGGTTATTAAATAACACTTATAGAATTGTCATATATGATGCCTACCACCGGTTCGGGAACTAGTCCGGCGAGAAGAACCGGCGAAAGGAACTCGTACGGGGCCACCTTTTAGCAAAAAGATAGGAAAATTGTTCTTTTCAAAAAAATATTGATACAATGTAGTAATAAGTAACTTATATAACAAAAGTCAAGATACTTATGTAATAGAAGCAGCCTTGCAGATCTTATTCCCAATGAAATCATTGACCTTATAATAAGCTTTTGCACACAAACGTGCTTTAACAACTTTTTTAAATTTATTAATGGAAATATTTTGAACGTTTTCTGGGATTCTATTCTAAAGGCATGACATTAATCCTAATGCATCTGTTGTGTGCACAGCGAGCTCGTGTTCGGACACGGAGTCGGAGGGCTCGGGCGGCGCGGCGGGCGCGGGCGCGGGGGCGGGAGCGGGGGCGGGCGCGCTGTGGCTGGCGAGCCTGGCGCGGTCGCGGGCGCGCGTGCTGGCGTCGCGCTCGCGGCTGTACCTGTGGACGGTGCTGACGGTAGCGGTGTTCTACACGCTGCCCGTGGCGCAGCTGGCGCTCACGTACCAGCGCCTGCTGCACCGCTCCGGCGACCAGGACCTGTGCTACTTCAACTTCCTGTGCGCACACCCGCTGGGCCCGCTGTCCGACTTCAACCACGTGTACAGTAACGTGGGCTACGTGCTGCTGGGCGCGCTGTTCCTGCTTCAGGTGCAGCGGCGGCACGGCGGGGGTGCGGGGCGCGGCATCCCGCAGCACCGGGGGTTGCTGTACGCGTTGGGCGTCGCGCTGGCGGCGGAGGGGCTGCTGTCGGCGGCATACCACGTGTGCCCCAACAGCATGAACTTCCAGTTCGACACGTCGTTCATGTACGTGACGGCGGCGCTGTGCATGGTGCGGCTGTACCAGGCGCGGCACCCGGATATCAACGCGCGCGCGCACGCCACGTTCGCCGTGCTGGCCTTCATCATCTCGGTGGGAGTGGCGGGCGTGCTGAGCGCCACGCCGGCTTTCTGGGCGCTGTTCACGGCGCTGCACCTGCTCGCCTGCCTCGTACTCACCTTCCAGATCTACTACCTCGGCCGCTTCCGCCTCGGTCAGTCCCCCAGCACATCATTTATACATCCTGCTATTATCATTAATATGAAAGTTTATGAAACGCAAAAATGATTGAAAGGTTTTTAATGAAACTTTTCATTTTACATCAATACAGGTTACACACTAGATTAACGACTAGGCTGTTAATAATTATAAAGATATATCTGTAAATTCCAACTTAACGCGGGCGAATTGGAATATATTATATGTTCTTTTCGCAAAAGCTAGTGTATTTTATGTTTTCTATTGTATCAGCAATCTCTATAACGTTTTCCCGATGCTAATATAAATGTGTGTGTACAGAGAAAGACATCGTGTCACGCGCGTGGAGTGCGCTGCGGCTGCGCGGACTGGCGGCGGTGACGCCCACACACTGCGGCCGCTGCGTCATGCTGCTGCTCGCCAACCTCGCCAACTGGGCCATCGCCGCGTACGGGTGAGTGCGCCCACACCCGGGCCCCGCCCCCTGCGTCCACTGATCACTGATCAGACCTCCGACACATTATTAACAACATGCAATTTAAACGTAATAAAAAGATTTAATTCCATTAAGTGACATTGTATTTCTCTAATGAACGGTGACTCTCTAATGAATGAACGGAAACGGAATTATATCGTGCTAAAATGTTTATTTCTTTACGTTGTTACGGGTTTAAATTAAACAAGAGATTTTACCAACGTAACAAACATATTAACTTATTTAAAAAAAGAGGAATGTAGAAGGCCGAGAGATCTGGTTTAGCTTCTTGGCGCGTTGAACCCAGAGTATATTTCCCTGGAAAATCCATACCAGCATGTGGAGATGTGGACACACCGCAGCCATGCCTTCTAACCTCTAACGATCCAAACCATGGGCTGTGTTACAGATAAAAAAATAAGCAGAGTAGGACAGTATTTGCAAAACATAATGCATACAATCAGCCTAAAATTCAGAATGAACACGTGTTCGACTAATAAATTTTGAAAACTAATTTTACAATATGATGATTTACAGATAAAATTTTAAATGATTGAATAAAAGCGTGATTTACCAAAAAACTAGACAACGCAGATATTTAAACTCACCGTAAAAACCGGATTAAGAAACACAATACACGTTGTATCCAGAAAAACATGATTAATCATGTTTTTCTGGACTAACTAGTCTAGTCTAGTCTAACCTAGAGTACGAAAAGCAATTTATAGCACATGAGAAGAAATTTAATTTCATCAAGGAGAGCATTAACAAAAAAATGTGGTCAACGTTCCATAGGGAAAAATCAACCCCTAAATTAGATATCCCTACATTTAGCGGTAATTATCATCAATGGATGTCATTCCAAGATTTATTCAGTGAGGCCATTCATAACAATCCCTCACTGTCTCAGGCCCAAAAAATGCAGTTTTTAAGGAGTAAATTAACAGGCGAAGCTGAACGGCTCATACAACATTTACAAATTACATCGGCTAATTATAATATATCTTGGGAAATTCTTAACCACAGGTACAACAATAAAAGGCTCATATTCACTTCGCACGTCAACATATTGCTAGGGCTGCCAACCATTCAATATCAATCAGCAGCGCAACTTAAAAAATTACACGACACGACTAAAGAATGTTTGAATGCACTAAAGAACCTGGGAGTCAATATCAGCTCATGGGACCCCTTATTGGTCCACCTGTTAGGGCAAAAATTGGACAGTGAGTCGTATACAGAATAATTGGAATCAGTCAAGAATCCTCGAGAATTGCCAATTCTAGAGGAATTCGTGAATTTTTTGGAAACGAAATTCACTGTGCTCGAATCATCGCGCAGAAAACAAAGCAGGGCGTATTTAAGCAACCAGCATCATCGAATCAGCAGCAGAATTTTTCACATCAGCGAATACTTCCTCCGAGCAACTTTAAATCTAGCAACAATAATTTTTATTTTAATCATAAGTCAAAATTAAAGGCTTTGCATGCAACCAAGATAATTTGCGGACTTTGCAAAGGCGAACATGGTTTATTCAATTGTTCAAGGTTTCAAGAAATGCCATGCGATCAGAAATTGAAAACCGTAAGCCGGTTGCGTTATTGTGTGAATTGTTTATACGAACACGATACTAAAGAATGTTTTTCCAGTAAAAGGTGTCGCTTATGTGCAGGATTTCACAATAGTTTATTGCACGATGCATGCACAAAACCCAAGCCCAGCACTTCTTCGAACCATGTGGCGAAGGCCCACCACGTGTCTCAACCCAACACGTGTGAGGTCTTACTAGCAACGGAAATGGTTGGTGTGAAAGCAGCAAATGGAGATCAGCATCATCTTAGAGCCCTCATAGATTCGGGTTCTCAAATTTCAGTTATTACAGAGAGAGCAGCGCAGATTTTAGGATTAAAACGACGTAGGTGCAAGAGCACTATTTTCGGCGTCGGCGAGCATGAAAGCAGTAGCAAGGGAATGCTTACTATACAATGCAAATCATTGCATAATAATTTCACATTTAGCATAGACGTCATCATCATGAGCAATCTTATCAAAAATCTTCCAAATGTAAATTTACCTAAGCCCTCATGGTCATACATCGAAAACATTAATTTAGCAGATCCAAAATATTATATAAAACGTCCGGTAGACTTACTTTTAGGAGCAGATGTCTACTCCAAAATTTTATTGGATGGTATTTTGAGAGGTCCGACTAGCGAGGAACCCATAGCACAGCAGACTTATCTTGGCTGGATCCTCTGCGGCTCCGTCAAATCATATCAGTGCAACGTCATGTTACATAACAATTATGACGACTTGCAAAGATTCTGGGAATGCGAAGACATTTCCCAAGAAAAGGAGATGACGTCAGAAGATGAATTTTGTCTTCAATATTTTTCTAAAACGACTAGAAGGTTGGAGGATGGAAGATTTGAGGTGCGCTTACCTATCATAAATTAGGGTCATCAAAAACTACAGCATTAGCACAGTATCAGAGTTTAGAAAGAAGATTGCATCGAAATACAGCATTAGCAAATGACTATAAAAAATTCATGCAGGAGTACATGGACTTAGGTCATATGGAACGATCAGCATCTGAAAGAAAAATGGAGTTCTACTTACCTCATCATGGAGTCATCCGAGACAGCTCCACTACAACGAAGCTACGCGTAGTATTCAATGCATCAGCAAAGTCTTCGAGTGGATATAGCTTTAATGATATAATGTACAAGGGGCCCAATCTTCAGCAGGATCTACAGCAGATAATTTTGAAATGGCGTCACTTTAAATTTGCTTATACAGCAGACATCGAAAAGATGTACAGGCAAATTTGGGTTTTTCCCGAAGATCAAGCATATCAGAAGGTATTTTGGCGGGAGTCTAAAGACCAACCCGTGCAAGCGTATCAATTAAAAACAGTTACTTACGGAGAAAAAGCAGCAAGTTTCTTAGCAATAAATTGTTTAAAGCAGTTAGCAGCAGAAGAGAAGAAGAAGTATCCAGAGGCAGCGAAAGAAGTAGAAGAAAGCTTCTTCGTAGACGACTTTTGTGGAGGTCATCATACTTTACAGCAGAGCAAGCAATTACAAGCAGATTTAATTGAGCTTCTAAAATTAGGAAGTTTTAATTTACGAAAATGGAAGTCAAATGACCAGCAACTTCTAGCAGATTTAGATTCAGAGCAGTGTGACAAGCAGACGTACGAATTTAAGCATATAGAGTCGACGAAAACCTTAGGTCTAAGCTGGGATCCCCAAGGTGACGTGTTTACATTTCAATGCAAAATAGAATATTCTGAAGCAGAACCAACTAAGAGGTCTTTATTGTCCGAAATATCGAGGTTATACGACCCCTTAGGTTGGCTTACGCCATTGAGCACGACACTGAAATTATTATTTCAAAATGTGTGGTTATCGAAAATAGAATGGGATGATAATCTCCCGCAGAATATTAAAACAAAATGGTTAGATTTACGTTAAGAGTTGCAAAATATAGACACATTTAAAATACAACGGTGGATCGGGACTTCTGAAAACGACAGGCTCGAGTTTCATGGATTTTCCGACGCCTCTAGCAAAGCATTTTCGGCAGTAATTTACTGTAAGGTCATGAAAAATGGCAAATCATCAGTATCATTATTAGCAGCCAAAGCAAGACTCGCACCATCAAGCAAAGTTCAGACCATCCCTAGGTTGGAATTAATGGGAGCTGAACTATTATCAAAATTGATGAGCAAGGTTCAAAAATGTTTACATCAATACAAAGCAGAAGTGTATGGCTGGACAGATTCTACAGCAGTTTTAGGATGAATACAGGGAGACCCATAGCGATGGAAAACATTTATATCCAATCGAGTCAGAGCAATAACGCAAGTAATGCCAAAATCATGTTGGCACTACGTTAAAACTGAATAAACCCGTCTGATTCAGCTAGCGGCTTAAACGTGACTCAGCTCAAAAAGATAAGCTATGGTGGAACGGCCCATCATGGTTGCCGTCTTTAACAGTTAAAAAGCCAACATTATACGAGACTACATTAGAGCTAAAAAATCAATACAAACAATCTAATACTATAATTCATACGGATCCTCAAGCATTAAGCATCATCGAACAATTATTAAATAAGCAGAGCAACATAACTCGAGTTATTCGCATACTTGCATGGATATTACGAATAACAAAGCGCAAACAACGCCGCGAAGGATATCTCACATTACGAGAATTACAATACGCAAAAAGCTTATTGTAAGGAATGTACAGCTGGAGCACTTTAATGAAGAAATTAAACTGTTATCAAATAAAATACCGTTATCATAAAAAAGCAAAATTTTAAATTTAAATCCGATTTTAAACGACGACTAAATTTTACGAGTTGGTGGCCGTCTCAAGAACGCGAGTGTAAGTACCGAAATAAAAAATCCCATCATCATACCTTACGAAAGTCGACTTACAATTTTACTGATATAGCAAGCACATGAACTAACATTCCATGGCTGTCCACGAATTACATTGGCCAATCTTAGACAAAGGTATTGGATCATTGGTGGTATAAGAGCAACCAAAAAGCATATCAGAAAGTGCGTGACCTGTAGGAAAAACACACCTATTTTAGGTCAGCAGCTCATGGGCGATCTTCCCGCAGCACGTGTTAACCCGAGGCCAGCATTTTATAACACCGGTGTAGATTTTACAGGATACATCGATGTAAAAGCAAATAAAGGACGAGGTATCAAAACCATGAAAGGATACATAGCATTATTCATTTGCATGGTCACGAAAGCTGTACATATAGAAATAGTATCAGACCTCACGAGTTCAGCATTTTTGGCGGCTCTCAGTAGAATGGCAGCTCGTCGCGGCACGCTTCGTCACATCTTCAGTGACAATGGCACTAATTTTGTAGGAGCAAACAGATTGATGCAGGAGCAATTTCAGAACATTTTCGATGATAACACTTTAGGAGAGATAGCAAGCATGAATGTCACTTGGCATTTCAATGTAGCGAAATGGTGCCAAGCATCAGGTTTATGGGAAAGAAATATAAGAAGTTTAAAGCATCATTTAAAAAGGGTCGTGGGTGAGCAAAAACTTACATATGAGGAATACGCTAACCTATTAGCAAAGATAGAAGCAATCTTAAACTCTAGGCCCCTCTGCGCGCTCACAGAGGACCCAGAGGACTTAGACTATTTGACACCAGCACACTTTCTAGTCGGCAGAGCAGAGTTAACTATCATAGAAACAGAGCAGGATGCTAGGCCAAGATGGTATTTAATATCAAAAATATATTTCGATTTGTGGAAGAGATGGAGGATCGATTATATGACTCAGCTCTTAGTAAGATCGAAATGGTTAAGAGCACGAAATAATCTTAAAGTTGGCGATTTAGTCACTATTCAGGACGAGAATATGCCCCCCGGCAAATGGCTCATGGGGAGGGTATTGGAGCAGCATCCCGGAGAGGACGGATTGGTTCGTGCCGTCACTCTGAAAACAAAAAACGGAATTATCAAAAGGCCAGTAGTTAAATTATCATTGTTACCTATCTCGAACGCAGCAAGCAGCGACCGTGAAGAAGAATCTGAGGCACAAAAAGAAGAGAAAAAACAAAGAAAACCTATCAAGCAGAGTAGTTTCACGTCCATGGCGATAGCATTTATATTATTTATGTCGATTGTGACGACTTCTTATGCAGCTAAAAATTTACCTAGCAACATGTCTCTATATTTCGATTATACCGGAAGTGCAAAGATCATTCGGGATAAGTGGACTCTCATAGCATACTACAATATGTCTCCGTACTGGGAAGGATTCACCGCAGCAAAAAAATTCATTAATTATACAGATATAATAAGTACTTATATTCACGACTATGACTATTGTTCAACAATTACGCTACAATTACAGCACAAGTTCGAGGAACTGGATCACTACAATCGTTTGTTATTAAATCAGCGTTTTAAGGCGCGTGCGAGGAAGCGCCGGGCGCTTATCAATGGTGTCGGTTAAGCCGCCAACTATCTGTTCGGAGTATTAGACGAGAGATTTGCGGAACAGTATAGGAACGACATCGAGCTTATCAGACAGAATGAGCATCACCTTAACAACTTGATACAGAATCAAACATCAGTCGCCGAGGCACAATACAATTTACTGAAACGCACAGAACAATCGATTCAACTTCAGCATAAATCGATAAATAACCATCTTGAAGATTTGTATAATTTTACTAATTCTCTCAAGTCGGAACATATTCAGATTTCGGACGTTCAACATTTTTTATTGTCGTCATTCACGGCGATGAACTTATTTCAAAACCTGAAAAGAATTCAGGACGCGATTTTAGATACCATTATGGCAAGTTTAATATGCATTTATTAACTCCGGAACAAATTAAAAGCGAATTACAATTCATAGGGAGTCCAGTTGACAAAGGATATCACGTTACCCATTGACAACATACAATCAGACTTACGGAACGTTTATAGTTTACTTAGAATTAAAGCAAGAATGTTAAAGGATTATTTTATATTCGAAATATCGTTTCCATTAACTAATAGAGAAGCATACAACGTTTACAAAATTATTTCGATTCCTAAGCAGATAGCAGGAAAGGCGATCACTGTCCTCCCAGTAGATGATTACGTAGCAATCAATTTAGGAAAGGATTCCTATTTTACCCTTTCCACATTTGAGCTTCAACTATGTTTTAATAATGAGCAAACTTACTTATGTCATCTCAGCAAGCCCATACATTATCTCCCACCAGATGAGAGGTTCTGTAAGATCGACGTAAGAGCTAAGCAATGTCTCGTCAGCAAATCAGCATGCAGAGATCAGTGGATTCAGCAGAAGGATGAATCCCAATATTTTTATTTTTGCTGTAATACATATCAGGTCAGAATCATATGTTCAGATCGTATTAGCACAGATCAGCTGAATGGGGCTGGTATATTGAGCATCGAGCCTAACTGCATGATAAAGGGCCGAGACTTTACTATGTACTCTCAGACCAATTCCAGGAATGAGATCTATTCGGATTTGGGCGTTATAGCTCCCAAACTTCATAATATTAATCATATGATCAACCAATCACACTTGCAATATTCGGGCATCCTTGATAACAGCGAAATTGATATAAACAACTCCATCAGTGATTTAGGCAAGCAAGTTGAAGAGTTGAAAGTCGCCACTAAACATTTAAAGACATCAGATAGTCAAATATCGGGTCACGACGTTCATCAATACAGTATCTCATACAGCCTGCTCGCTGCTGTGGTTATAGCAGCGTCATTCATACTGTGGAAGAAGTATAGGAAAAGATTCAGCAGTGTCTCTCCGCAAGCAGAACCTAGTGTAGTGTTTAGTGCGCGAAAGCAGAGTACGGCTGACCGTCAGCCGAGTGAAGTGTGTAGTGTAAATATCACGAGGGACATAGCAACCTCCCCTATATTTACCAGATGTAATTTTCCCCCAAAATCAACCTAATTTTTTGTATCTTTTCGGCTCGGGAGTATGTACGGTGTCATAAATCACACCGTAGCATTTTTCACTTCACAATGCATTTTACCGTCAGTACGCGTTCATAATTAGCAAGCACCGCGCGTGCTCCCCTGGCACTTTTATAGCATGTATCAATCTTATGTGGGACAATTAATAAAATATTTATGTTCGGGAACACATTTGGTTTTATTAGCCAAACCCCCACAAGAACTGTCATCTGGCGACAGCTCTTAAATACCATTACTTTCATTTTGTTTTTTTTTTAGCTCTTTTCTTTTTTTTATTAGCTGACAACTAGCGGTAAGACATAATCCATATGCCACAAAAAATAAATATTGGAGAAGAAGCTCTAGTTAGAATCGTTTGCCAATAGATGGCGTCTTCTAGTATAATTTAACTATTATAACTAGCAATAACAGCTAATAGATGACGCTATGAGCGTCGTTATTAGCGATATTAATTAACTACATTTAAAATGTATTCTGTGGCTGTGGCGTCAGGCTGACGTCGGATGGGCGCGACTTCGCGTCGCACCTGCTGCTGGTGATGCTAGGCAACCTGTTCCTGTACACGCTGTTCTACATCGCCATGAAGCTGCTGACCGGCGAACGCCTGCGCGCGCACAGCTGGGCCTGGGTCGCGGCCGCGCACGCCGCCTGGGCCGCCGCCTCCTACTTCTACCTCGATCTCAACACCAACTGGGCGGTGAGTGACACTCTCCCGTCAGATTCAGACGCGCCTCATTACATGCTGAATGTATACAAATATACAGGGTGTTCGGTAGAAGGTAGTCAATCCGTGAAACGGCAATCAAACAAGTGTAGTGCTGTCATAATGGTCCACTCCAGACCAAATCCGTACGTGTGTAAGCAATATTATATCTTATCTCTATAATATATGAAAAAACCTACCAAACAAAAACAGTGGCGTTGTAATGTGTTTGTGTACTGACCCTCTACTTGAATAAAATTTACAAAGTGTTTTCTTATTACCTTTGTTGTTTATCTGAGCTAAAGCCGTAAATAATAAATAATAATTAAAGAAAGAAGATCTCCATTTAACGGATTAACTACATACGCAAACATCCTGTATACTGATGCATGTTACTTGTGCCACATCTGCGTGTAACTGTTGCAGCTGACGCCGGCGGAGTCGCGGCGGGAGAACCGCGCGTGTTCGCTGCTGCGGCTGTACGACGCGCACGACGCCTGGCACTTCCTGTCCGCCACCGCCATGTTCTGCTCCTTCAACATGTACCTCACGCTCGACGACAACCTCGCCGCCGTGCCGCGCGACCAGATCGCCGTGTTTTAGCTAATTTAAACATGCCGTGTTGCCCTAGTCGTGTGAGCCGCACATTTGACGATGCGAACTGCCTTCCATTGTATCGCACTTCACTCGTAGGTTAAGGCACCTCGCTCCTATTTTACGAGTGAATTCGCAGTTTACGGCGAGAAATACCTCAATCGACAACGTGTAAATACGATGATATTTATATGTTATTGAACTGTTGGACAAGGCTATTTACTTGCATATAAATTCTCGCGGATCTTTACGCCAGCGGAATAATCGATCAAACTGATCGATTGTCGTTATAAAAGACTGCTCCCCCTACCAGTAGACTCACGGGGCTCACGTGTGGCTTACACTGTTCAAATCCAATCTAAACGTTAACAAAAATATTAAATTCGACCAAATTATGTAATGTCATTAATAATAATAACATTAATATATATTATAATAATAGTATTTGTTTGTTTACGTTTAAATTGGATATGAACGGATATGTGGTGTGTCTGTGGCGGGAGTTCTGTGTGTGAAGCGAGCAAAGATAACCTATAATCTACCTGGCGCTTGCTGTTCAGTGTTCTCAGTTCCTCGATGTAATTTTATGAATAGTTGTTTATTATTTTCAAAAATTATATTTTGAACAGTGCGTTGGTTGGATTTATGTATATAATATATTGTTGGACAACATCAATACTGATGATGTAAATTGTAATGTTAGTGTACTTCCTGTGTAAATACTACAATAAGATTAAATATTAATATATAACAGATTAAAGTGGTTGCAATAAATAGTAATCATAATACAATACAATATATTATGTAATATATTGTATTATGATGTATCAATATATATATAATGTCTTTATTTGCATAAATCATATTATTACAATTTAAAGTATATAGTAGGTACATGTTTAGCTTTTGGAATGCAAATATTACAATTAATATTATGATGTATAAATTGTAACTATTAACTAAAACGTAACTTTAAGTTACGCAACTGTCAGCGCATCGGTTGTGTTTGTTCGGTTGTCTCTCGTACGTTTATACCTATTTCCTAATTGAGATGCAAGTGCTTACCCACAGCTGGAGTGCAATCATTTGTTGAATGACGTCTGTTGAAATTATTTGCATATAGGAGACCGCTCAGATTCAATTTAGGCTAAGAACTCGCGGAGCGATTTACGCCTGCAGTGCGAGTGTTTGTACGTTGTAGAGTCGCGCGCGGCACCGCCGGGAGTCGCGCGCGGGACCGCCGGGAGTCGCGCGCGGGACCGCCGGGAGTCGCGCGCGGGACTGCCGGGAGTCGCGCGCGGGACCGCCGGGAGTCGCGCGCGGGACCGCCGGGAGTCGCGCGCGGGACCGCCGGGAGTCGCGCGCGGGACCGCCGGGAGTCGCGCGCGGGACCGCCGGGAGTCGCGCGCGGGACCGCCGGGAGTCGCGCGCGGGACCGCCGGGAGTCGCGCGCGGGACCGCCGGGAGTCGCGCGCGGGACCGCCGGGAGTCGCGCGCGGGACCGCCGGGAGTCGCGCGCGGCGAACAGCGAGCGCTTCCATGACTGCGGCTAGTTTTAATCTCCAAATCACCAAATAAAGATCGTATATGTATATGTATCGTATAGTAATATTTTAAAGTAATTAACACTAGGCGATTTTTATTGTGTTTCGAGAGAAACGGGGTATAATAGGTACATGAAGTAGAGTACTATGGTATACCTTTTTTTTCTGACTTGGTTAAAATTTGTTTAAAAATACCGCGCTACTAATTTAAAATCATTATTTTTTTAAATCATTTAAGGAGGTATTTCAGAAAAAATGCTAAATATATTGAAATTACAAATAATTGTCACCTGTTGACCCCAATGACATTGCGCTTCATTGAAGCGTACAACAGCGCGCGGCGCGTGAGGCGGCGCCCGCGTAGCAGGGTGACCTAAATTCATGATCTTTTTAAGATTTTACAACTTTCAAATACTTTGGACACAAATGCTTTTGAACGTAATAAAAATTCACCCAGTGTATTTCACAAAATTATTTATTAATCCATATGATGTAATAAATACATATTTAAAATAGGTTACACCTGTCTTTAAATAGCTTTGACATTACCACCAGAGCCCCGAGGTCGGTCGGTGTGTCACTAGTCGCTACTACTGACCAGCGAACAGATAAACGGCAAAGCTGTCGGAAGACTTTAGGATTAGATCGGAATATAGAGTGTCATTTTATCAATATTCAAAGGTAGCTTGTTTAAATAAGAAATAGTATTGTGTAAGATGTAAATACATATAAAAACGATCTCGACTTTTATCGACTGAGTGCTGTCAGAATTAACTGTAAGAAACTAGTCGCTATTAAATATTTATTGTAATACGAGTGTTATTTTATAAGTTTTCTCTCAGCCTCCAGACCTTACTCGACACTTGCACTGGAGTGGCTAGTACCACAAACAAGAAGTAACATCAGATATCTAATGTTATTAATAAACACGAAGAAAGGTCTGATTTACAAAGCATTCCGTACGCCTGCACGCTTAGCGTAACCAGCGTAGAAATGACAAAGGAAAGCTGGCATTTTGTCCATATTATCTATCAGTATGTCTAAGAGTCTAGACAAAACTTATTTCTGTGGTCATGTGCGTGCGTTAAGCGTGCTGTGCTGGAGAAGCGCCATTTTCCGTCCAGTAGCACTTAACTGGAAAACATCATCGACATGTAAGTAGCTTTTTACCTAGTTGGACTTTTCATTTTATTTTCCTATGAATAACTGTTTTGTGGTATAATACTTATGATTCTTTTGGACTAAAAATCATTTTTTAAAGTTTGTATAATGCTTCATCTATATTTCATCATATTATGAACTATTTCAGTTATATAGACTTAAAAAGTTCACGGTGAAGAGATAGATGGCGCTTTTTACTATGAAGATTTAGATGGCGATTTAAAAATTAACTAATATAAGGCAGAAAAGCTAAAAAGTTTGACAAAAGTAGTTACACAGTTCCAACACTGGCCGTAGTGGCGCTCGAGTCGAAGTACTAAAGGTCATTCAATGTATGAAATTATGTGTGAGGCAAGTTGCGTAATAGAAATTTGATGCTCTCATTATCTCATATTAAACTGTTTTTCGAGCACAAAAAAATTACACTGCTGTTGTTAGGATACAAATGAAACCCGAGGGGTAAGTAATATAACTTTATTGTAAGTATATCATTTCCAATTCGAAGCCATTACACTACACACGTTACAGGCCGGGCTCGCCGGCGCGCTTAAAGCTCGGCCGCCGCGTCGGCACGCCTCACCCCGCTCACCCCAAACACGTTTAGTTCCAGCCATTTGTACTTTACAATACCTTCCTACCGCTGCGGGCTACAACATACAGCCCGGCGTTACGGACAACCCTCGGACTAGCTCAAATGTAACATATAACAATAATAATAAAGACAAGCTAAGACATACTGACATTAATAATAAATAGTACTGACGGTCCAGCCTGCGACTCCAACGCCGCGGCCTCGATGCGGAGTAGTAGACATAAATTAAAAATTATTTACACCAATTATTGGCGGCCATAAGTACTGGCGCTGGAATTGCAGGCTGGACCGTGAGTCTATGCCCTTTACTCTTCAAACAAGAACTACGCGCGAATATGTCGCAATACTATAACTACATACGTACATAGTTTATCATGAAAAAATAGGTGCACCTCTTACACGAGTAATACTGTAGTCGGCGGCGGTGAGGCGGCGCGGCCGGCGGCGGTGTACACGTATAGGTACAATATACACGTTAAAAGTACAATATCTTTACAAATCGGTCTCTATACAAAGACGGGAGGACAAGACGAGAGTTAATAAATTTATTATCGGCTAAATATATTCATGGATCACAAAACGTTTTCCTGTAGTCTTCGCTCATGTCGGCTGCCGCGGTCGCCGCTGGCGGCTACACGCAAGTAGAGATTCAAAAGTATATCACAAACAGTCCGTTACAAAAGGGGTATAAATATTTTGGCATTACCGAGGTTCGGCCACTCGCACGGGCAGCCCCGGACTCGCGTCGGTGCAATTAGGCCATTTCATAGAAAGATATTACCACCGAGTTACCATCGACGACGCCCCGCGGCGATGCAGCCGATACGTTATTGTCAGTGCGCACGCGCGCGGCGGCTGGCGGCGGCTGGCGTCGGCCGCGGCGCGCCGCCCGGGCGAGCAAGATAAGCGGCGAGTTACGAAATGTAATAATTACATAGGTCTCTTTATCATCTAATTACGTAGTGACTAAGTAAATAACTTGAACAATGTTAGAATGAAGTATTGGATAATTTTATTTACTTGTAAAAGTTACTCGTGGTCTGAACCTAGTACCCTTGGACTGGTTTCGCCTGCTGCCGAGAATACAATATGTATGGATAATTCTAAAATGTCACAGTGGCGTCGCACCAAAATTCATGAACTACTTACAGAGATCCCTCGACTTCGAATATCAATTTACGCTCGAAATTAATAACGTATCTAAAATCTTAGATTGAGTTCAATCTTAGATTCTCAAACAAAAATTGACGTGGACTTAATCCAAGGATCGTTGAAATGTATTTGAAATCTTGATCTCAGATAGCTAAAATGAGATTGATTATTAATTTCGGGCGTTAGGCAACTTTGGGTACCAATATTCGATTTAAAAATTAAACGAATTGTGATGTCGACTTCAAGCTGCATTGAACCTGCGCACTCTGATACGCGAAGCGATGATCGCAGATATTTTATATTTTTTTATTACAAAATTTTCTAAAATTAAATAATAATAAATTAAAGCATCAACGAGATATTTACAGAGGCGCGCGCGCCGGTGACGTCAAGCGCGGGCGGCGCGGGCGTCGCGGGCGCAGTCTGCCGTCGCGCACGAGCTCGTTCCCTATTAACACACACGAACCGTAGACAATGTTACAGCAAACAAAACAACATAACATAACGTGTTGGCGGCCATCTTCACAGCTCAGCAGTGGCGCGACACGCGGGCGGCGCGGCCGGGCGTCAGCCATTGCTGTTGCTTTGTGATCTCTGCTCGAACATGGCGGCCATATCTCTTATATTGTACGATGGCGAGACTTTTTCCTTCCTGAAAAATTATAATTTTATAGATACTCGCTATATCAACTACTAACTGCACCATACTTTAAACTGTATAAACTGTGTAGTCATTACAATAAAGGTCTACATGGCAGCAGCTACATGCTAGTTTATCTACTTGCGTGTGTACTTTAGTCCTCGACAGTCGCTCGTCTGCGTCGATGTCTACTTGGGAAGTACTGTTTGTATCCTGATGATATACTTTCTACTTAAAAACATACCTAATATCAGTGTCTTATAAATATGTACACTTACGGATGTATAATATTCATATTAATTAAAGCATTACAAGAAACCAATGGATGCAGTAGATGTAGTGTTAAGTAGCGTTTTAGTAATATATGTGAGTGTGTGCGTGTGTGCGTACGTGTGTGTGCGTACGTGTGTGTGCGCGGGCAGGACGCACCTGGGCGGCGCGAGGTCGGTGGCGCTGCGGGCGAGCGTCAGGCGCGCGCGCTGTCCCAGGTCCACGGTGTTGCGACGCTCGAAGGCCGGCGGCTCACCGCCCCCCGCGCCCTCCATCTCGCCCGCCTCCCTCCGCAGCTTCAGCCGCGTCAGCTGCTCGGGGCTGCTCCGGAATGACTGCGAGCCGTACTTCTCCCGCAAGAAGTTCCTCCTCTCCTCCTTGTACTTCTCTATCCGCTCGCGACTCAGCTTTCTCTCGGCGTCGAAGCCGATGAGGTTCCTCAAGTCAGGCTTGCGCGCGTCGAACCGCTGCACCAGGCAGATCTTGTTTTCGGTGGTGGGCGTGACACTCTCGGGCTTGGGCTCCGGCTCCTCCATGTTAAGGTTGAGGTCGGGCAGAAACTTCGGCCGCCGCCTCGTCTCCTTCGCCTCGTAGCTCCTCCGGCGGTCCGCGTCGCCGCCGAACTCCTTGACGAACGCGTTCTCGTCCAGCGAGCGCGCGGTGGTGTTCTTGGTCAGTTTGTACGTGTTGGGTGACGTCGGAGGCGCTTCGGGCCCGGCGACGCGGTCGGCCCGCTCGAACGAGAAGGGCTCGCGAGCGTCGCTGGGGCTCTCAAAGCGCACGGCGAGTTCCCGCACGGTGGTCGGCGCGAGGTTGCCGTTGTCGCGCACGTCCTCCGCGCCGCCCGCCTCAGCCTCTGCCACCGCTGCGAGTCCATCGACGCGCATGTTCTCGTAGTCCCCGTGTCCGTCGCCGTCGGCCGGGTCGAGGGTCTCCCCCCGGAGCTCCAGTCGGTCGAACTCCACGTTCTCGTAGGCGCTCTCCGACTCGGGCGTCTCCAGGATCATGGCGTTGACCTCCTCTATACTCTTTTTGAAAAATTTGACCTGGCTGTAGACGTCGAGGTCGGCGGCAGGCGCGGCGGGCTGGCAGGCCTGCTGCGCGGGCAGGCTGGCGTCGGCGACGGGCACGGGCGCCTCCTCCACGATGGCCAGGCTGCGCTCCAGCACCAAGTCCTCGTACACCGATTCCCGCTCGTTGGTGGGCGTGTCCGCGTCGCCGAGCGGCTCGTAGTCGGCCGACTCAGACTTGTTCGGGGACCGGAACGTGATGCTTATTGTGGATTTGAGCGGGCTCCGGAGCGGGCTGCCGGGCGAGGTGGCGGTGGATAGGCCGACGTAGTCGGGGCCGTCGTCTTGCTCGTCGGGCTTGAGGCTGCCGTTGGAGTAGGTGGAGGAGCTAGGGCGCGAGCTGGCGCCGGTGTCGCGGCGGTCGGACGCGGACGAACTGGACACGGCGGAGAGCCGGTTTAGCTGCCGGTAGCTGACGTCGGCGGAGCTGTCGAGGTTGCTGCCAGAGCAGTCGCGCGACAGGCGGGGCGGATCGGCGGCGCGCAGCTCGCACTCCAGGCACTGGCCGCGGTCGCAAGCGCGGCACGCCCCCACGGCGATGGTGCGTGTGTGGCTGCTGGCTTCTGAGTCGCTGTCGAGCGGATCGTATCGTGGCGTGACGGGCGTGGCGGCGGGCGTGGCGGCGGGCGAGGCAGTCGGCGTGGCTGCGCGCGAGGCTGCTGGCGACGAGGAGGGGGAAGCGGCGGGCGAGGCGCGCTCGGGCCAGTGCACAGCGATCCGCGTGGCGTGGTGGTCGCGGCCGTGCCACGTGAGGCGCGCGGGCCGCTCCGCCTCGCCGCCGGCCTGCAGGGCGCTGTATCGCCCGGCGTGTTTTTGTTTACGCGGTGAATTTCTCTCTCTGCAATCGGAGGGTCGATTAAGCGCGTCGAACGTCCGCCCCGTGTGTTCGGTGGTTCGGTTGCATTATATTTTTTGTATTCGATTAATGATGCATGATGACAAAAGAAATATGACAGGCAACAGGGACGTAGTGCCAGGAGATGCATTAAGATTTATAAAGAGTTACGGCGACGCCGCTAATTTTCAACAACCTTGTAAGACGAATCGCTCGCGCCGTGCCGAGCGGAGCGGCGGGCACGAGGCGAGCTCCCGGGGGTTAAAAGCGCCACACTCGACTCTCGTTATATTTGGGTAATGATGGCGAGAAATCGGGAGTCGATACCAACATCACTGGATTAGTAAACGCAATGATTTTTTAATAGCGCATATACAACTCAAACGCCGTTAGCAGGGTTAAGTGGTTACCGGGCGATAGTTTACCTGACCGGCGACCGGGCAGTTGGTCGACAATACTTTACGCTTTACTACCCTGAAACGACAAACATGCGGTAAGCGCGGGGCGGCGGGGGCGGGGGAAGCGAACAGTTGTAGTTAACAAAAATATAGGCTGACTAATATCTACTCCTAAATCGTCCACATGCAATAGGGAATATGCATGTGATACTAAAATGGATAAAATATTTTTATTTGTAATCTTTATCGCTAAAAAAACATACCTGTAAAAAAATGTTTAAAATTTATCGTGAATTAATAGTGAAATTTAATCGTGTTTTTTTTTAATCCCGTGCAAATTTCCAAAATGATATGTACTAGCGGAACAAAACGTGACGTCATTGTACAGACAAACGTGTATCAGCTTTCAAAACCTCTTTTTTTTATATATATATTTAAGGCGGAAGGTATTAAGCCATTGCCAGTGTCAATTTTCATTGTGTCAAGTGAAACAGAATTTTCGTATAAGCCTGGGACTATATTATGATCCGGAATCCGGAAGGCCGAAGAAAATTCTGAGCATTGAAAATAGAACTCTGCGCTAATACAATAGAGTTGAAAATCGAACACATGAGTGTTGAGACAAAAATAGTTCCAGCGTAATAAATCTAAGAGTAGAGAAATCTCGATCCTCGAAATTAATGTTTTTTATAATTCGTATAATGATAATATAAATAAGAAGGAAATCTATTTCAATGTACTGACTGATCTTCCCAACAGTATAAAGTGCTCAAATAAGATACACTGTCTCTTCTCATCGCTTTGCACCACTTTTTCTTACATACTTGCACCTATCGGCATACGAAAATAAACTTTATCAGGTGCTGTTTTTGTGTTATTTACATAGGGACGACACAATATTTATAACATGGGAAATACATAACATAAGAATGACATTTTCCATGGTAATAAGTTGATTTTATCATTTATTTTTATAAATTTGTGAACGAATTACTTCGTTGTTTGTTTACAATGAACTAGTGTATGACTGTATGTCAAAGTCAAACAATAATTTGAGCTGTCAGCTGTCTATTTTAGGCACATAACTCAAGCGCGCGATATACCAGTATATTATACTAGTTAATTATAAGGAATGCTTGTAAAAATAGGGAAAACTGTACGTGCGTTAAATAGACTGAAAAAAGCCCTTACTTGAAATGCCGTCTACAAATAACAATAGAAGTCTACTTATGATTCATTTGAAATATTTTTGGTCTTTTATTTCGTATTATGCATTTTGTAATCTACCAGGCACTTCAAACATGGTGTATCACCGGTTCGGTTCGCCGCCGCCCGGCGCGTCGTGCCACACCACCCAAATATAACGTTGTCACAAGACGCATGCACGTCACATGTCGTCGCGGGCGCGCGCGTACCTGAGCTTGACGCTGATGGCGGCGGGCGCGGCGGCAACGGGCGCCTGCGGGCTCTCGCGATCGGTGCACAGGCGCTTGCCGGGTGCGGGTTGCGCGGGCTCTGGCTCGTGATCGATGTAGCCCAGCTGCGCCACCTGCCGCTCCAGCCGTTCCAGCGCCACGCGCTTGCGCTCCGCCAGGTCGGGCGGCGGGCGGCGCGGCGACGGCTCCGCGCTGGCGCCGGACGCGGGCGACGAGCACCACGACTCCTGCGGCGGCGGCGCGTCGTCCTCCTCGCTAAACATGTGGCGGTCGCGCTCCTGAGGAGACAGGCGCAGCCGCATGCCCGCCAGCTCCGCCTGCCACGGCTCGAAGTATGAGTCGCAGGAAGCGGAGCGCGCGTGCGCCCGCGCCGCCCGCTCTCCGCGCTCGCCGCGCGCCGGCGATAGCGGCGCCAGGGCGTCCGGCTCCGACGTCAGCGACTCGCACGACTTGGCACGTGCGGCCGCGGCGACCGCGGCTGGCGGCGGCGGCGCAGCAGCGGGCGGCACGACAACCGCACGCGGCCGTTGCTGCTTGCTGCGGCTGAACAGCCCGCGCCAGCCCGACGGCGACCTCTTGAGCGCCCGCTTCGTGCCTGTGCACATAGTTACGTCACACAGTCATCTAGACCTCCAGTGCCTTATATTATGTATACGTGTACACTGAGAACTCACCCGGTAGCGGGAGATCCAGCACCGTGTGATACTGAGGTAGATTGTTGGGTCCGGATCCCACCTGCAATTAAATTTTAAAATATTATCAATACGTATGTACTTATTTTTATTTTCATGTTTATTTTTCGATGTTATCTGATGTTAACTGATGGTATGATGAGTAACATAGACATTTAAAAACGCTAAAATCCGTATGGACGTACCTCGATGTACTTGGGTCGTAGGTGCGAAGCGGGGCGCAGCTGCGTGCGCGCAGCGGCGGCGATGGTGCCGCAGGGCGCAGGGGCGGGCGGCACGGGTGGTGCCGGACCGCCGCCCGCGCGACCCCGCCGACGTGCCTCTTCCAAGCTGCAGACATACGGAGAGAAGACATAAGACTTTTGAATCATCGTTATAATTTATGATCAGTTATCGAAGACGTTTTACATTGACGATTTTAGAATGAAACTCGGAGCCTACCTCAGCAACTTGGTGGGCGGGTTGACGGGCAGACTTTTGGGCCTCCTGCAGGGCTCCGCGCCACGCAGCTCCACTTGCACCTCGCTCTCGTTGTCCTGAAACCCAGCGCACGCAGCGTTAGTTGTAACGCCACGTCTTCTCGTGTGTGTGTTCCTGTGTGCGTGTGCGACGCGCCTCACCATGTCGAGCGAGTCGGGGCCGGAGTCGTCCGCCTGGTCGCCGGCGAACAGCTCCTCGGCGTAGCAGATGAGGAACTCGGTGACGACGGCCTGCACGGCCACGCCCTGCAACGCGTGCTGCGGATGTGGCGATCGCAGCAGGTTAGGCGCCCACACGATGGCCATGTTGCGCGCGGTCATGCCAGTCGACTCAGCCAGCAGCGACACCCGGCGCAGGTGGCGCGCCAGGTGCGCCAGCGTGCGGTAGTGCGGCGGCGGCAGCTTGGCCACGGTGTCGCGCATCGCCCGCAGACGCTCCGCCTCGGTGGGACGCTGAACGGCCGCCACGAAGGCGTCGTACAAGCGGTACGTGCACAGTGGGTTGGGCAGCTCGCGGAAGTAGGTCTTGAGCAGCGAAGCGAGCGCGTGCGGGTCGCGCGCCAGCGCCGCCTCTACCTCGGCGACGGGTGGCGGAGCGGCGGCGTCGAAGGCGGCGCGCAGGCGCTGCGTGAGCGCGGCGCCGCCCGACAGCCGATACACACCGTCGACGGCGCCGCGCCGCTCAATGCCGGCGGCGCACGCCTCCAGCACGGCTGGCACGTCGCGCCCGCAGTTCAGCAGATGCTCGCCCAGGTCGCAGCCGAACACGCGCTCGCGCAGGATGCCCTGTCGCTTTAGCGAACGCCGCGACGGCCGCGACAGGATGAAGCTGCGGAACAGCGAGATGAGCTTGCCGTGCTTGCGCAGCACGGGCTTGATGGGCGCCACGGCCACGGAGCCCACGATGGGCGGTGGCTGCGTCATGTGGCGCGGCACCTTGTCGCCGATCACGGCCACGCAGTTGTGCGGGAAGAAGCCCACACGGAACCCGCGCTTACCGCGCCACCACAGAGACTCCTGCGGGCCTGCGCAGACGTAAATTTTTAAGTTTTAATTATTAATCAAACACCTGGCAAATATGCAATGGGTAGGCTTCTTTATTAAAGTCACTTAAAATGATATAACGGTTTTTGAAAATGAATGTGTGAAAAATAACCTTTTCCTTAATCCTGATAAATGCAATGTAATTACTTTTAGCCTCAAACATAAACCGATTTTATTTAAATATAAACTTGGTGGGAAATATTTAAAAAGAACATCAGAGATTCGCGATCTGGGTGTCTTGATGGACTCTAGACTTACATTTGTTTCACACATTAATTAAATATTAGCTAAGGCCTATAAACAAATGGGTTTTATTCTGCGTATCTCTAAGCCTTTTAAAAATTGTTTTACCTACAACATACTATATTATAGCTATATCCGCAGTCCCTTAGAGTTCGCTAGTACGGTGTGGTCTCCGCAATACAAAACTCACTCTGAGAGATTGGATACACTACAGAAAAATTTTTTGAAGTGCTTGGAATTTAGAATGGGTAACTTATATACTGATTACAAATCTTCAATTTCGAGATAACATACGTCCCTTGGAAAAGCGCCGTCTTGTTTGTGATGTTGTGTTCTTATACAAAATAATTCATAACATTGTAGATACACCTGAGCTACTTGAAAGAATTGTTAGAAAAAGAAATCTTTTCAGTGTACCGCAATCCAGGACTTCTAATGCTAATAATGCTTTTATTAGACGGTCTTGCAATATATATAATAAGTATTTTGATGATTTAGAACAGAATATGGATTGAGGGTTTGAGTAAAACTGGTACTGTATTGCAAACCAGAACCGACATCATGAATACAGCAACCGAATTTTATAGGAGTGTCAAAGATAGGACAAGAAACAAACTAGATTATAATATAATTGTTGACCCACAAGTTAAATTATACCCATTGATACCACAGAGATAATAGAGGCTATAAAGAAACTGAAACTCGAGAAAAGCCCAGGCTTGGACCTCGTCCTAAACGAAGCCCTGAAATACGCAAAAAAAATGTTATTTACAGCACTAGCTGAACTTTTTAACATGATCCTGCTAAGCCCAGAAATGCCGTCTCAATAGTCCTTCTCCAACATCATACTAATATACAAAAAAGGCGACCCTAATGACATTGGGAACTACATAATATTAAAAGGAAACATAGATTTAGACATTTTGAGTATATATAAAATATATAATAACGATAAATACTACAATATACGAGGGCTGCACTAAAAGTATCGGGAATGGAATATTTCCACTGTTCCTGTCATATTAAAATCTTTTTAATTTAAAACTCCTTGGTTTTAAAAATCGAATACCGTTTATTTATTTAAAAAAAGATTCTCGGTCTTGTCACAAGGTCTTGTCAAACTTGTTTAGTCGTTGAGAAAATGGAATTGACTCGAGAAAATTCTAGAGCGATGATTTATTATGACTTTCAAAGTGGTTTAACACAAAAACAGTGTGTTGACCGGATGATTTCTGCATTTGGTGATGAAGCCCCATCCAAAACCACAATTTATCGCTGGTTTGCTGAATTTCAACGTGGACGTGTCAAGCTCAGTGATGATCCCCGTCAAGGTCGTCCAAAAACTGCAGTCACCCAAGAAAACGTTGATGCTGTGCGTAAGCTGATTGAGGAAGATCGACATGTGACATACCGCGAAATTCAGGCAACTTTAGACATTGGCATGAGTCAAATACAAATAATCTTGCATGAATAATTAGGTGTAAAAAGTTGTTTTCCCGATGGATACCGTATTTGCTCTGTGAAGAGCAAAAAGCGGCTCGCGTTACTTGGTGCGTCAGAACTCTCGAAAGATTCCACGCAGGATCCTCAAATGCTGTATACAACATCGTATCAGGTGACGAATCCTGGATATACGCGTACGAACCCGAAACAAAAAATCAGTCACGAGTTTGGGTGTTCGAAAATGAGTTAAAGCCAACAAAAATTGTTCGTTCACGGAGTGTTGCAAAAAAAATGGTGGCCACGTTTGTCTCCAAAACCGGCCATGTTGCGACTATTCCTCTTGAGGGACAAAGAACGGTTAATGCAGAATGGTATGCTAACATTTGTTTGCCACAGGTCGTTTCTGAACTCCGTAAAGAGAACTGCAACCGCCGCATCATCCTCCATCACGACAATGCGAGTTCTCACACCGCGCACAGAACAAAAGAGTTTTTAGAGCAAGAAATCATAGAATTATTAGACCATCCGCCGTACAGCCCCGACCTAAGCCCTAATGATTTCTATACTTTCCCTAAAATAAAGAATAAATTGCGTGGTCAGAGATTTTCATCACCTGAAGAAGCTGTGGACGCCTACAAAACGGCCATTTTGGAGACCCCAACTTCCGAATGGAATGGTTGCTTCAATGATTGGTTCCATCGTATGGAAAAATGTGTCAAATTTCGCGGAGAATACTTCGAAAAGCAATAAATACATTTTTAAATAGTAATGTTGTGTCAATTCCTTGATTCCCGAAATTTTCAGTGCCGCCCTCGTAAGTACTATTATAACTCTTTGTTTAAAATAAACCTACTTAATATTTTCAATATATAAACATAATAATATATTCCATAATAAGATATTAAATAATTTACTTATTTATTCTAGTCTATTTCTAATCTGCCAATGATTTTAAGTATAGTTCACGAACTCAGCGTTTAAACACATTTTTTGTCTCAGACATCCTAACTTGTTGGGGTAGTGAATTCCAAAGGAGGATGGACTGAATATGGAAGGATGAATGGACAAGGGAGGAGCTATGGGAAGGACAAAGAAGGAGCAAATTATGTGTTTTTTTATTTTTTTATTAAATAAGGGGGCAAGCGAGCAAACGGGTTACCTGATGGTAAGCAACTACCGTCGCCCATGGACACTCGCAACATCAGAAGAGCTGCAGGTGCGTTGCCGGCCTTTTAAGAGGGATGTTTAATATCGAGGGGGGTGCCTTTGTGCGTTTGCTCTTGCCCCGAGCAGATTGGAGCGCAGTTTTGCCCTCCCCAGAATACGAGGGGCAGCCTGGACGTCCACGTTCAGTTCCAGGGGTTCCTGAGCATGGACGTCCAGAGAGGGATTCTCCAACGCAGTTGGTACCCTCCTGGGGTAACAAATTGCTTTTCAACTGCGGCATTTCTAGGGGGGTAGGGGATTGGGCCTCCGGTACTCACTCACTCGGCGAAACACAGCGCAAGCGCTGTTTCACGCCGGTTTTCTGTGAGCCCGTGGTATTTCTCCGGTCGAGCCGGCCCATTCGTGCCGAAGCATGGCTCTCCCACGGTGTAGAACGAAGATTTCTATCATGGCTACTGCACAGATATTTAAAATGAGGAGTTAGGTAGTGAGAAGCAGAGGGGGAGTGAAGATGGGAATAGAGTGTACACAGAGCCCGTAGAGAACGACGTTGTCGTATTGGCAGCCAATGAAGCATAAAGCGGAAGGAGGAGACGTGGTCGTACTTACGGAGGCCAAAAACAAATCTTATACAATTACTAGCTGTTGCTCGCGGCTCCGCCCGCGTAAGTATAGTATCCCTCGGGAATACTACTTTTTCGGGATAAAAAGTAGCCTATGTTTTAATCCAGAGTCTAAACTACTACCATACCGAAGTTCAGTAGTTTTTGCGTGAAAGCGTAACAAACATCCACGATTTCACATTTATAATATTAGTAAGGATTATGAATCCGGTCGAGTTTGTTGAGGAGGTCTGCATTAAGATCGAAGTAGTAAATATCTAATATCTAATAATATAATATATTGGGAATATAAGGGCTTGAACTAGCATTGTTTTTATCTTGGAAGGCAAGAAAATTTTCAGACGGTAGAGAGATCGCAAGCAACTGGTAATATAATAATATAACATTCACACAAGTATATGGGAGAGTCTAAAAGAACAGGGAGTGGAAGACATATTATATATTAACACTATCAAGAAAATATATGAAAACAATAAAGCTAGAGTGAAGTTAGAAACCTTAGGTCCAAGCTTTGCAATAAACAGAGGTGTGGGACAAGGCGACCCGCTGTCCCCAAAAATATTTATAGCCGTCCTAGAATCAGTCATAAAGAAGCTTGACTGGAGCAAGTTGGGACTCTACATAAACGGTACCTATTTAAGCCACCAAAGATTCGCTGACGACCTAGGGCTCCATGCAGAAACAAGCTCTCAACTGCAGTTTACATCAAGCTAGTACTAAGGTATCAATAGAAATAAACACGAAGAAAACTATGGCAATGACAAACAACGGGAAAAGACAGATAAAAGTCAATAACAAACCGCTAGAATATGTAGAGAGAAATATACCTGGGAAAACTAATTAGTTTCGAAAGAAAAAATAAAAACTTAGAAATAGAAATACGAGTACAATTAACTTGGAACGAGTATTGGAGCCCAAAAGACATATTCAAAAGTAACATTCCAGTGGTCTATAAAACAAAAGTCCTGAACTCGTGCCTATTACCTTATTTGACTTACGCATGCCAAACATCGAAATTTACTGCTGACGTTAAGATGAAGATAAATGTATGCAAGAGAGAACTCGAACGCAGTATGCTAAAGATAAAAAAGATGGACAAAGTTAGACACACTAATATAAGAAAGATAACAAAAGAAAAAGACAGTCTAAGCTTTGCAATGAAACTAAAGTGGAAATAGGCCGGCCATGTAGCGACAATCACAGACCTAAGATGGACAAAGTTAGACACACTAATATAAGAAAGATAACAAAAGAAAAAGACAGTCTAAGCTTTGCAATGAAACTAAAGTGGAAATGGGCCGGCCATGTAGCGACAATCACAGACCAAAGATGGACAAAGTTAGACACACTAATATAAGAAAGATAACAAAAGAAAAAGACAGTCTAAGCTTTGCAATGAAACTAAAGTGGAAATGGGCCGGCCATGTAGCGACAATCACAGACCAAACTTTGACAAAGTTAGACACACTAATATAAGAAAGATAACAAAAGAAAAAGACAGTCTAAGCTTTGCAATGAAACTAAAGTGGAAATGGGTCGGCCATGTAGCGACAATCACAGACCAAAGATGGACAAAGTTAGACACACTAATATAAGAAAGATAACAAAAGAAAAAGACAGTCTAAGCTTTGCAATGAAACTAAAGTGGAAATGGGTCGGCCATGTAGCGACAATCACAGACCAAAGATGGACAAAGTTAGACACACTAATATAAGAAAGATAACAAAAGAAAAAGACAGTCTAAGCTTTGCAATGAAACTAAAGTGGAAATGGGCCGGCCATGTAGCGACAATCACAGACCAAAGATGTACAAAGTTAGACACACTAATATAAGAAAGATAACAAAAGAAAAAGACAGTCTAAGCTTTGCAATGAAACTAAAGTGGAAATGGGCCGGCCATGTAGCGACAATCACAGACCAAAGATGGACAAAATTGTAACGCTATGGAACGGCCCACAAGGCAAACGTGCTCGCGGAAGACCGATAAGATAACACGGTGGGCAGATGAAATAAAAACAACAGCAGGCCCAATTTGGCAAAAAGTAGCACAGGACAGAGGTAAATGGGAATCCTTGGAGGAGGCCTATACCCATACCGGGGTTCGTGGAGATAAATAAGGAACTAACATAGAATTAAGGATTAAATCATTAAAAAAAATATATTTATAGGAATTTAAATAATTGTACGATATACTATCAAGTGTCATTTACGTGAAAAAAAGGCTTTTTTATTTATTTATTATTATATAGATACAACAAATTTACCATTATATAAGTATGTGGCAAGAGTTTATAGGACTCACCGGGCATGTCGATGATGGATATCATATCGCCGACTTCGAAGCTGATCTCGTCACGAGCCTGCGAGACGTACTTGCGCACGGAGTAGGCGGCGGCCACGGCCGGCGTGTTGATGGAGCTCGAGTCCTCGTTGGCCACCAGCAGCTTGTGTCCTGCACACCGGAAGTTGATTTTGTAGCATTAAGCCTATAGCATTAACTGCATAGCATTGTTACACAGTTTTAGGTTACAAAAGGGTATTTTCCTACATATAAAAATTTAGTTATTTTTAAAACATTCAGAAATTAGGTGTTACAATTTCTTAAAGATAAAAAGAATTAATATTTTATGTGGATTTTGTAATTAAATGCATTTCAATTACACAAAAAGTTGTTTTTTTTTACAACATTAGTGTAAAAAACCTTCATTATTAGTTCACTTACATCAAATATAAAAAGATTTACAATGGTATGTATGAACATAAACGCGCAAACTTCGAAGATATCAGAAATTTTGTGCATATGCCGTCCATACACTTCGAAGCAACTTACAGGCGTGTGACGTCACCAGCTTGTACGACTTTTGTAACTGTATTTGTTGTGAGTCTTGTAAAAACGCCCCGTTTTCACAACACTCACAAAAGCGCTTCAACCAATCCGCAGTATGTCTAAAAATATTGATTTTTAGGGTTACGGAGTTCATATTGTCCCGGAACTCTTACTCCAAGAACTCCCGGAGCGGTTTTATCCCGTGCCCGCCACAGTCGTGGAAGTGCGGTTCTATTTCTAAACTCACGAGACCGCGGTTTTGCGCGGTCACGCAGCCGCCGCGGTTGAGATTATATGATACGTTATACGTGAGAAAAAAAAATAATGAGTGTAAAGTGTCCCGACTTTACGTGTAGGGGTGATTTTTTTAGGGAGGTACCCAAAAAAATTGTTTTCATGAAATTGTTTAGCCTATTATATGTATTTATTTGCCTTTTTGCAACCGCGCGTCAAGCGATCTTCGCCCGCCAGGTCTCACGCTCACGTCTACCCCATAGTGTGGGGTAACATTAGACAGACCTTTTAAAAACATTGCGAGGATGCCAAGACGATATCATGCCGCGGGTAAAATAGGCTATATTTTTCTTTTCAAAATTTTGTATTTCGAAAATTTAACCTCAGATTCTAACATCTAAAAAAAATTTATTCGAGATAATCATCACGTGTTTGGTATTAAAAACAAGGTCTTGGCAAGCACACCACAAATATGTATATATATATGTTACATAATTTCATGTGCTTGCACAAATATGTCAAAATACACGTTTAAAATGCGGTCGTACAATTCGTACTGACCCAGTGGTCCAATTTTCGAACATTACGTAATATTTCCTTCCTTTTACCTTCCTTACTACCTTCACAAATTTTTATTATTTTATAAATATAATTTATTATAGACAATACATAACAAAATAAAAATTTAAATAAACAACTTGACAATTCAGGAATTGTCAAGCTGTGAACGAGCTGATGATGATGAATTATAGCTAAAACACTCTCGATCATGTCAGCTTTCAAACAAAAAGACTAGATAAGCAGATGAAATAGCACTTTTTAGCACTTTTATGACTTATTCGTTCGATAGATGTCACTATGTCACGGGTCTTACATATTTCTGAATTGCAGTATACATTTATTATACGGTGAATTAGTGACATAATTAACTCATGTTGACTGTTGAATACTCTCAATTGCGTTTCTTGATTGTCATAATATTTTATCGTTCTTTAAATCTAGAAAAAAATTGCCTCGCTCCGCGCTCGCGAATAAGATATTTTAATGACAAGTGTTTGGGTTAGGTACTTATTAATATTATTCCAAAAATATGTTCGATTGGGAAACGGAATAATACAAAATAAAAAAAATAAGTTAAAAAACTATACTAAAACCCGACCCGACTAGAACTACACTAATACTAGTACGTCAAAAGGGGTCTAAAAAGCCGAAACAAGAAAATAATTCCGATAGAAATCCAGACATGCATAGGTACAACAACGGTCAAGGTAGAGCCGTGGTCGGGTATAAATATATTTATATACTTTATATGGTTCGGCACCACTTCGGCACAGTCGATGTCAAATCGCAGCTGTCTGTATCTTGGGGTATACTTCTAGAAATTTCTCTAGGCCTCAGGGTCAGCTCACACCTAGACGCGACGCATCTCGGTGTGAACTAACGCTTAGATGCCATTAATGGGTGCGACCACGGCTCTAGCTTGACCATTGTTGTACCTATGCATGTCTGGATTTCTATCGGAATTATAACGTAGTCGGGTTATAGTTTTTTTTATTATTGTGATCTCATGCACGTCGAAGAAAGGAATTTTTGGAATAACTAGTCAGTGAGGCAGGGATGTGAAATGTAATGAGATCTTGTTAGAAATTGAGGGGTACAGATAGAAATATGTTCCAGTCACGGAACATAAAACACAAGAGGAAACGGCATAGCTAGAAAGATCATTGAAAACCGCTGTCGCCAAACTCACACAAAAACATTTCACGCACACTGAAAATTAACCAATTATAACTGTAATAATTTCTCAAAATACCAATATAATAACGAATATTAAGAATGGTGCAAAAACGACCATAACGCCTTTACAATAATGTAGAATTTAGCAATTACACGTTGTGACGTTTATCCGACACGCTTTCGACCATCTTTGACTTAGTTCAAAGTGTGTGACGCTATATAGTAACGCTAGATAGCCACTCTTAAAAGTTGCACGTAAATTTGCACCTTTAAACTATCAAAGATGTAAGGTTTTTATTCAAACTCGCGTAATCGTTTTTTTTTCTAGAATGTTAGAACAAAACCGTTACACCTTGCTACTCAAATAGGGACGGAACAATGTTAATGATGTTGGAAAATCCATTGTCGATTCTAAAATCAATCAATATAATAATATGTAAAAGGGTTATAATTATTGATCGTGCGAATAAAAAATAAGTTTGGAACTGCACATGAATAAATACTCTGAATGTGGCGGAAAATTAATATAATATATATACTAATATTCTTATAACTTATTCCTTGGACATATTTGCATGATATTTCGTTCTAATTGAGTAAGGAAAAGATAATGAGTTACGTATTTCAGCATTTTCTAAAATTCAGCCCCTATATAGTTTGGTAAAATAGGCTATGAAAGTTTAAAACCTAATTTTACGCGGGCGAAGCCGCGGGTAAATGCTAGTTTTAACCGACTTCCAAAAAAGGAGGCGGTCATACGTTCGGC
Organism: Phengaris alcon alcon; assembly: GCA_037179445.1. Lineage (NCBI taxonomy): Eukaryota > Metazoa > Arthropoda > Insecta > Lepidoptera > Lycaenidae > Phengaris > Phengaris alcon. Next base: position 147,445 of record JAYRCH010000635.1, on the reverse strand, counting down.
TGTATATATATATTTTTGTATGTTTAACGATAACTCCGCCGTCTGTCGACCGATTTTCAACATTCTTTTTTTGATGTAAAGGGTATAATCCCAAGTTGGTCCCCTTGTAACCAAAGTGGTGACCTGATGATGGGATCAATGAGAAATCGAGGGAACTCCTTGAAATTTCATGTGGACACATATAGTGATTTTACCTTTTTCTGAAGTAACCCAAGCATATGCTACCAAAAAGTAAGAGTTTGCTCCAAGGTATATCCTGGATCCAAAAGTACTGAACAGAACTCCTTATAGATAAATGTTTGGGGATTTCGGCGTTGTTTATGGATATTGAATATTTCGGAAATTCCGCAATCCACGAGCACATCCATACTAATATAATCTTTGAGGTCGTTAACCCTAAATTGCACTACCTAATGCGATCACTCCTTATAACCTACTTCAAGATTCGTCGACGTCACTTAAAGCCTTACTTGATAAATGGACGACAAAACAATTGCTCACAATGCTTTAACAATTGCTCTTTATATTTATCTGACATATTAGAAAGTAAGTATTTGACAAGTACATTGTACTTCAGTGACAGTATTACTATTGTAAGGAAGCTAATCACTGTAATTAATATAAAAGTTAATAATAAGAAAATTGTAAAGTAGAAATAAGAATATTAGAAAAATAGAAAAGAACTAAAAGAGAGAAGGAATAAAAAAGATAAATAAAAAGCCCTGATAATGTTAGGGGGGAGAAAAAAAAAAAAAAAAAAAAAATGGACGATCCAACACAAAAATATTTTTTCAATTCGAACCAGTACCTAGTTTATTTATAGTTTAATATCATATGCTTCATAATATTAATATAAATATAAAAGTATAGATAACTATTTTAGTTAAAACAAGAATTATATCTAAAATTAATAAATCGATGTTATCACAAGTCACAACCCTAATGTTCGTTCCACCCGCGCCTGTGCATAATTACAGATTGTACTACTTGACACTAGATGGCACATGCGGACTAGGCTCATACAATTTTATACTTTATTTCAATAGTGATACGTGTCATTCTTAATTTTCACTAATATTTTAAATGGATAGAGGATTCTCTGAAAGATTATTTATAAAATTAATAACGACTTACCGATGATAATAAACACTTGATCGTAGTAAGTTCTTAGTACATGGAACGAGGATGGAACATCGAGTCATTAGAAGGAGTTTTTTTAATAAAACACGCGTATGAAAATCACCGGCAGTACACGTCACAATACGTAAGCAACCACAAAGCAAGTGAGCTGGACTCAACTAAGACTCGCTGTTCTTAACTATGGCACGCACACCACACCACCCATCCACAGTCCACACGCACCCACATGCCCTTTCCACTTGTGTTTTATATTCCGTGGTTCCAGTAATATAATAATAATATAAAGTTTTTTCATAATTCCGTGGTTCCATAAATAATAATATAAAGTCATTCGTAAACAAAGTAAGACTTTATATTATTATTTACTAGTTGTTTCCCGCGGCTCCGCCCGCGTAAATATACTATCGAGTATCCCGCGGGAACACTGTACTTTTCCGGTATAAAAAGTAGCCTATGTTTTAATCCAGAGCCTAAACTACTACCATAACAAACATCAAAATCCGTTCAGTAGTTTTTGCGTTAAAGAGTAACAAACAGCCATCCATCCTCACTTTCTTTCTTAACTTTCACATTTATAATATTAGTAGGATTGTTTTCAGTTTTATTTTTCTTGTAGGGTTTGCCCAGGCGGAGAATAAAGCTCCAAGTGAAGATTACACCTCAGTCCTGGAGCATATAATTATAATACGTTTATACAACTTTTCTAGCTAGAGCAGAAGTAAACGCGGCTCGGTACCTTTGTTGTCCATCTGGAACCAGTTCAGCGCGGGCCCGCAGTTGATGGAGTCGTCGGCGATGATGGACAGGTGGTGCACGTAGTCGGCCACCAGACGGCGCCAGTCCGCGCCCCGCGCCCGCGCCGCGCGCAGCTCAGGCAGCCCCGACACGCGGCGGTCGTAGATGCAGCGGTGCAGCATGTCGTCCAGCTGCAGGAAGTTGTCGCGGCTGCGCGCCAACGTCCACTCGCGCACGTCGCTGCCCTCGCTCCAGCTAGCGCTCAACGGCCGCGCCTCGTCGTCCGCCTCCGGGCTGGCCACGTGCGAGCGCACGCGCAGCCACACCCACTCCTCGTCGTCGGGGGCGGGGGCGGGGGCAGGCGAGTCGGGCGCGTCGTCGTCGGGCAGCAGCTCCACGCGCAGCCCACCCAGCGCCACGCGCTCGTAGTGGAAGTGCGCGCACTCCTCCAGCTTGGGGAAGCGGCACGTCGCGCCGCGCTCCGCATCAAACGGCGCGGTCGCCGGCGCCGACTGCGACATGGCGCCCGCCCCGCCGCCCACTGACAGCGCGGTCAGCGATATGGAGCCTGCCACACGCATATATTGAGTATACGTCCCGGCCAGTCTGTTGACTAGTCGCCGGCGATCGCACCACCCACCTGGCGTTTCTCTCTTAGCTTCCACATTGTTGGGGCGCGCGGGGTGACACCTCGACTCCGAGCTGAAGCGGACAGACCTGGAACGATACATGCTCCACCGGTTAATAAATAAATATATTTATGTATTCAAATTAATAAATTGAGCATTGCAATAGATTATGAAAGAATAGTTAAGACTATCTTATGAGCTAACAAAATAAACACACCGGCATATTTAGCGGAACACAAAAAGAAAGTCCATAATTAAAAAAGTATGGTTTTATTTTAAAATCTACTTACTACACTTCTTTTGTTATTTAAAGTTTCATTTGTTTTACTTAAAATGAGATCACTTAAGAACAGATTTTGCGAGTAAAGGCTTAAAACTTTTCATGTAACCGGGAAAAGTGAAAATGAATATTAAAATAACAATTAATTAAATTAGAAAAATAGTGATTAATATCGCATATTTCCTCCACGTGCTCTTATTAAAGTTTCTACCCGTCTAGGCATACTGAGAATGATGTTATCGATGGTCTCCTGGGATAGTCTCCGCCATTCCTCAACTACGGCGATTCGCAGTTCACCCACGTTGGCAGGAGCTGGAATTATGGACTTAACTTTTCTTTTCAGCAAGTCCCAAACGTGCTCTATTGGGTTCATATCCGGTGATATCGTCCATAACAGTGATATTCACATCATTAAGATAAGCTTGAGTTACCCGAGCGGTATGCGGCCGAGCATTATCCTGCATAAAAACAAAATCGTCACCGATATATGGGGCAAACGGTACGACATTTTCTTCTAAAACTTCTCTGATATAGCGGTCTGCAGTCAGACTCCCTCTGTCAATCACTACCAAGTCTGTGCGAGCTCCCAAACAAATGCCCGCCCAAACCATTATTGATCCACCACCGTATGCAACTGTAGTTTCAAAATTTGTCTGAATGTATCCTTCTCCTTTGCGTCTGTATATTCTTTGCCTGCCGTCAATTTGATTTAAGAGAATTCTGCACTCATCACTAAACAATACCTTACTCCATTGGTCCGCGTTCCAAAGTCGATGTTCCTGAGCAAAAGTTAACCTGTTTCTACGATGATTTAGCCTTGGAGCCTTGGCGGGCACAAATGAACCCAAACCAGCTTCTTCGAACCTTCTTCGTACCGTACGCTCACTTACGGTTACACCCCGCACTGCTTCTAACTCATGTCGGGCTTGGACTGCCGTCAAACGGGGGTTCCTACGTACACGAAGCCGAATGAAACAATCATCCCTACTCGAAGTGCGTCTTTTTCTGCCTTGTCCTGCTCTTCTCACATAAGTACCGGTCTCCCTGAACCGTTGGATACTGCGATGGATCGTTGAAACTGGTCGACGAAGATCTCTGGTTATCACTCTGTAGGTTTGACCATTTCTTCGCATTTCGAGTGCCCTAGCAATCTCCGTTGGGGCTAAGTCAGGCATAATTCAGCCCTCAACTCCAAAAAGATAAGCGATAAAAAAAAAACTAACAAAAAACAGTATTTCAATGAAATTTTAAATCAAACTCCGAAGGAAGAAATACTCGAAGTTCGCTCCAGATAAGGTGTATTTGAATAAAATTAAAACAATTGCATAAAATGTGATGTTCAGTTGTTTTCTTAATTTGAAAATATTTCTTTTTAAATTAAATGACGTATAAACCAGCCAGCAACCTTATATGATACTGATATCAAACCTTTATTTTATGTTCCGCTAAATATGCCGGTGTGTGTATATATAATCTACCTGAATTAAGTGGTCCTGTGTTATAGGCGAAAAGGGCTAAATGTAAGTAAAAATTACCATTACGCTTTCATACCATTTGCACATAGTTTTAGTGATGATTTGATAAGTTTTAGTTATAAGTTTTATTATCATACCTGTGGAAGGTGACGGTGCAGGGCGAGTCGGCGTCGTCGAAGGGGCGCGCCGCCAGCGACTGGCACGACATCACCGAGCCGTGCGGAGAGCCCTGCTGCAATATCAAACGATCATGATGACCACTTCCACTACTACACGGCACGCGTAGCATGACCACCGTGAAATGCGTCTTATCTACAGAAGAATAGACAAAATTACCGATTTTCTGACTCAATATGACAAAGGCATGGTCATACTACGAATGTACGTCGCAGGCAACTAATGATATTACAATGTAGCAAGCATCAGGAAATTAAATAATGGCTGAAAATATACAATTATGATAGAATTCTCAAAAAGATAGATATACAGCCTTGTAATGTTATTGTGTAAATGTGTAGTGAGCTGAGCATATTTTGTAATCTGTATGCGATTTAAAATAACAGCCCTTAGTAAGTAATTTCATTGCACACATAGCTTTTCACCATTAATTAAGCACACTATGGGGTACCATACATTGTCCGGTTTTCCTTCAGTTCGGCCTGAACGGATGCGAAATCGTATCGTCTGTGTGCAATTTCGAGATCGCATCAGTCGGCCGGATGGACTGAATCGATTCGTTCTAGTGTTGCCAACTCTGTTTTTGCGAAACTACTAAACTCGCGACGTTTTCTACTAAAAACTACTAAAAGAGTACCGAAAACTATAAAAAAGCTACTAAACTTGGGAATCCCTATAAAAACCACTGCATTTTTAGTTTTAATATATTGAAAATATGATAATTTTACCGTTAAATAAAAAAAATATAGTAGGAAATATTACGAATATAGAAATTAAATCAGTAGTTTTAAGCGACTTACGGACGCATATTACTATGTGCTATTATCATAAGGTGTCTCAATAGCACATAGAAGCAGGCCATTTTGTATATTATGATTACTCTCTGGCTATTTTCTACAAAACTACTGCTAACAACTAAATTCCTCCTTAAGGGGGAATAAAGCACTAAATTTAGTAGTAAAACTTTGTAAAACTACTAAGTTGGCAACATTAATTCTGACCTGAACGGATGGACTGAACGGTAATAAAAATGGGCTTAACGGTAATAAAATTCGAGTGTAAAATAGAACCGGTCAATTGCGATTCGGGTTCCGTACAAAACGGAAAAAATCACGTTTGTTGTTATAGGGAGCCCCAAATATTTATTTTATTCTGTTTTTAATATTTGCTGTTATAACGCCAATAGAAATACCTACATCATTATTCATTTGTGAAAATTTCAACTGTCGAGCTATCACGGCATAAGAAGGTTAAGATACAGCCTGGTGACAGACGGACGGACAGCAAAGTTTCAGTAATACGGTCCCGTTTTTACCCTTTGGGTACGGAAATCCAAAAATGGCAACGTGGTCTAAAGAATATTTATTGGAGTTTATTGAAGTATTTAAAACTTTAGAGCCACTATGGTTAATAAAATCTAAATAATACTATTACTATAAAACAAAGAGAAATGATTTCTATAACATATTACTGGAAAAATGTACAGTATGACACAATAATTTGGTTTCGTCGATATGGTGAATTGTTGCAGTTGCAGCACAATTAATAAATAAAATAATAGCCTAACCGAACCAAGAGAATGTCACGAAATGTCTAAGGAGGGTTCCGTAACTATCAACGCGCAATAGGTTTTCTATTAATTACTTCAAAAGTTATTGTCATAAAGTTATTACAGAAGCTAGGAGTGCGGACAGACAGACAGACGGACGGACAGAGCGAAACTATAAGGATTCCTTAAGTATTGAGGAATCCTAAAACACGACCGAAGCTCGCGGCAAACCTGATGCGATTCTCCGTGTATGTGCTCGAATCCGTTCAGGCCGAACCTTAGATTAAAACGCCTAGAAACCGGGTACGCGCATGAAAAGTAAAGCAAATCATAATGAGCCAGACTCAGTTTGTTCGAACGACCCGTCAGTTGTCGTGGTCAAGCGCTAGTGCATACATCTCCGACTGTGCATATATTATGACGGTTTGTGTCGTTATTGGATGTTACAATGCATCGGAAAATAATAAAAATGCTTCGGACAAAATTTGACGAAAAATGCAAATATCTATAACATTTTAAAATAAAATCATATTATGTCGACATCTTGCTGCCCTAATGTGAATTGTGAAAGTGTTACTAGTAATAATAAATTTATCTCAAAATTTTCATGGCTACCTAATAGTTGCAACTAAGACAAAGTATTTTAATATTTTCAGATTTTTTTAACTATCAATGTAATGTATTGCCAGTAATAAGATAACCCTTAATATGTTCCTTAATACCAGTTTAATATAAATAATGTTCACAAATCATGCTTAGATGTTTTAAAATGAAATATACTTAAGTTATATTTTTACATCTCACGATATTAAGAAAACAAATACAATAATTCCAATTTTAAGATCAACATTTTCCGAGGAAATTGTCCCTTAAAACTTTACACACTCCACAACATTAAAGTTTTGTTTGTGTGCGTGTCGGTATGTAATGCTATCTATTGCTTGATTCACTTTGTACGATGAGTTTGTTTGACTATCTAGGCGTTATTAATCTAAGGGCTGAACTGACGTCAGTTCGGTCGGATGCGATTTTTTCCCTGTATGTGCTCGAATCCGTTCAGGCCGAACTGACGTCAGTTCTAACTGAAACGATCGGCCTCTCGTCTGTGGGACCCTTAAAACCCTTTATGAAAAGAAAATTATTTATTCATGGATTTAAATATCAATAACTGCTTCATTACTGTGTAAAAGTCTAAATGAGGAAGTTAAAATTTAAAAAAAACCGGACTAGAGTAAGTCCGACTCGCGCACCGAGGGTTCCGTTTAAAGTACGAACATCATAAATAGTTAGGAAACTAGTCTTGCAGATTTTTTTTGAGCCTGATAATGGGTGATGCAAGTTTATGAAAAAGCCTTCAATTATTTTTTACATTTTTCATTTATTTTAAAGATGCAAATTAGAAATTATGCTTCGTAAAAAATTAATTAAATATATTTGAAATGCTAACATCCAGCCCTATCATGTGATACTTAATTTTGAACTAATAGTTAGTAATTAATAATAAATAAATAAAATGCCCTTTATTCTGTGAATTTACAATTTTTGAATATATTACATTTTAAATTATATCTCTTAACACAGTGTGCCTTTCGTCATAGGCCTCCTTCAACGATTTCTACTGTTTTCTGTCCTTTCCGACCCGTCTCCTGTTGGTCCTGCTGTGAGCTTTAAATCATCCTCCCACCTGTGGTACTATCTGCCTCGGTTTCTCCTGCCATCCCTTGGGTACCCATCCGTCACTTCTCTACTCCACTTACCCATTGTGTCCTGTAGCATGTGGCCTGTCCAGCGCCACTTCTGCCTGTCAACACGTGTTAGGACATCGACTATCCCCGTGTTGGTGCGTAGGTCGGTGTTTCTCACCTCTTATATGGCCGGCCTGCTCCTCTCCATGGCCCTTTGACACCTGGCGAGTTTGGCTATTTGAGCCCTAGTGAGAGCCCATGTTTCGTAGCCATATGTCAGGCATGGCAAGATACATGTGTTGAATGTTTTTTTCTTTATGGTCATGCCCATTTTTCTCTGGACTTCATTATCTCCTTTAGAGATCAATATTTTTTCCAACCAATAGCAACTCTCATGTTTTTTTGTTTTGCTATTTGGTCTCTAAAGGAGACAACTTGTCCAAAGTATGTATACTCCTGCACATATTCTAGTGGCTCATTTTCTATGTTAATGTGAATTTCGGTGCTATTTGTTATAAGTTTTGTTTACTTTGAGTTCATTCTAAATCCAATATACAGGCTCTCTTCGTTCAGGCTTGTCAAGCCTATCTATTTGTTTCAGAGTGTGGATGTGAAATCCTTTCCGGAAGCCTGCTTATTCGACTGGCTGTTGTTCGTCTAGTGTATTAGTGACTCTGTCTAGTATAATCTTATCAAATACTTTATAAACATTCGACATAAACTGATTGGTCTATAGTTTTCCACATGGTCCTTGTTGCCCTTTTATGTAGTAAAATATTATGGGATTTTGTGCATTGTAGTATTTCCGGTATTGGGTCTTCGTTGATTATGTTCGAAAAAAGTGTCCCCTTCTTTGCTTGTTATGTTGGAGGTTTGTCTGGCATAGAGGTGACTGTAAAACTGCGTGGCTATTTCATTTCGATGCGGTTGTTGTTCTCTTTTTAAGCCTAGGTATCTATTCATTTCCGGATTCTCTTAATTCTTTCAGCGCCTTTTTTACTCCACCAGTCCTTGTTATATGATGTTCTAGAGTCCTCAGTCTTTTGGTTTTCCTGTCCTTTCGTATACTTTCTCTGATTCTTTTGCTTAGATCAGATCCTTTTAATCACTTCCTTTCGTGGTTTAATCGTTATTAGGTATTGTCGGTTCTTCAATAGTTGCAGGGTAAAATCGCTCAACTGGTATTTATTGTTTTGTTGGTTACTGTTAATATTTGTTTCAAGTCTTTTTTCTACTACGTTATATTTTTGTGTTGGGTCCTAATGCTTCGCTTAGGATCTGTTTTTTAATTTCGTCGAAGTGGTTTGCGTTTACTTGGGTGACAGTTATTTTCTGCTTGCTGTAATTTTTTGTGGTTTCTTGAGGTTTTAATTTGTTTTGTTGCTACCTTAATGAACAGTGCACCATTCTATGATTTGTATTGAACTTCAGCTTGTTTATGACCGCTGTCAGTGAAGGCTTTAGGGTAATTGCTTATAATGTAATCGATTTCGTTCTTGAAACAGCCATCAGGAAATATCCAGGTCCACTTATTTCGTGTATTTTTCTTAAAAGTTGAATTAAGTACTGTGTGATTAAGTTCCATGAGGATTTTGACAAGTTTCGACTTGAACTTGCTAAGCACATAATATTCTTCGTTATTTTGTCTTGTCTTGCGCTAACCTCTGCGTAAAAATCGCCCATAAGTATGATCATCAATGTTGTCTCTCGTGCTCGTGACATCTCATCGTAGACAGACTCCAATACTGCAGAATCAGCTTGCTCGGTTGGCGCGTATGCTTGCATGATGGACCATTGCTTCCTGTATCCTATTATTTCTATGTTTAGTATCGGTTAGTCTATAAGAGATTCCAATCAGTGCTACTATGTGTTCCTTCAGATACTGTTTTATGAGAAATCCTACTGCCTTTTGTCCGCCTAGTTGTCCTTTTTGGTATAGTATGTACTTTTTCGCAGGCGAAAAGATTGAAGAATATGAAAAGATTGATTCATCATTTCACTAACGCCCAGAATATCGTAGTTTATTTCGTTCCGAGCTTCCTCTAGTTTTAACAAGCTTTCGTGGGTTCTTAGTGTTGCGATTTGAAACATATTTTGTTCTTCGTTGAAGGGTGGTGGTCTGACGTCCCACAGGGACCAGCCGGGTTGAGACCTTTTCCATTTGATAATGTTTTAATTTTATTTAATGTTATTTCACTTCCGGGTTTTTTAGTATTGTTGGTAATTAATAGTTAGTAGTAATTAATTACTTTTAAATTTCGACCTCCTGGCCCCCATAATTAGACTTTAAATTATGAACCCTTTTTTAATTATTTTATTACTTGCGAGTGTCGAAACTTGCGTTCTTAGCGACATGAACGGCCGTATCTTTTTGACACGTTATTACAATACTACATTATTTCATTTTTTTACAGCTTCAAGGGACCGTCGGTAGACCTTATATATACGATTTTAATTTCGGAGGGACAAACGGACAGACCTACAACTAAGTGCTGTTATAAGGGCTCCGTTTTTTTCCTTTTGAGGTATGGAAACCGAAAACAGCCCTCAGTAGGTAAGTAGTAGTTTATTTACTTATAGTTGTAACAATATACTTAAATATTTATGGTCACAATCATAAAATAGATTACTATTATCTCCTATAATAATTATTACAACCTACGTAAAAAAGTAGAAAGTTTCAGCAGACACTATAAACATTATTTTATATTTCACTGTTGTTAAATAAATTGCTATTTTGCTTATGGGGCTAAGGCAAGCTCTTGCGTAAGTAAAGTAAATGTTGCTCTCTTGTTTATCAGAACAATTATAGTTATAACACAAACTTGGTCGGGTTCACTGTCTGTCTGTTGCAGACATCTGATGATGTAAAGTTCCCAAATTATCGTGTGACGGTCACATGTGTGAGACAGATGTCGGGCGAGGCGCACCACCATTAAGTATGTTGTTTTATTGTGTTCCTGGTACACTTGTTCACTACAGTTGCAAATGCAGTTGGTAACTTAGTAGTTAATACCTTTTAATTTTATGGCATCCCATTTCATACCATTACATATTTTATTTATAACGATTTTATGAGGGGTTCTGTTAACTGTATCAAATAAAAAAGTGCTATTTAAAAATAATATATTTCACTGTGGTAATAATTGACAGCAAATAAAAAATAACTTTGGCAAGTCACTGATGACTTTTCTACAGAACCCACTTTTTAGGTTTACACAGTGGCTTCTTAGAAATCACTTAGATTATAATAATAATATAATATGTTACCTAAGATACTATAAATATTATTATCAATTTATACTAAACTCAAAATGCATGTTTTGTAGTCTTATTTCATTAGAGATTTTGGTAAGTTCCTACATAATATAAACATAAAAATACATAATATTACCATAAAAGATCACAATTATTGCAACATATTATAGGTCCACAACTCCGACAAGTATTTAGTTGTTAGACATTAAGTTAACGTTAAGACATTAGACATTTTTTAAACTCTGTTTAAAATAACCGAACCAAGAGCATGTCAGGACATGTCTAAGGAGGGTTCCGTTATATTAACTGCGTTCAAGGTTTTTTTTTAATTACTTCAAAAGTTACTGTCCGATTTCGTTAAAATAATTTTCCTAAAAAGTTTTTAGCATCATCTGTCAGAATGGAAAATTGCAAGTTTGTAAGTCTCATAGTTTAGAAATGCCACCAACTTATAAACAACTTTGGAGGCTGATACTCGTAAATGGTTGACTTTGGTTGGATGAAAAAATATTTTTCATCCCCACTTCACATGTATGGGGAGCAACCCCTAAAATATAAAATTATTATTATTGAATGATGCTAAAACCGAGATCTATATACAATCTATAACTATACCAAATTTCATTCATTTATATTTATAATTACAGAAGCTAGAAACGCGTACAGACAGACAGACAGACAGTCAGACAGACAGACGGACGGACAGAGCGAAACTATAAGGGTTCCTTATGTATTACGGAACTCTAAAAATGATGACCACAAACCAAAATCTTATACATTAAACAAGCAATTCTTGTATGTATTTAACCAGAATCTCGGAAATATCTTCACCTCTGACCATGAAATTTAGAATGCAAAAAATCGGTTTAGTATTATCCTTGGGTAGACGCACATTTTTAATTTTTTAATTATATATAAATATATTGTATCTTGTTTTGTTACTGTTTTCATATATATACAGTACCTAATTTATATTTTTGTGATGCTTTTTTATATTACTTATTTATCTTTATATATATAATTCTACTGTACGTGTGTATGTCACTGGACTCTGGACGCTGGACCGATTTGAATAAATTTTATTGTATGCGTTTGGGTGGCGCCCTGGATGGTTTAGATTCACAAATCAGCCTGGCAGGACGTCTGTCGGGTCCGCTTGTATAGAATAAATTATTAAATATGTATCATGAAAACATTTATAAGGTTATATTTTTAAGAACTAAATTAAGAAACAAGTTCTGAAAAATGTATAACTAGAAATAAACAGAAACTACATATACCGGTGATCAGACTAAGTAAATATTTTAAAGGTATACACTCCTATACAATAGAATCCCAGAAAATGTTCCAAACCTTTCCATTAATAAATTAAAAAAAGTTGTTAAAGAATGTTTGTTAAAGCTTATCATAGGGTCAATGATTTTATTGACGATCGCACACCATGGGACTAGGATGGCCACCTGCAAGGCTGCTTCTATGTACTATTGTACTCTTGTTATGTAGTTTTAGTCATAACATTGTTTTTTCATCCTTTTTTATTCTAAATGCAATTTCCATCTTTTTGGTAAAAGATGGCCCTGCGCGAGTTTCATAAGCTGTGTTTATGAGTATGAGGTGCGTGTTTGTGATGTGTGTGCCCGTGTTGTATGTTGGTTGTAACAAATTCTTTTCAACTAAAATATATTTTGTTACATAACAATATTATATGTGTGAAAGTGAAATTTACAAAATCACAAAGTTAATCATACTAAAATTAATTACTTCAAAGTAATCGAAAGTAAAAGATCATTTTTGACTTAAGCAAGTTTTTTTATCTTAAGCATAGAATGCAAAAAAGGTCAAGGTCAGATAAATTTCTATTATAATATTTAGGTACTCGTCTGAAAAAGCTGCGCTTGGCATAGTTGGAGTGAGCATAGTCAACATGGAAAAGATTATGAGAACATGAATTTGATTCGATTTTCAAAGTTGATTAGATTTTTAATAATGCTGAAAAAGAAAATGCAGTCTAAGTATTATCTTGTCCTCCAGTTTTGATACATGAAAATGCTTAGAGGAATTTATTGAGTTGTCAAAGTGTGTATTTTTTCTAAAGCAGAGAGATTTAAGAAAAATCTTTTGAATATATTCTATGCGGTCAATATGAACTCAATATTGCGGAGTCCATATAATACAACCAAATTTGAGAATGCTTCTAACATAAGAGTAATAAAGAATTTTATAAATGCAAGTGCGCTTGAAGGGTTTCCCAACATGTAGGATCATGCCTATCATTTTATATGCACGATTACATATGTTATTGATGTGAAAATTAAAAGATAACTTAGTATCCAGAGTTACACGTCAATCTCTTATTGAGTTTACTTGAAAGTCGTCCTTTAAGAAAATGCATGTGAAAGAGTGTATATCCAAGAGTGTCAGGATAGTATTGTACATTAGGAACTATGTTCATTCCAACATAACATGTAACAAAAATTCATACATTCAATAAATGGAAAGATTAGTGTTAGGGTATAGAAAAAATGAAAATAACAAACGACATACAGACAACATACAGCTAGTGGCAGCTCACATTGTGTCCGCAGAGCACCCAACCATCCGCACACGCACTGAGTACCTTCCTCATCGTCACGGCCCTACATCACTCACACCCAACAGCACCACCACACCACACTCCCCAGCACTAGCCACAAGTGCTAACACTACTGCAGTGACACTACACAAATACAGTTCTCATGTCCGTGGAACCACTTTGTTATTGTATTTGCAAGTACTATTGTGAACATTCATTAACCCAAAAAGGGGATATGATATACTTAATGATGAGATACTTTTGGCGCGACACTAACTCACAACTCGTATGTTACACACTTGGAAATAACTTCCTTTAGGTCTTAGGGAAAAAAATTTAGGACCTTTTTGGACTCGCCCTCGACGTTACGTGTATACAAAAACATTATACAAAAATGTATAGATATATATACATTTTTGTACTATCATACAGATAGCTGCATCGCAGCCACGAAAAACAATATTTACGTTAAACTGGGTTATACAGAAATAGCAATCACTGCAGCGTAACAGCGCCGAGGCTGGAACTGCCGCATGATCGCGGGACACCGCCCGAGCGACGGTAATCTGAGAAAAATAATAATAAAATTACACGCGAATAGCTTTTCTATAGAAATGAATGCGAAACGCAAGTCGGGAAATAATCGCATTTGACAGCAGTCAAAAAGAACTCAGCAGGCGCCCCTCCCCGCCCGAGGCCGGCGCATAGCTCCGCGCGCCGGGCAGCCGCCGGGGTTGCCACTTGCCAGCCACCAGAGACCCGCCGCAATATGGGAAGAATTTATTGTAGGACAAAATAATATAATGTAATATTTTATTTTCAAAAAAAACTACTGTTCAAAGTAGATTATATAAGAAATTTTTTTTTAAGAAAGCAAAGAATACTACACATTTTTTACATTTATTTTGTTTTGATTTTAAAAGTGTCTATAAAACGTAGTAGGTAAGTAAGTAATTAGCGCATAGAAAATATTCGAAAATAAAACTAAATTATTTTTAAGTTACATAGGTAGTATTGAAAGAAGAGTGCGTAGTGCATACGCGAGAAATCGATATTCACAAGAAACAACATAACTTATAAGCAACTAGCATATTTTTACTAATATTATAAAAAGTAAAGATTTATTTGTTTATTTGGTTGCATTGAATAGGATCCCAAACTATTGGACCGATTTTGACGAGATTTGGTACAGATATGGGTAGACCACGGGGAAGAACATAGGCTATTCGTTATCTCGGCGAAATGTACGGTTCCCGCGAGCTTCCCTTTTGTGCGCTCGAAGTCTCGGGAAACATCTAGTAAAATATAAACATTATTTACCAGCAAGTTGTGTTTTGTGTTTAAAATAAGATTTTAGTTTTTAAAGTATGTACGAATTTACTATACAATCATCAGATCCAATTTAATCTAAACCACAATAGAAATATTTAGTTCGACCGAATAAATGTGCCATAACAAAACTTTTTCATTGTACGGTAAATTAGTGACAACTAAAATTGGATCTAAACCTATTTGATCTGATTTATACTGTATAGCTAGCAATCCTGCTCTGAGTAGCCCAGAGACATGATATGTCTCTGGAGCAGCCTGCACGTCCGGAACGGGTGGCGGTCGATACCGGTGTTACCATGATAACATCTAGCTATTAATTGTCAAAACAAACAAATACCTAAAAGCTGTTTTAAGACACGCCCGCCTGTCGTCCATAAAAAAGTTCTAAGTTACTTCCGGGACTTTGCTCTTTGGTTGTGTGCTGTCAACAAGCGTCTTTTTTGTTTTTTTGTTTTGGAGGTGTTAATTAAGGAATTGTGAAGGTATTTAAGTATCTGTTGAGTTATCTTATCTATATTTGGTGGTGTGTAGTTTTATTCGTGTTTGTCTTGTCTTAAGTATTTAGTATTTGTAAGTTTATGTTTGTAGGTTAAGCCGGTAACTAGTTTATTTTCGTGGTCTGAAATGGAAATTGATACCGATCCCCCGGACCCCAGAGGAGGTAGTGCGAATAGAAAACGTACTAATCAAGAAAAAAATGAGCCTTTGGTAAAAAAGATTACCAATAGTGCACACTCGGTACCATCAATCCAACTGCATTATATTAACCCAGATTTTGCAAATAAAAAAGTTTATAGTTCTGACGATGCTGCACCTTATATAGTACATGTATCAAAGCCTGAGACCAATAGCGGTCCTGAGCTTAATCCCATTCAATTTGGGCAGTTTCTATTTCAAAATAATGTACAGAATATTAAAATGGACGGGATTAAGATTGGCCGTAATCGTGTCTCGATCGAATTTAAGTCTCCAGAGCACACTAATTCTTTCATCGACCTGCCTGAAATATTAAGTGCTGGATACATTGTATCCATTTCCTCTTACAGTATTCCGCATGGGCATTGTCCGCAATGTCCCTGTGGACTGGTCGATGGAATAGCTGGTTGAAAATATGCAAGTTCCGTCAGGCTATGGCAAAGTAGTTAAGGCACGTAGGTTGAGTCGCAAGACTATGAATGATCAAAACTCCCCTATTTGGATACCTACCCAATCAGTGGTTCTGACGGTCACTGGACAAAAATTACCTTCATGATTATTGCTATTATAATTCCAGTGAAATAAATGTTGCCGCTTTGACCACGTTAAGGCACAGTATAACGTCACAACCACGCTGTTATAAACGTTCACAGAAGCATGAGGAAGCAACGTGTATAGCAACATCTTTTACATGTATGTACTGTAGTGGTCCGCACGCAGCCAATGATGTCTCTTGCCTGGAATATTCCAGGCAAAAAGAGATAAAATTGGTTATGAGTCAGGAAAGTATCTCATACATGGCGGCATCAGCGATTCCCCCATGTGAGACGATCCTTTGCTAATTCTGCCACGACTTCTTCTCCAACTGTCAACATTTCAAGACAAACAGACAGACTGACAAAATCTCCCGTTACCACATCCTACAGAAAGACTGTGTTTATTCCTCGTCGCCCCATTCCTCCTATGTCCCCTGGGTAAGACCACCAGGCACATAGATATATAATTGAGCAACCATCTTCTCAGTCCTCTAATGGAGGCGTATATCCCTCTAGTAACGAAATTTCCCCAGTAGCCCCGAACGATAACTTACTTGACAACTTGACTATCTTTTTTATTGATCTCATTTCTAGGTCTAGCGACTCCCTACCGAACAAAACTCTTGCCAAATTTTTGCCAACAGCCAAATTATGTTTCTTCTGGTCTTCCCACCAGTCATTCAGATAGTCCTTTTTCTCTAGAGGAATATAGATTGGTTCTAAGTTCATTAAAGGATACCGCTCCAGGGATTGATGGATTACCATATTCCTTTATAGTAAACAGCGGCCCCGTTACTCAAGAAGTATTCCTGAATGTATGAAATGGCATTTTCCAATCTGAGATTCCCCCGGAGGAATGGCGGACACAGATCATTCTACCGATACTGAAACCGGTAAAACTTAGCAATGATCCCATCTAGTTATAGGCCCATTGCTCTTTCTATTACTTTGGTAAAATTTTTGGAACATTGAATCAAAAATAGATTGGAATGGCTGATGGAAAGCAAAGGCATTTTATCCAAAACACAGATCAGTTTTTGGAAAGGCTTTAGCACTATGGACGGTCTCGCGATCTTCGTGATTGACATACGCATCGCCTTTTCGAAAGATGAGCATGTGGTGGGTGTGTTCCTTGACATATCATCGGCATACGATGATATGTCTTGATTTATTTCTGTGGTCAAAATGGATGAAGATGGTACTTCTTCCGGTGCTCAGGCAGAAATTGTATAATCTGAGTGTCCCAGTGAAGATGATCAATTACATTATCGATTCCCTCTCCTGTCAATATGTTATAGTTTCCACTCAAAATTTTTCCCTTTCCCCCCGATTAATTTTCAAAGGTCCCCCTTAGTCCCCT
Organism: Phengaris alcon alcon; assembly: GCA_037179445.1. Classification (NCBI taxonomy): domain Eukaryota; kingdom Metazoa; phylum Arthropoda; class Insecta; order Lepidoptera; family Lycaenidae; genus Phengaris; species Phengaris alcon. The sequence continues at coordinate 130,021 of JAYRCH010000635.1, read as the reverse complement.
CCTGTATGACATTTACACCCATGATTTAGATTTATCCGTTAGTAGTTTTTGTGAGGTCTTACAGTATGCCGATGATCTGACAATGTACAGTGCCTCAAAGGATATTGCCGAATGTTCTGCTCGACTTAACTCTGCAATTGGCTATCTGACTGAATGGATGGACCGACATGGCTTAAATATTTCGGTTACGAAAAGTTCCGTTGTAGTATTTACACGGTCCAAAATTATACTTGATGTCAACATCCATTATAATGAACAAGTTTTCCCGGTTAAGGATAGGGTTAAATTTTTAGGAGTCTATCTGGATTCTAGGATGACTGGCGCCTACCAAATTAGTCATATTTCGCAAAAATGCGAGCAAAATATTAATGTCCTACGGTCAGTCAGTGGTGTTTGGTGGGGTTCTCACTCATATACCCAAAAAATATTATATAATGCTCTTATCCGCAGTCATCTTGATTATGGATCCTTTTTATTGAAATCATGTAACAAGGTTCCATTACGAGGGCGGCACTGAAAATTTCGGGAATCAAGGAAGTGACACAACATTACTATTTAAAAATGTATTTATTGCTTTTCGAAGTATTCTCCGCGAAATTTGACACATTTTTCCATACGATGGAACCAATCATTGAAGCAACCATTCCATTCGGAAGTTGGGGTCTCCAAAATGGCCGTTTTGTAGGCGTCCACAGCTTCTTCAGGTGATGAAAATCTCTGACCACGCAATTTATTCTTTATTTTAGGGAAAGTATAGAAATCATTAGGGCTTAGGTCGGGGCTGTACGGCGGATGGTCTAATAATTCTATGATTTCTTGCTCTAAAAACTCTTTTGTTCTGTGCGCGGTGTGAGAACTCGCATTGTCGTGATGGAGGATGATGCGGCGGTTGCAGTTCTCTTTACGGAGTTCAGAAACGACCTGTGGCAAACAAATGTTAGCATACCATTCTGCATTAACCGTTCTTTGTCCCTCAAGAGGAATAGTCGCAACATGGCCGGTTTTGGAGACAAACGTGGCCACCATTTTTTTTGCAACACTCCGTGAACGAACAATTTTTGTTGGCTTTAACTCATTTTCGAACACACAAACTCGTGACTGGTTTTATGTTTCGGGTTCGTACGCGTATATCCAGGATTCGTCACCTGATACGATGTTGTATACAGCATTTGAGGATCCTGCGTGGAATCTTTCGAGAGTTCTGACGCACCAAGTAACGCGAGCCGCTTTTTGCTCTTTACAGAGCAAATGCGGTTTCCATCGGGAAAACAACTTTACACCTAATTGTTCATGCAAGATTATTTGTATTTGACTCATGCCAATGTCTAAAGTTGCCTGAATTTCGCGGTATGTCACATGTCGATCATCCTCAATCAGCTTACGCACAGCATCAACGTTTTCTTGGGTGACTGCAGTTTTTGGACGACCTTGACGGGGATCATCACTGAGCTTGACACGTCCACGTTGAAATTCAGCAAACCAGCGATAAATTGTGGTTTTGGATGGGGCTTCATCGCCAAATGCAGAAATCATCCGGTCAACACACTGTTTTTGTGTTAAACCACTTCGAAAGTCATAATAAATCATCGCTCTAGAATTTTCTCGAGTCAATTCCATTTTCTCAATGACTAAACAAGTTTGACAAGACCTTGTGACAAGACCGAGAATCTTTTTTTAAATAAATAAACGGTATTCGATTTTTAAAACCAAGGAGTTTTAAATTAAAAAGATTTTAATATGACAGGAACAGTGGAAATATTCCATTCCCGATACTTTTAGTGCAGCCCTCGTAAAAGATCTGGGCAAAATTCAATCGAAGTCTTTGAGGATCATAGTAGCAGCAATTAAATCTTCAATCAATGCCCTGCAGGTTGAGTGTGTCGACCCACCACTTAATATACGACAGCAGTACCTTTCGGATAGGTTTCTAATTAAGGCATTTCAGAATTCCTCCCACCTTATAGGCAAATTACACACTTTATCCCAATTAATTTCAACATCCAATTATTGGCGACATAAAGATCTTCCCTGTCTCTTGATCAGTACCGTAAGTTAACCCAACTTCCTTGTCCAATTGTTCAGTGCAGACTCAACCATCTTTTCTACCCCATATGAGGCACTGACATTCTCCCCGAACATTATCCTTAACTTCCCTATTGATAAAGGTTGCTCTCTGGCGAATACTCATTTTCAGCAAATTATTAATCAGCACTTTGTGTTGGAGCGGCGGCCTGGATTCCGAGGGTTAATGTGATTTTGAATTTAAAATTGCCTCCTACTTCCTCTGTATTTACAGGCGAGGCACTCACCATCTTTGAGGCCATCTCATTTATTGAGTCTCATGGACATAACAATTCACGTAATCTTTCGGACTTCAGAAGCGTTTTAGAGGGTATTTCAGCTAACCAGTTCCGCACTAAGTCTAAATAACCATTAATTTTGGAAATAAGACGGCTTCTCCTTAGGTGCCATGTCCAGAATATCCATGTTGTGTTAGCATGGATACCTAGTCACAGCGGAATTAATGGCAATGAGAGTATAGATGCCTACGCGAAAGACGCCATAACATCAGGTGGACTCCAAAAAACACTTAACTATCAGGTGGAACCCCGAGTGGGCCAGCTCAAGTAATATTAAAGGCAAACACTACTTTTACATTCAAAGTAGTGTACCAGTTAGACCGTGGTTTTTTTTAATATTTACACCAGTATGCTCAACAGTCTGCCGAGATAGACTTCGACACTGCTGCTCACCCACTTTCCTTGAAAAGATCAGGGTCAAGGATAATTCTCTTTGTGAGTGTGGCCTAGACGAGGGCACATTAGATCACATTTTTTCCTATTGCCCAAGAAACCAGCCCTCCCTTTATGACTCTCGTCCTACTACGATTCCTCGCCTCTTAATTTTAAATCATTATTATGTTTTGTAAATACTCCTTTTATTGAAATTTTATGTACATATATTCATTCTAACAATATAAAATTGTGACGTTTTTATTATACTTGTATGTTTGTGTTTGTTTTAGAAGATTCAACAGCTTTGTAAAATATTAGGTAATTATACCCTTGTTGTTTCACCGGACCTGCAATAGTTAGAGCAAAGTCTTCATAAAACTACTCTGACATTGGCAACTCACTGAGGCCGCCATACTCAAAAGAAGAAGAAGTTACTTCCGGCTGACACACGCCGATTGTGTTGTTGTATGGATGTTGAAAAATATTTTGTGCGTGTCGGATGCCCAATATGATGATACTAGCTAAGCTACGTCATAACATTGTCCATTGTGCTTATGCTGGCGGTAACAATGGCTGTTATTGTTATGACTTGTATGTCCCGCGGACGCTGAGGTAACGCAGTGATGGGTCAGCTGTCATGACGCGAGAGGCGAGGCACCTCCTACAGGTCAGCTTACACCGAGACGAGACGATTTTGAAAGAGTTTTTGATCGCTATATTAAAAATGCAGCGCCTCGTCGTGTATCGGTGTGAACTTGATTCTAACTTACGCTGTATTTGTACGAAGCTGTGAGTAGGTATTATTAATGCTGGTGAGGCCACTGACTCGACCATTAAGCGTTAACTTTTTGGTTTAACCAAGGTTTAACTGTTAATTATATGAATTAATAGTAGTCAGTAAAACTTTAATTGGACAGTTCCAAGTGGATCGGCGGATAAAAAATGTACAAAATAGGCAACACGAAACTTGTCACGAAAACTCGCTCCTACAGATCGGCAAGTACAATTACGTTTTTGTAGCTGGAGAAGTTTTCAACTGCCGTTACATAGACCGTTAATTGTTATATTGTACTTGTTCGTACAATTGGGGCCCACAACACTGGCCACAGTGGCCGTATCAGCGCTAGCACAATTATAGTCAATTGCCTATAGCCGTATACGAGTTAATTAGGGTCCCAAAAATGTTTATAGAAAGGTAAGAGGAAAATAATTAGGAATAACCTTTTTAAACAGCACTTGTACAAAGATTACTCACCACTTTTGATGCGCACCGTTATGACGACCGATGACCATTGACCTCACTACTTTTATACAGTTCTTATTTTTCAATTTTCAGTATACAGCTATAGTATATGAATAATCTATTACAGCTGGTATAACTTAAATATACTTATGTTATAAATTTGGATGATTTGTCAGTTTGTTTGAATTAAATAGACTCCGAAACTACTAGGCTAATTATGATAAAATTTGGCACAGACATGAAGTAGACCACGGGAAAGGAAATAGGCAACTTTTTATCCTGAAAATGTACAGTGTTCCCGTGAGAAACTGTATTTACGCGGGCGGAACCGCAGCAGGCAACATCTAGTATGAACTTAAAAGTATCCAGCTATCTTAATCTTTACCTAATAATCTACCGGTATGGCAAAAAGATGAATGTTAATTGTTGAAAACTTGCTAGGCTTGGCTGTAAATAAATGGCTGTAATAATATTATCATGTGCAATCCTGCCGACAAGCAATTTAATAAGTTGTTAAATAATAAAGTTCTCAATTTCTACCAGAAAGTAATACCCTTTTTTCGGAAGTTGACTAGGAATAAGGATTACTGAAATCCTAACGGCTAAATAGTTAGTTAAGATCTAATCAAACTGGGTGTTGTGCCTGTATATCAAAGGGTTTCTAATTTCTAAACAAGCAATTAATAATTGGCCACTGCCGGCCGCAGTCGAAAACAAAAGTAAACGATAGCGCAGCAGTAGCCAATCGGCGATTATCACACTTTCGCCACCTTCACGGTTTAAACTAACTGAAACAGTTAAACACGTAACGCACAGTTGAAACAATACGGTTGAAAGTGACTTTTAAAATAACCTTGTAACATCAGTTTTTTATGGGTTCGTAAACCTGTCAGCTGTTAATTGTCCAGCAATGTCGGAACAGCAATCCCTTTAATTATTACTAATGTCGCACCCTAATGGTGTGCTATTTAAAGCCCATCGTTTGATTTTAAACGACAACGACTAACAAGCTTATAGTTAACGAAGGTGGGCTGTGTACGAGTAAGCTCATTTCTAGCCCAGATCCATATTATCTCGTACGTGATCCCATCTCTCACATATAAATTACAATGAAACTTGAGATAAATGCGGTTTACGTCTGCGTGCATAATCACTCGAGACCACATCGCACTATACATATCAGTATTTTATGAATGTGTAGCGAATCAAACACCAATTAGTAGGTAATACTAAATAAGTGCCGCGTCACATTTTTTAGATATCTGAGACATTATATTACATTGCATACAATATTATCTTCTTTGGATCTGAACAGAGTATAGTAATGGCTGTACGGTAGACTCAAGACTGCCTAGTTCTGCAGTTCTGCAGTCTGCACACACAAGTATAATTATATTTTTGCAAGCAGCTCACGCGTCGTCTTCGGCTCCGGAACCGGCTGCGCGACGCGTCGACGTTAGAAAGCGAACCGGTTCGACCGTTTGATTTATATTTTATAATCTATTATATGCTTTCAATTAGCAGCATAAATTACATACGATGCCACTTATTACATGCATGGTATATTAATAACTACCAACGAAATCAAAATTATGACAATGCACCATAAAATTCAATACCAGGCTAGGGTAAGTGCAGTGCGGCTGTATGAACATTGAAAAGGGATCAGGCTTAGGCTTAGCATCATCTTCATATGATATATAAATACTACCACATTTTTAGTATTTGGTAGTATTTACGAGAGTGCAGGTTCGATTCCCAGGTTGTGGCGTGTACCAATGAGACTTTTTCAGATCTCAAGAACATTATACGGACGCTCTAACGGTGAAGCAAAATATCGTGAGGAAACCCGCACATGGTTGGCCCCAGATGTATTGACCAGTCATTCCTCTGGACTAGGCTGACTATCTTGTGAGAATGCCGTATATGCTTGGGCAACCATACTTCGCTCGGAGAATACTGTATAAATCATCCAATAACGGATGAAAAGGCCAAGTTTTTTTAGTATTTACAAACTTAATGCGGTTGGGCTTACAACTTTCTAACTCCTTACTACCTAAATATATTCTAATTCATATTTAAATATTTTCTAATATAATATTAAATGGATTATTATATGTACAATAAACTATATTTTCTTTGGGTATTAAGTATGCATCTAACCACGGCAATAATAAGTAGTTCTTTAAATTTCTGGGAATATTAACAAGCGTAGTGTATGTAGAATTAGTACGTTTATGAATAAGTAATCGGTGTCACCAGATTGTCGGGGGACTCGCTCGAAAAGGATTTCACTCGTAGGGCTGGCAACATTAACTGATTTTTTTTTCAACTTTTTTTAATGTAATATTATTGGATTACGGATCACCTCTTCCATAAAGTGTTATTTCGATTCTTAGGCCCGTATTAATAAAGCGTTCTTATCTCTAAGACAATTCTCAAAAAAGTACTTAAGGTGTTGTTTTAATTAATAGACCGTACTTAAGTACAGCTGTAGGTACGGCGTATCAAGTGAGTGCGAACGTATTAATAAACGAGACTCGTTACTCAAGTACGCTGTCATTGCTGTCAAACTGTTACTTGAGACGCGGTTTCGTGGGTACAGTCAAACCTTGATTTGAGAACGGCTTGCTTGGGAATTGGGATATAGTACATTATTATTTGTGGTGTTTTTGGGTGTGTTACAATTATGTAAATTAAAATCTTAATACTTATGATTAAACAAACAATTTACACTACATACTCAACACAAAATAAAGTTATAAAAAAAGACGCTTATTGATACTTATTCTTCTTTTTTTTGGTACCGCAGTTGCAAAGGTTTTGCACCATTCTGCCAGTGTCGAGTATTTGTAGAAATATTTTCGATTTTATTTATTTATTTATAATTAAAAATGAAATAAAATATATTTATTTATTTATTTATATTAAACGAATTACCTATTTGATTTATATTAATTGACTTGATTTGACACTTCACAGCAGAACTTTTTTTCGCTGCCCAATAAACAATCCTCATTATATGATCCCTCCCTCCTACAATTCCTCGCCCTACCAACCTTAAATCTGTTCTGTGTTTTGTAAATACTCCTTTTACTGAAACTTTATGTACATACTGTGGTACTGGCCCTAAATTTGTCTGTTCTAGGTTTTAGATTATTCAACAGATTTCCTCCTGTACACCGTGGTCCGTGCCCTTGTTTATTCATAAAACCCACTCATAAGGCAGAGTTTTCGTCAACACAACACAGTGGCGAATCACTAAGGAGCCACTTTAAAGAATAAGAAGAAGAAGAACTTTTTTCGAATGGCAATTATCCGCATTCCGGTTTTACGTAGTTGTTAAAAAATATGGATATTAATATGTTACACAATAATAAATATTAATATCTACGTAAAAATTAATGAAAATCAGTTTCTTCAATGTAAAAAATACATACTAAACTTTTTTTGGTATTTATATTATTAAATATTACATTTTTAAAAAGAAATATTGAAGGAATGTATAATCTATAAATCCGTTCTTAGTAGAAGTATAAACGAAACGTTATTTTATTCGTTCTTTGTCGTGTAGATGACGCTTAAAATTTGAGTAAGTGATCTCAATAATGTTATCAACTGAGACGGTCTTGAGATCATACTATGAATTAAAGACAATCTTGAGAAGCTAATCGTTACTTGAGACTGTCTCAGCCAAAAAAGGTCTTGAGAACGTGTTTGAGAACGGTTAATTAATACGGGCCTTAGCGTGTAATATTGGTAGAATATAAACCATTAAAATCTATTCTGAGTTTTGGCGGGAATGTGGAAGATTGTCGTTGTAGTTTCTGTATTTCTTCTATAAATTTGATTTTTTTCGGTTTTTAATGTGTAGTTTGGTAGAATGTTAACACTAAACAATAACTTATAATTTAAATAATATTATAGTAGTCGTAATTTCTTATAGTTCTTAACCCCTGTCTTCATTTCAGCTACCTAGTTATGATTTCTAAGCTGTGTGCGCGGCCCCACCCACTGCGCAGTGTGTGATGTGTCGCGTTAAATATCGCACGGTTAAATTGACCGTCACAGCCAGCGGCTAGACGATGGATATGCACACTTTTGGAAAGTTGTCATTTATGTAACGGCGCGATTGAGGCAGCTTCTCCACGCAAAATTTTCGCCCTAACAGCTTAATTTACTGCTAACGTAAAGAAAAAGAATAAATTCATCCAAATTAATTCGTCATTGTATTTAATTAATGATTGCACAGTAAATAAGTGACATTTAAATTGGATCAGCTGACAGCTGCGGTCTTTATACCGCCCAAAGGAGTATACACCGCGTCGCGCTATCCACGTCTTCAGTCGCCAGTCGCCAATAGTTGCAGACAGCGAGCTGATGATGTTGAATTGTAGCAAGAAACACTCGATCACGTCAGCTTTCAAACAAATATAAACTAGATCAAAATCGATTCATCCGTTTGGGAGCTACGATGCCACACACACACTCACATACAGACACGTCAAACTTATAACACCCCTGTTTCGCCAGGGGTTCAAAATTAATTAACTTAAAAAATGCTGCTAAAATAACTTTAGTTCAACAAAAAGTTGTCATATTTTGATTGTTTAGAGATAATTCGTTACTATCGCACCAGCCCGGCTAGCTCAGTCGGTAGAGCATGAGACTCTTAATCTCAGGGTCGTGGGTTCGAGCCCCACGTTGGGCGGAACATACTTTTTGACGTGACATCTTACATCTTCAATTATTATCTACATTCTAAACTAATATAATAAAGAGAAAAGATTTGTTTGTTCGCATTGAATATGCTCCGAAATTACTGAATCGATTTTGATGAAATTTGGCACAAACATAGAATAGAAGACGGGGCAGGACATAGGCTACTTTTTAGAAAAAAAAAGAAGTACAGTCACGACTACACGAGTCGTGACTGTACTTCTTTTTTTTTGAAGTAAAACTACTTAACGCATGCTTGACTTGGGGAGTAAGCTGGTGAATGCGTGACGAGAACGTTACGAAAAGTGTGATCGGGCGAGGCGAACGGAAGTTGAGAGGGAGATATAGGATAGTTAAAATGAAAAGAGAGAGCTACGTTTCATACATTACTATAGGAGAAAGAGAGAGCAGTGCGGGCGCACATTTTGTTTCTCTCTTTCTCTCATAGCCAGTGCATGAAATATATACAGATTAGGTATAATATCTCAGTCAGTAGTTCGTTTGCGAGTTTTACGTCAGTCGTGTGCTGTGGTCTAAAGCACACTTGTTTTTTTTTTGCGTGTACGCCCGTTAGATGCTGCTGTAGCCTGTATGGTTGTATGTATGTTCACACGCGCCATGTGGGCAGTGTGCACTGAGAACCGCGGGCATCAGGCACCAGCGTGCAGCGTATTTCGCATTACCTCAGGGATGTACACAGTACATTAGTTTAGCGTCTCAACACAGTCTAATACTAATTTAGATGAAATTTCTACTGCAGCAAATGATTTCAGCGCAGCCTGATTGTCAGAGAATTTTTGTGGAATTGTTTTTATGGAGATTGTTTTTATGGAATACGGCCATCTCTAGACTCTCTTGTGAACAACCAATAATAGAGAAGATCTCAGCCTGAAACATGGTTGCAAATTCTCCTAAACAAGCATATTTGCCTGTATTTCGTGGCATGTATCCATAGAAGCGCCCGAAAAAAAAAAGTTCTTGGCTAACCCAATAAAAAAAGTTAGAATATATATCCTAAAGTATATTTGCTGTTTTATGACTGCAGAAATTCGAAAAACCAAGATATTTGTTTTTTTTTTTATACTCTCTAAGTAACTAATTCGTTTTATTATATTCGAAAAAAATAATTTTGTCTGGAGTCCCGGAACTTTCGGGACGAGACAAGATTGTCGAAATTGTTATGTAATAATTTTTATTTTCAAATAATTGAAAGAGTAAATAAACAAGGTGGAATTCCATAATTGTCATGGCCGAACGCTTTCTGAAGCTCAAAATTTGCGTGATGAAAGCGTGGATTGATTTAAATATGTTAGACAAGTAGAATGACATCAACTATTGTGTGTAGATCTCGGTTTTGGCATCATAAAATAACAATAATGTTATATTTTAAAATATAAAATTATTATATTTTTTTCTTTCTTTTTTTCGCTTTCCACTTCACAAGTGACAATGAAAAATTATTTTGACCAAAATCGGCCAACAACTTTTGAAGTAATTCAAGGAAAACCTATTTGCGCGTTGATAGTTACGGAACCCTCCTGGACATGTCCTGAGTGATCCAAGAGTGGTTAGGTTAGATTATTTAAAATACGTTACACCAAAAATTAACTCAATTAAAATGTTTAAAAAAAGACTTATACCTCTTTAAAAAACAGAAAATCTTAAGTCTCGAAGTCTCGGGAATTCCCGGGACTTTGACTGTAGGCTGTCTGGTGTTGACTTTGAAATTGTCAGGAATTCCCAAACCCTAGTGCGGTTGAACAGCTTTTGATCAAGTTTTTTTTTTGTTTGAAAGGTGATCGATACTTAAAGTGTTCTTAGGTATAATTCATCATGCCTAACATTTCGGGGTTTACTTAAATTTTTTAATTTTGTTTTTATGCAAAGTCAGCAACCTATGATCATGTATTCATTGATTACTGTAGATTTGTAACTTGTAGGTCGTCTTTCCGTGGCAGTGCAGCAGTGGTCGGTGGCGTCAGGCGTGGCCCGCCGCCCGCGTGGCGTGTCGCGTCACACGTAATCTGCGTACATAACGGACCTACTTCTGTTTATGTAACGAGCCGGCCACCTGCTGACACACAGAGCTTACAGTCCAGTTCCACCGCTCACCCTCTTGTTATCGCCAGTCGCTAGTTGGGAGGCTGATGATAGTACAATATTTACTCAATTTTGCTCGTTATACCATTTCCAGAAAGGGCGAATTTACTACAAAACAGTATGCACGTGTTCGTCCCGAATTTTTCGGGATTTTTCGCCCGTAATTCGCCTTTTCTGGACAAGGTCTTAGAAGTTAGAATACATAGATGTTAATTTTGATTGGCTGGGTTACTTATGGATACGGAACATGGTAAAGAGATGAGCTGAGAACATCGATAATGACTATCGCGAAGGTCAACGACCGTTCACCATAGTTCATTCGCAGTATATGGTTGCAGTAAAGTCATCAGTGCAAATGTCAACCATTTTGACATTTGCACTGATGACCCACTGCAAACTTAATTCGAATGAACTACAGTGAGCACTGAGCATAGACAATATTGATCATTTAACATCAGTGTGGTGCTGTAGCCCTAGTATCAGGGATGCCGGCGTGGCGCCGCGCTGTCGCGACTCGCGCTTAGGCCCTAGACAGTGACGTCACGCAATTGACCCCTGCGCCTGCGCGGCGTTTACCCGCTCCCGCCCCCCTCCCGCGCGGGCACACAGCGAGGGTAAAACTCCTGCGGGACCGGAAAAACTATGTAAAGGAAAATCAATAGAAAACTAACAACCGCGAGGACGCGAAATTAACAAGTCGCAGATCACGTATCAACTATCAACAACATGTCATGTTACATGTCGTTAGCGGGTAGATGTCTCTCGACTTCTTTCGCGCGGAAGACAAACCTGTCTATGATGAGGGAATTATATATTTTGCTAGGATAAATCATAAAATAACCTGTTCGAATTCAGTGTCTGTTTATGCGTGAGCCCTGAACATCTTTCAATCCTATTACTATCTTATACTACTATTATAAATGCGAATGTTTGTGGGGATGTTGATTTAAAGACGACGGATTGATGGATGGTTGGATGTTTATAACGCTTTTGCGCAAAAACTACAGATTGGATTTCGATGAATTTTGGTATGGTAGTAGTTTAAACTCTGAGCGTCAATTTTGCTAAATAAAACCTGCAATAATACAATTACAATCAAGTCCCGATACGCTTAAACTGCCAAACCGGTATTCTCGTAAATGTTAAACTAGTGTCAATCGCGTTCTGATTGATCCAAACTTCACAAAATCAGTTTATGATAACAAATAGCTTCGCTTATAATACAATCAAAGTAAAATGAAAGTGTACTTTAAATACGAGAATTGAGCTTCTAGATATCTAGAATATTACACCTACGTGTAATATTCTAGAAATCTAAAGGCTACTTTTTATATTGAATCCCGGGAGATAAGTACTGTATTTGCGGAAGTAGACGCGGGCAAATAAATGCTACATAATATAACGTAGGGTCTACACTCTACAAACTAATATCGCGGTAAAGTCATTGTGGCGGACCACCGTACCATTGCAGAGCTCCGACTGGCCGACACCGGGCTATACGACTAGCGTTCACACAAGTATTACATCGTCAGGACCAGACCGTGAAGCTCATCTAAATGCGATCATGAGTCAGAGGCAATTCCGAGAATAGACACGCGAACTTCCGTGGAAAACATTTCAGCGACAAAAATTGTATTCGTGAAATATTACCCTAAAAATTCTTATCTCCTAGTGAAAACAGCATCATTATCATAAAAACTACTACTTATCATCTGGGTGCTGGTAACTTATTGACAGTGGTAAGTTATTTGGTCTCGTCTTGGCATCATTTTATATTCAGAAAATTATTTCTGTAGGATTGATTTTTCGTATATATAGTCCGTTAAGAGTTATTTTACCTCGGAGTTCCTATGAGTGATCTTATATCGTCGGCATAAAGGACCTGTCAGAGGTAAAATAACAGACTGCACTTCGTACATCGACACCATTGAGAAAACTAGAGCACGCGGGTGCCGCAATGCTCTGTACCAGCACTCAGCAGTTTAAAGTATTACAGCGTATATCGATATGCATCACGTGGTTCCTGTTCCCAACTGGAGCGAGCATTATGACGCGGCAACAGCTGGCCCGGGGCTGGGGTAATAAGCATCCCGGGCCTTGACCCACATCCCGCCTGCCGCAATGCGAAACGTGCACCGCGCCTGCAGAGAGTCAGGCACACAAATGCGTGCGTACTACGCAGTAATAGTGAAGACCGCGACTGATCGTCGCTATACCAGGCTAGCCGCTAGTGGCTACTGGCTAGTAGCTACACCACGCTGCCGCGTGTCCCGGTGTCACTCTGGTAGCGGCGACTATTCAAAATGTACGACAATTTGTGCAGCGGTGGCGTCCGATCGCAGTCGTCAATAGATCGTTTTCGCCCTACCTATTGCATAAAGCTCAGGGATATCAATGGAAGTAGAGACAGGCCGTGAGAGACGAAAATCCATACTATACTCTCACATTGTATTTCTTTACTGCAGGGTGCAGCGGTAAATAAGTGACGTATAAACTGGTGGTGTTAATGCGCGCTACTGCTTCTCTGTTCACATCTAAATTAAATTGAATCTGAACGAAGTACAATCTCGATTCGAGGATCCAGAGAGAATAGTCTCCGAGATGAGCTGTCTCAACATTTTATTTCGTCATCATCTTTCTATTGGGGAGTGATTAGTAGTCAGCAGAGCAATAAGTACGACATTTCGTTCGTGAGATTGTATGACAACTGACGAGGCGGTAGTTAGACGGATTACACTAATGTATGTGGAGACTGGAGCACGACCGAGTGAAATGACAGTCGAGTCCGGTGTTAAGCTTGTACTGAATGTATACGCCTATACAATAGAATCCCAGAAAACGTTCAAAATAAATTTAAAAAGTAGTTAAAGAACGTTTGTGTGCTAAAGCTTACAATGACTTTATTGACGATCGCACACCATGGGAATAGGATGGACACCTGCAAGGCCGTTTATATGTACTATATGTATCTGACTTTTGTTAATATTATATAGACTAAGTTTTCATATTGTAAAAATATATATTTCTTTTAGAAAGAACAATTTTCCATCTATTCCAAAAAATGGCCCCGTGCGAGTTTTTTACGCCGATTCTTCTCGTCGGGCTAGTTCCCGAATCAGTGGTAGGAATAATGTAGACCGATGTTCAGACAGTGTATAAGAATACCAATATTGAATAAAAAATTTTGACTTGAATTGACTGTACCACTAAGAACAAGAATTAAAGTAAGGTCAAACTTCACCATGCGACACTCGACAGGCATAAAAGGGCCTGTCCAGTAGTTTACTTTCGCACATTGTAACACATTTAATGTTTTTGGGAGATCGGTTACCCATAACTTAAAATTGGCCTATGAGTTAATAACGTAAGTATAAAATATAATGAACAACAGATATTTAAATGTATTGTGGACATTCCCATTAATTTGAGGAAGAAGGAAGCAATAAAGATAATCCACTTTTATTGAAATTAAGAAACCTGTTACATTTTATTATTCTAGAATTCTAGGTAAAATCATTATTTAGTCACCACTTGCAAGCTGCCACTATTCATTTGATATTGAGTTTTGGGATGACTGCTTCGCCCTAGATGTTGTACCTTCCTTGTACGGTGTACTACAGAGGACATACAACGTGAACTCTTACAAGTTACACAGAACACTGAACAATGAACATGTTTGATGTAATAAAACACCTGTAAATCACACAGGCCACAGGCGGCAGACCACACAAGTTTACGTAGGGGCGGTATTCGTCAAGTTAATTGGATAAACTAAGTTTTGCTTTCTGTTCAATTTCCCGCCTTTTTCACTTCCTCTAATTTAGAAATTATTATAATTTGGTACTAACGGCCGAATACTGAAACGCTAATCAAAATTAAGAGCCCTCCTATACACAGGCTGTCGCCGTCTCTGCTAGCCGAAATGACAAGGACAGCATATGACTTGAGCGTCACTTAATTTAGCCATCGTTCCAGTGTTCGGCAGTAATTCATCAATGAATATAGACTCATTCGATTACTTCTGCTGGAATAGCACTTAAGTTGAGTGGTTACGTAACCGGGCGAGTGATAACATTCTCGCGCTATCTGTAACGACCCTACTTCGAGGTCGCACCCTGAGGGCTGACAAAGGGTTGCGTCAGCGTGACTCATCCCGCTGACCTTACGTGTGCTAGCCCCGCTGGGGGATGTACTCCACCGCGCGCGGTAATGTACAGCACTTTCAGGAGAACCATACTTTGGCACGAACGGCTTGGCTGGAGTAATATAACAGTCTCGCAGAAATCTGCCGTGAAACCGCGTTTGCATTGTGTTTCGACGAGTGAGGATACTAGAAACTAGATGCTCTTTAAAATTATAAATGAATCGTCTTAAAATCATAAACTGATTTTTGGCGATTGGACCAATCAAAACGGGTTTGACGTTTATGAGAATACCATTTTGCAGTTTTGACATATCGGGACCGGGTCGTAACTGTATTATTGCAGGACTTAATTAGCAGAATCGAACCCCAGGTCTATGCGTAAACAAAAACATTGAATTTGACCAAACTAACATGTCAATGTGTTTCTTTACTGCACGCAGCACGATAAATAGACCTAGTGACATTTGAATTGGTAATTTAAATGTATTCTCGTTGTTCGCGTTTGGATTCAATTGAATCCGAACAGAGTATAGTACCTTACCTATAAAAAAAACATATTTTAGGGCCTGTTTCACAATCTACTGATAATTATAGTGTCAGTTATTTGCAGGTTTTGTCTCTGTCGCTCGATATACAGTAAGTAGTAATACGAAACTTCCGAATAAGCTATCCGACATTTATCAGAAGATTGTGACACAGGCCCTTAATATACATATATAACTTGTTTTTAAATATCTTCTTATCGAGTGGAATATTATAGCCGGCTGTGTGGTGGTGAGCGATGTAACCTTTCCTTTATGCCCCATTTACTTAACTTGGGCATCCGGAAGCCGAGGCCGTACCGTGTGGTATTGTGCCGCGAGACAATCCAGACTGCCTTATACATCGTATAAACACGAGGACAGGCGGAATTGTAATGAAGGCCGGCGAAAATATTCATGAAGGTGGACTTGTACCCCGTTCAGATCCAATTAAATCTACATGTAAACAATGAAACAATACTGTGCTACCAATTTAAATGTCATTTAGCGCGCAATAGAGAAATACAATGACACATTGATGTGGTCGAATTTCATCTTTTTGTTAAATTTTAGATTGAATCGGATCTGAAAGATATTAAACAAGAAGAAAAAGCGAAAACTATAGTTTAAGCCATGTCTATTTAACCACATTATACTGTGCCGTGTGCGTGAACCAACAATATACGCTTGGGTGATTTTTTAAACTTTGTAGAAACTATCCGAGTAGAAAATAGCACCCATAGAGACTTCCGCTATTGCAATACAATTTTTACGACTTTACACAGTTTTCTAGTAGTTGTAGATTGAGGGCGAAATGAGTATACTCGGAAGTCGGGATCGCCTTTGGATATTATCCTGAACTTTACACTCGGAACATTATTCCTGTCGCAAAGTTCTTTAGCAAACTAATTCTAATTCTAATTGAGCTGTTCCTCTTCAAGCTACTGATACGAACACACAGAAATGTCTGTGTTAAATATGTATGTTGTGACTTGTGATTAGGTAGGCTCGTCGCGTCATGGTGTCTCGGCGTTCATGGTGTTTGAAGGAAAGTGGAAAGCGCCGGACGTGATGTTTCACCAGCGAGAGATTTCTCTCCAGCGTGAGATCTCCGCGGCAATAGGCAATAAATAATATAACTAATTAATTTACTAAATGCCGACTCACGTTGCGCGAGAGCACGCAGGTTTTTCATCTTCCAATGTTCATCAGCAACCACAAGCAACTAGCTTACTTACGAGTGCTTCAATGTGTGGAATACTCTCGCTGGTTTGTAAGTCATTTTGACATTTGCACTCACTGGATTCTAACTACAATATACTAGCTTAGTAGTATATCCTGACCACAGGACGTATCATGGCCAGGCATGGCTCGTGAGACTGAGCGGCATGATGCATCGATGATCTGATCATAAAACTACCACGACACGAAATAACCACTCCTCCTGCCCACACATAAAGTACATTCTTGCTCGATGGCGGCCGATATCGCCGCAGCACCAATTAAGGGCAATTAGGATGACCAGCCCCGAAGATTATTGCGTCATACACGCGCTTTTTCTAAACTCAAGCCATTACATATTTTATTATAACAAGAATACTAATGCTTTAATATAATATGAATTGGTAGATTAGATATAGTTGTTATATATTCATAGTGTTTGTATTTTATTTAAAAAATGTAGCTCAAGCCATTGACTATGCTATTAGTAGGCTTTACTTTGCTTTTAATTTGTGTTGTAAATTAAGTACCTCGAGGAAAATAATATTTCAGTAAATATAACAATCTTAAATTATATATTTATGTGAAGCAAAAACTTTGTACTCCTTTTGACAAAAATTATACAAACGGAGGTGTATGAAATTTGATACAGTTAAAATTTGTAATCTATATGGAGGAGGAGTGAACTGCACTTATTTGTTTTTATAATAATGCTTAAAAATACACTTAATAAAAATAATGTTACACACACAACCTCAGACAATAACTCACACTACGATGCATTTAAAATTTTATCACAAGTTGGTGTTTGTCAGTTTGTCTTTCACATTCAATAAACAACATAATAACATTTTTATTTCGTACCTAAGAGGCAAAAGAGCTATAAAGTTCAAACTTAAAAATTAAATAAATTATGGTTAAATTTCCACCACTAGGCAAACCCTACAGTCTTTTTCCTAATTCATAAAAAATAGGTTTAATTAAGTACATGATTGAAAATGTTTGTAGGTACTAGGTAGGATTATGTCTGATTATTTTGGGTATGATTAAGATGTATTTTATTTTCGTTTAAAAGTATTCCAAAGTATTTGCATGAATGTAACAAAATACTTATTTCTACAACTTTGAAATTGCCAAAGTAGGAGGAAATTGCAATAAAAACCGAAACAAATGACAGCAAATGCAGGAAAATGTACATTAAAATTCAAAACAATTTATCCAGGGATATATTTCAATGAATTGAAGATTATTATCAAAATGATTCATGTTCTATCAGCGAATCTATTTCATAACAGGTAAAGTGCAGTTCTCATCATTTATTTGCATTATAAAAATGGCATGAGGTCACAATACAGTTTATATGAATGACATGTCAGTTTGATAATAATAATTTATTAATAATACGAAACAAATTATGACAACAGTCAAAGTCAGTCATAAACAATGAATTAGATTCCCTAATAGTACAATCTTGAATCTTTTAAGATTAATAAGTGTTAATTAAACCACAAAACTTTGCACACTTTCCAAACACGGACCTACAAGTTACCTGGCCGGCACCTACTAGCCAGTATATTTGCATGGGGCTAATTTAGAAGTTAATCTTCTTTTTTCTCAATTGCAAATGGTGCAAACTATTTGCAATTGTAAAATAAATAAAACAGAAATGTGTGGTGTCTAACATTGTTGGGAAACTATTTCTAGTATTAGTTTATTGCAAAATATTATGCTATATTTGTAGAGAGGTGTGTAACTCTTCAATATTGTATCACCATCATCACTGACCACTACCCCAATGCGGAGGCCTCTCCTAAAGGCGAGGAAGGTAATGTTAGTAGGTTGGCAGACTTTAAGGGCCTTTGTAAATTGTCATAGATACACAAGTTTTTCCACTGTGGTTTCCTTCACCATATACACAAGAAATTGTTTTTTTTTTCTATTACTATTATATATAGCTAAGGATTCTATTGTATCCCTCCTATTTAAAAGCTTTATGATGCAAAATATTTTAATTAGATTCTTAAAATATTACAGGCATTTCCCAATGAAATGAAATGGATTCCACACCATCTAATTGTTTGTATAATTACTTCATTATGTGACTTTGGTAATAAAGTAGTATTTCTAGTTTTACATTATTTGTTATTATAAAGTCTACTTAATTAGACTTTTACACAATAAGTTACAGATATGAAGCTAGCAATGAGAGAACATATTAAGTTTATGGTGTGGACTGCGGTACATAAGTTATTGTAGCATGTTTGCTTATAAACTTCATACATCATTTCGTATTTACGAAATACAAATTACATAGAAGTAATATGTTTGTTGTCGGTTGTGATATATTTAAACTCACGTTCTCAGAGGGGGTCTGGCGGTCTCCGGCGTCACGCCTGGACGAGGGCTCCGCGCGCTACACACGCCCGGCACATGTCACTACACTTGCTTCACAAGTCACAACACAACACTGCAACACTTCACAATTATTCGCCACTCCGCCTTACTAACGACTCTCGATTTTTGCAACACGGATTCTCGTCAAGCAATAGGAAATTGTAAAACGTTAAAAAACCAACATACCCGAGTAGTCTCGCAATTCCGCAAAATTATACACACAGCGCCTATGTAGACGCTGCCTAATAATTGTAAATTGCTCTGTTTACGTCGTCGTATATGGGAAGACCTACGACCAGTACAATATTTACATTTTAATGTTATATTTCGGAGCTACGCGACAACAAGTTACATTATTTTATTACCAGTTCACTAGTATAGTAACTCAATTTGTTAACGTTATAATTAATATATAACTCTGGAATTCTAGTCCAGCCAAACAAGATATTGTATGGTAAATAGATTTTATTTCAACTAAATGCGAAGATACTACCGATACTACGAAGTCAACAACTGCTTGAGAACTGTCATTATTTGACAAACATCGAATGAACTTGACATTTGACACATTACTTTTTTTATTTATTTATTGAAGGCGTTACCGCTTAAACTATTTGCCAGTGTCAAGTTTAAAATGCTGTAAGTAGAATTCTCATATAAGTTTTCAACACCATGTTTCTAAATCGTCAAGTGTAAAGTCTAGTAAAAGTCCAAATAAATAGTCAATGAGTCAAGTCAGTTGATTCAGTGAAAGTTCCTAGGGAGTTTTGGAGGGAGCACGAACGTTTTTTGATGTTGTACCACTTACCCACACTTATGCACGTTAACGAATATTTAATGGTTAATATTCTACCAATATTACGCATTAAGAACAGAAATAACACAAATTTATGGAGGACATACATAAACAACAACGTCACACATTGAATTCTCGGCAAAGCTGCATTTGACACATGACAGATCTAGCAACATTTCTTCATCTTCTCATTCGTGCAGAGCATAATATTCAATTTCGGATTTTGACGCTTTAAGTTCCGACTCCTGATTAAATTTGCTTTAACAGAAGGAACTAAAAAGAATAAAACGCCTCTCGATATTGTTTAGCGTTTTCGGCATCTCAAATCTACCCCGGGGCAGGCCAGAGATCCTTGTATATTTGACAATCTTATAGCACTAACTAGGCATTGACCTTTTTGATATTTACCATTTGGCCGCCTTGCCCCGGGGCAGTTTTAGATGACATCTTTCGTTATAGACGTTATAGACTCTATAGAATGGATAAGGCCTCTGTCGCTGCTGCATAAGAGACTTAGTAAATACTAAATAGTAATAATACTTGTACCTATACAAAAAGCAATAGGTAGGTACTAAAATAATAATACTCCTTGCACTTGGTAATTTATAATTTATTTTTGTACCTACTTCCAAAAAAAGAGGCGGTTATACGTTCGGCTGTATATATTTAAGTATTTACGTATGCTTTACTTCATTTAAAATTTTAATACATATAAAACAATAGTAAACCCTTTGGTGCCTGGGATAAATTGGGTATATAATACAGAAAGTTACTAACAAGCAGTTAAAGTAATACACCTATAAACCCCCTTACTAATAAAAAGATTTACACAATGGATAACTTAAACAACGTTGCTGTCTTTGTCTGCTAAGTGACATTTCCAACGCTTCAGACAAAGACAGCAACGTTGTTTAAGCTATCCGTCATGTAAATACTTTTATTAGTAAGGGGGATTATGTTTACTATTTAACTTAAAGAAACTACTCATACGTAGAATCCCCTTAGTAGTCTGTGCATTACTCAATCAGTAGAGCCATGAGTTTGGAGGACTTAGTGTCCTGCTCGACGCCGGGGAAGCGGAAGCCGCGCTCGGCGAGTTCCGCGTACGAGATCTCGCGTAGGAGCTGAAAGCCGGCGCGCGCCGCCACGGCCTGCGACGCTGCGGCCGTGAACACTGTCGCCGTCACCCGCACACCCAGCGCCTTGCACAGGGGGATCCTGCCACATGGGGAGAGTCGCTATAGCTAGGTATATTAATTTCCGCAGAAATAATTTACCACGGGGTTTCTATGAGAGTGGTCTTCGGCATAAAGGTCCTTTTAGAGGTAAAATCACTCTAAAAGTATGAAATAAATTTTATTTTCTAAATGATTCCCCTTTTAAATTCGGCAAAAATTTTAACTATGACTCTACTCAATCTTCTTCATTTTGAAGACGGTACCAGCTCAAACAATATCCTATAATATTTTATAGGACTCACGTTAAAATTTGCTGGTACCGACTTAAAAATTAAGAAGATTGAGTAGAGAAATAGTTAAAAAAAATCCGAATTTAGAAGAGGAATTATTTAGAAAATAAGACTTGTTTCATACTTTTTTTGTGTATTTTTGCTTTGGAAGTCGGTTTAATTTTTTGTTTCAAAATAATGTTTTTTCCCTTGTTAAGTAAAATTATTAATTACTTGATAATCTTTTTTATTATTTCTGCAAATCAAAACAAAAGAAAAACGAACAAAATACGCCTCACTAATTATATGCCTACAAAAAACCCGGACAGCAAATGAATTCCGGCCCGGACGCTCCCCGGCCGCCCTCTAAGTTGGGACAAATCCGGGAAATCCCAGACGGATGGCAACCCTACATAGCCTGCTCATGTTTTTTCGAAACATTACACAGAAAACATGAAACAAAAACATTTGTTTTCATACACAAGCTGTCTCCAGCTATCGAAAATGTTTTTGATTGAAACAAAAAATTTTGTGTAGACAAGATCATGAGTTGCGATTAGGAAGACGTAAGCACTCGCAGTTTTAGCGATTGCAGATGCAAAATCTAGGAGAAAACACGGGGGGTCTAAAAAGGCCACTTTAGGTGTTTTATATATTTTTTTCAACTCATATTATACACATTTCTATTGAAAACTTGATGAAATCAGATGAATCATGTAGCCATTTTACCATTTCACGATTTTTGTATCGAAAAAATATATGAAACACATAAAGTGGCCTTTTTAGACCCCCAGATTTCGAGTTAGGCCATATGTCTATATGACCCGTAATTTTAGTATTTATCAGGAATTACGAATAGAAGACCGATTTGGGTTTGATAAATAATTTCTTCCGTATTTCTATATTTAATGGTTTGACGTGATTGGTGTAACAGTAGATAAGAAATAAAACATTCCTTCCCCTCTCTACCCGCGCGGGGAATGTTTTCCGTCCGTCTCGGAAGACAAAAACATTGTGTATTCCTACACAAATGTGTATAGCCTCGACCCAATGTTTCGATGTTTTGTGTAATGTTTCGAAAAAAAACACGCGCAGGAGACGCGCCTTTAGATACATGTTTCATTGTAAGAGAATGTCATGTTGCACTGCACTGCGCAGTGCATGGTTTATGCAGTATGACTCGCATGTCATATGAAACGTGTTTTATGTAGTGAATAAAGTTAAATTTTCAATAGCTATCTTAAAAATGCAGCGCCTCGTAGCGTCGCGTATCGTCGCGTTGTAAACTGACCCTTAGGAAAAGGCATTATTTTATGGTTATTAACCTGTATTGTTGTAATGTGACCCTTGTTTCTTATATGTGCAATTTAAGAGTAAAAACCCAACTTTGAAAATACAAAATCAAGTAAGTATATAAGTACTTACTTAATAAACAAAAACAAACAGTAATATCTTGAAGTTCATTAAAAAGACTACAGTAAAAAAAATAAAAAAAGATTAAAGAATCGTACTAAAGAAATATTGAGTTTTGCGTATCGGCGGCCGCGTCCCTGCGAATGTGATATACGGGTTGCGGGCAGCCGTACTCCAGCACGTCGAAGTACACGTGCTTACTGCGGGCGCGGTCCGCCGCGTTGCTGCAGCGCGCCGTGCGCCACGAGCCTTCCTCGCCGTACACCCGCACGTCCAGCGCACCCGCCTCCAGCACGCCGCTACGCAGCATCCGCTCTATCACCGTGCACGACTCGGGCCCCACCTCATTTCCCCAAATGTGCAAAATTTGCATAAAATAAGGTTTCTTGATCGTATTCAATATGTCCAGGACCCCGCCGTCCGTAATCCGGTTGTCGCTGACATCGAGGGCGCGAATCTTCGAGTAGGGGAGGCCGAAGCTCAGCGCCCGCGCCCCCGGGTCGCGGATCGCGTTGCCGGCCACGTTCAGGACGCGCAACGGCGGCCCGGCCCTCAGGTAGTCGGCCAGCAGCTCGGCGCCGCGGTCGCCGATGCCGTTGTAGCCCACGTCCAGCAGCACCAGCGTGCAGTTACTACGCAGCCCGCGCACCACATACTCCACGTCGTGGCCCACGAGCGAGTTCTTCTGCAGGTGCAGCTCTTTCAGCGTGTCGTTGCGCTGCAGCAGCAGCTCCACGTGATACACCAGCCACATCGTTTCCAGGGGGTAGCGCTCGCTCATGGAAAGTATTCGACTGAGGTCGAGAGCCCGCAGCGTGACATTGCGGCCGTGGTCACCGCGTAACGCAGCCACAATCGCCGCGACCGCCGCCAGCGTCAAGCCGGTGTCGCCGACATCCAATGCCGCGATGGTGTCGTTGGCCATAAGCACGCGCGCCAGCAGCTCCCCCGCGCCGCGCCCGAACTTGTTCCCGGTCAGCCGCAAGTGCTTCAGCCTGATCATTTTGGCGAATTTAAGCAGATGCCGCAGGGAGCGGGCGGTCAGCTCGTTGTTCATGATGTTGAGGTTCGTGACGCTGCACCCGACATGCACGAGAAGTTGCTCGAGCAGCGTGCGGAAGCCGGCGTCGGTGATGTTGTTGTAGGCGAGGTCGAGGTGCGTAATGCGCGCGTTGCCGCGGACGTAGAAGCAGACGGCGGGCAGGTCTGAGTCGGCGAGGCGTGCGCCGAAGCGCTCGTGCAGGTCACGGCCGCGCAGCAGTAACCGCGCCGTGCTGTCCGCGCGCCGCTCAGTAAGCAGATTCAGCCGGATGTCGTTGAACTCCGTGATCGACAGCGACTTATCAGCGAAGCGGGCCCGTCGCCGAGCAAATATACCTCGTTTAGCGCCTTTAGTCTCCATATTTTATGTTAAATCATTACCATAAAAATTAAAGTTTCAAAATGTGTAGGTATTGGCAGATGTCTAAACAATTGACATAATATTTAGAAATCGACACATCAGTTTGATATAATGTAGTTTTTTTTTAATAGAAATCGACAGACGAAGTTTATAAAATGAAGATATTTGATGAGCCGGTGTGAATCGGAATCCAATAATCGAGCCGGCATCCGCCGTAATGTTTGGCGGCGGAATTTAATAGCTCGCTCGTCACCGCGCGCCGCGTCGGCCCCAGGGTGCGGGAATTCTTAATATTTGTCATTAGCGCCCGCCCCCCAGGCCCCTACTCGACCTCAGCCTCCTTTCCATTCAATTTCTCGCCACTATCTCTATAATATAGGGCCTTAATATTTCTTCAAGATAACTGAAAATTGATGAAAATATTATATTAACACAAAATAATATAAACAAAATATAAACAATTTTTTAATACCTTAAAAACTGATTCATTTGTAAAGGCAAAAAAATAAAATAATTAAAAAAGTGTTTCTGATTAAAATAATAAATAAGGATCATAGACAGAAACCGAGTTATTTTCTGCGATTGTCAGTGCCGGTTTTAGCATGACCAGCGCACTGGACGCACTGGCGCACTGGTATACGATGAATGATGATTTCATACTGCAAATATTAGATTAAAGTGGATAATTTTAATAGTTGAGTACTCAATGTAGAGAGAAATAGAGATAATGAGTATGTAGGTCTCACCAGTAAGCGAGACGCCCGGGGCGGTCGCCCAAAATCGCGCCACTCCCCCCCCTACTTACACAGTTACAACTACTAAACTATTACACCTACAACTTACGTAATATCAGCATAGACGTATAGTTTTGAAATCTTTGAGTATCATACTGTTAGATTTTGAGTATAGTTGTAAAGGAGTTTCGGTACGTTCCACCTGGCCAGCAGCATCTCCTTGCCGATGCCGGCGCCTCGCCAGCGCGGCGCCACCACCAGGCCGTACGCGGTGAGGTACTGCTCCACTCCGTACCGCTCGAAGATGTCCACGCTACGCCCCACGACGTCCACCGCGCCGAACAGCTGTGCCCAGATAGGGTCGTCCGTCTGTACATAATATCATGTAATAAGAGGATACACATAATGTTTGGTACAACGTGACTATAGTATGTATGGCCGATATTGGACCGTTTGTCGAGATATTCGCCATTTTGTATTTTTTTCAAAGTGAGTGTGACCTGAACTGTTAGGGTAATAATTAAACACTGATAATGGTTTTAATTTTTTCGTAATAACAGTAGTATAATTAACTAAAATGTAAGCACGAGTAAACCTGAAAAATGTTAAAACAACAGTATCATCTTAATTGAGGGGTTCAAATGATTTGTCTTCACTCCCGGATCTGGATTACACGGATTGTCTACGTTCTACCAAACATTCTGTAATATAATTACAGGTGTATGGTAGAACGTAAAAAAAATAAAAATAAAATAAGAAGGGTGGCAGTCGGCAGAGCGCTTCCTACGTTCAGGTGGCTGGGACTATATAATCCGGAATCCGTAAGGCCGTGGAAAATTCAGAGCACTGAAAATAGACCTCTGCGCAAGTAAAATAGAGTTGAAAATCAAAGTGTCGAGCCGTCATATTTGACATTGACATATGACTAGACATTTTTTTTTTCTTTATATATGGCATCGGCTTATAACCATTTGCCAGTGTCAAGTTAAAAAGGCGGGAAAAGAACTTTCGTTTCAATTTTCAACACCGTATTCCTATATCGTCAAGTCTAAAGTCTAGTCAAAGTCCAAATATATAGTCAGTACAGTCCATGAGTCATGTCATGTTTACTGAAATTTCCTAGGGAGTTTTGGTGGTAAACAAAAAATAGCACGTTTTTAGAAGTTGTACCACTTGCCCACACTTGTGCACGTGAACGAATATTTAATGGTTAATATTCTACCAATATTACACATTAAGAACCGAGATAACACAAATTTATGTAGTTATACAAATTCCACAACGTCACCAATTGAACTCCCCGGCAAAACTCCGACTAGACACTTGTGTGTTTGATTTTCAGCTCTATTGTATTAGCCCAGATTTCTATTTTCAGAGCTCTGAATTACGCCCTACGGATTCCGGACATTAATTATAGTCCCAGCCTTATCCGTTTCTGGTTACCTGGAACGCCTCGTCCTTGTCAGCCTTGGAGGCGACGGTGAGCACATTGACGGCGATGATCTCTGTGGAGTCGTCGCGGTCCTCCACGCACACCAGCGACAGCCGATCCCGCAGCGCGCCGCGCCACAGCGCCTCCAGCTCCCGCAGCGCGCCGGGGTGCTTGCGGATCTCTGCACACCGGTCACCAGCGGCATGAATAGACAACTTCTCGATCTCTGTACACCTTATCACACATATACACACTAGTAACTAGTAACAAATCTTACTAGTTACTAGTGTGTCTTGTTCGTGAATTCATTAATCATTATAGTAAGACTTGCTTTTGATCGCGGCTACGCCCGCAAAAATACAGTATCCCACGGGAACACTGTACTTTTTCGGGATAAAAAGTAGCCTATGCTTGAACTACTACCATACCAATTTTCATCGAAATCGTTGAGTAGTTTGTGCGTGAAAGAGTAACAAACACCCATTCATCCATCCTCACAAACTTTCACATTTATAATATTAGTTGGATATGATATTTCAGTCTTCAAGTCCTACTACTATTATAAATGTGAAAGTTTGTGAGGTTGGATGGATCTAGGGATGTATGGATGGATGGATGTTTGTTACTATTTCACGCAAAAACTACTGAACGGATTCGATTTGGTATGGTAGTAGTTTAGGCTCTGGATGAAAACAGCTTTCTATCCAGAATTAGTACAGTATTCCTGCGGGTATCCCGAAACTATATTTACGTAGGCGGAGCCGCGGGAATAAGCTAGTCTACCAATAAGGATTATAGTCTTTAACATATTATAGAACTTTGGGAACTAGTACTTTATACTGACCTATGTATTTGCAGGGCGGCTCGTCGGCGGTGAAGTGCGTGGCCAGCAGCCGCACGGCGTCCTCGAGCTGATCCTCCGTGAGGTCCTGCACGCGCAGCGCCGCCCCGTACGCGCTGAACCGCCGCCACACCGTTGGCAGCGGCAGCGACTCCGGACGTTGGAACACCATCTGGTGGTAAGATGTTATACAATGGCAGCTGGGTGTACTACTAGAAACGGAGACGGACGGTGGTCGTGCCTCGTGCTACACGTCTTTGAAGTGTAATGTAAATAGATCCGTTCAGGCTCGGGAGCATTATTCAATATTCATAACTCATTGTCAGTCCGGTAGTAATTGGTCGGCTCAGCAAAACTGATAAGAGTATATTTCATGCAAGCTACCGACATATTAACGGTTTATTTTCGGCCGAGTGTAGTAAAACTGTACCTGCTCCGTTCAGACCTCAGATTCAATTAAATTTAAACGTAAACAAAGAAACAGTAGCTCCCTATAATGCTACCAATTTAAATGTCACTGGTTACCGATCAAAAGAGAAGTACAATGACACATTGATTTGGTCGAATTGAACTCATTTGTTTACGTTTAGATTAAACTGGATCTGATCAGAGTATACTTAATGACTCGTAAAGCGCCAGCACGAGCTGACAAAGTGATTACCGTAATGAATGAGAGGATATCTGGAGACTGCGAGGGCTGCGGTGGATCGGCGACCGGCGTGCTCGGGGTGTCGGCGCGGAGTACAGTTCCCCAGTGTTTCCCACCGGCAGCCGGGGCCAGTCCTCCATGGGGCACACTGGGCGCTCGGGGTTACATCAATTATTATTTATTTTATTATTGTCTACCAAAAATATATATAAAAGAAGAAAGGCGTTTTTGTGTTGTTACGTTGTCTAACAAAGTAACAGTACAAAAACGATAACGAAGTTCGAAAATAGTAAACGGATTGACAATATGTTATCGATAGATTTTATTCTTTTCCCTACCCCTACCATTTACATGATACATTTACCCCGAACATTTCATCACTCGTCAATGGCAAAGGTAAATTTGTAAATCGTTATCATGCATTCTACTAATATTGTAAATGCGCAGTATTCGCGTGCGATCGCGTCAATTTCCACTCAAGCTCTATATTTTTAGAATACCTACTACGAATTAGAAAAATAGCATGTACCCACCACGTACCTACATCAATAATTATTTTCATAATGACGTTCACCGATGATCTGCAAATATTAAAAATAAGTTTAATTTCTTACTGCAAGATAAATTCGGTATTTAGCGATCGTGTTGTAACTTGTACCCAATATGAAAACGATGTTTTAAATAATGTTATTTTAGACTTTAGCTGGTAATCTGAAGTAAGTTGGTCTAACTAAAGGGTCCCCGAGACGGTCAAACGGTTTGACTCAAACCTTACGTGTTTGATGCAACCGTTTGACGTCAGTTTGATCGGTATGTCAAATGGAACTGTGAAGTTTGGGTCGGTACGCCCATGGTACGCCCCCGCTGCCGCTGTTTTTAGACTCTTGACGCAGACAAAATATGTAATTCCATCAAACGAGCTTCAATACCGTAAATGTTTGACAAACCGTTCAACTTCAAACGAGCTTTATTTTTTTTTTATTGGTTTGACTCATACCAAAATTTACGTGTTTGAGTCAAACCGTTTGATCGTCTTGGGAGCTCATAAGATTATGTGCATGACTATACCACAGATTAACAAGAAGGAACAGATAAGCTTTCGATTAGATTGCACTACTACAAGCATACGGTGAACATTTTGAGTAAAGACAGATTTGTTCTCCAAGTCTACGACAAAGTGACGAAATGAGTGGTTGCAAGCCCCTAAATGTTCCTTTTATTTTTCATTTTGTCATAACTAATAATTAATGTAATAAATAATTAATGCGTGGAGAGATCGGCCCGGTGCACGGTGTACCCACAGCATAACCCTGAAACCTTCATAAGCTAATCTTATCCACTAAACGGTATTTAAGCCTGCGTCACACCACACGATGCGGCTTGTCGTGCCGCGTGCGTGATTTCCGTATTGTTTACACGTCACGACTTCTGCAAGTTGCAACTTATAAATCCGCAGGATTTATAAGGTACTACTCTCAATAAAAGTTGCTATACTTATTACTCTATTGATCCAATGTAATCTTATCGTCAGCAATTAAAAAAGGAATAATAGCGCCTAATACCAATAATTTAAATGTCAAATATTTACCGTGAAATAAAGAAGTACATTCATTCATTTGGTTTCGAATTTTGGAATGAAGTTCCTTATTGCGCGTTCCGAAAGGGGGCTAGACGGAAAAAATTAAGACTGGTACGACACTTTTTGCCACTCGAAATCACAATGTAATAACAACTATTAAGAATGATACAAAAACGACCTTATCACCTTGACAATAATGTAGAATTTAGCAATTACACATTGTGACTGTTATCGGCATTCCTTCGAGCAATTCAAATTCGTGTGATTGTTTCTTTCTAGAATGTTCTGCTAGTCAAATAGGGATGTAATCATATTATGAATGTTTATAATGTTGAAAAATCGATAGATTCTGAAATCAATCAATATAAATAATATAGTTATATGTAATAAATTATAGTTTAAAAAAACTAAAAATACACGCTTTTATAGAAAATCTAACTAAAAAATAAAAAATTTAATTTAATAAATTTGGATTAAGAATAGTGTAAATGAAAAATAAATGTTTATTATTATTGTAAATAAGCGTGGGGTGCAGTGTCTTCACATGTACGTTTGTTTGTATGTAACCGACTCCAGTGGATTTGATTTTGACATCCACATCAAACGGTCAGATTTCGTTTAAAATGTTTATAACTATTGACACTATGCACCCCACGCTTTTTTGCACGCACGCAATAATAAACATTTATTTTTCATTTACACTATTCTTAATCCAAATTTATTAAATTTTATTTTATTTTTAAGTTATATTTTCTATAAAAAAGTGTTTTTTTAGTTTTTTTAAACTATAATTTATTTTTTGCTTTTTAGTACGATTTGCCAAAGATAAAGCCTGGAACTGCACGCATGCGTAGTTCGCGCACTAGTTCTATCTCTCTTACTCTCATGCAATGGATGCGGAAAGAAATTGATGAATCCTGGCGAATTTAATCAGGATAATCGGATATTTTAATCGAATTATTGCATTGTCATCGGTCTTTGACAGGTGTGCAAAGTTTGAATTAAATCTGCGTTCAAAGTATATATATATATACAGGGTGTTCGGCACATGGATGGACAAACGAAAACCGTGGACCCGTGGAGCCTTCTGCTATACATTGAGGCCTAATTACAAGACTCAGGCCCAATAGTTTTTTTTTAAATATTTTTTTAAGTTAATTTCGAAAAAAGCCAGTTTTCAAACTTCAAACGACTATAAATTTACTTTTAACATTGAAAATCCAAACATGCTTTTGTAATAATTATCTGCATTAGTTGTAGAATCATATTAAATTCAGTTTTGGAGCAAATGTTAGATATAAAATTAGATACGAGTCCTTAAACGACAAACAAAGTGAAAAAATAATTTTCATATTCCACTTTGAAATTCTTAAAAAAAAAACTATGTTTTTTAGAGCACTTAAAATTCTAGGAAAACATCTGTGGTTCATACCCTTTATATCGGTATACAATTTGCACATATTTGTTTAAAAATAACTAGAGTAAATCGCAATTTAAACTAACGGGGCCTTAATTCATAAGACTCAATTTGCGAAAACTTAAATCAAGTACAAGCCAATTTGTCATAATTGCTTTCGGTATGTTCACTAACACTACACGTGGGAGCTAGTAGTCTGTCTCTCTCTTACCAGTCACGATACTATCTCTTGTCTCTTTTGTTGAATTTGGACAATAGCCGTACATAGCAGGTAGAAAAAGGGGTGTTATTTCTCTGTGCAGTAGTAATTCTATGAAATCTTATACATATGTTTTTAATTAGTAAGTTTTTAGTAGAACATGAATTTATTATTAAAACACTATGATAATTTAAATTTTAATTTGTTTCCAAAATTTATTTTATAACAATTGTTCGAATTGGTGCCCTTGACTTCTTATGCATGCTCGGCACCGTTTTAAAATTTCCACTGTTGTTGTTTGAAATATCATTTCGGCTTTCATTTTTTCGAATGCTTCATTTATTCTAATTATTAACTGCTCTCGACTGGGCACCACGGTTGCGTACACTAGCTCTTTTGCTGTACCCCAGACGTAAAAGTCTATTGGGGTAAGGTAGGGCGACCTTGGTGGCCAAGGAATTGGACCACCCCGACCGATCCACGAGTTCGGGAACACATTATTAAGGTATTCCCTCACAGCTATGCTCCAATGGGCTGGGCAGCCATCGTGTTGGAACACAAAAGGTCTGTCTTCCTGTAATACTTCTACTAAACCGGGCAAATCATTTTGCAGAAATTCTAAGTAATTATTTCCATTAATATTGTCCGGTAAATAATGCGGCCCGATTAGTTTATTTCCAATGACCCCAGCCCAAACATTTACACTGAATCTTCTTTGAAATTTTCTCGGTCTCGTCACTCGTGGATTTTGGTTTTTGGGTGCCCAGTAATGGAGATTATGGTAATTTGAAATACCTTCCTTATCAAATTTTGATTCATCTGTCCACAGAATATTTCTTAAAAAGTTGTCGTCTTCCACGTCAGTGTGTAGTAGATGTCGACAAAATTCTACGCGTCTACCAGAATCATTATCTTGAAGATCTGAAAACAAAGAAAAAAGGCTTGAGAATTTAAAATAAGGAAGACTAGATCTAGGCTTTGGTACATATTCAGTCTCTTTACGGAATTAAAAAAAATCTATTGTATCCATACCTTGCACGGGAGTGTAATGGAAAGCATGTTGCCGATTTTCCCGGAGAACTGCCCACACTTTCCATATGCCAAGGCCCAGCATTGCAGCTACCTCTCTTATACTTTTATTAGGGTTATTATTAAATTCTTCTAATACACGTTCGTCTGTAGCAACATGATGTTGTCGTACATTCACCCTCGGTTCTTGATAACGCAAATTACCCGTTTCTCTAAGTCGTCGGTATGTAGTAGCAAAAGTTTGGTGGCTAGGCAGTCGACGGTTAGAATAGCGCTCTATACCATAGTCTTTGTGCTTCACGTCCATTGCAATTAGCGGCTCCATACACCAACAACATATTGGCGTATTCTTCATTCGTAAAAGAGGTGGTCATTTTACGAAAAAAAAAACAACAACGTAACAACAAAATAACAGAAAACTTAACAAACTGAAGCAACAACAATAACGTAAAACGATAACAAAATCAAAAAACGAAAACAATAACAGTAAGCGCAACGGACACGTCAGATCACAGAGGCAGTTAAGACTCGACAAATAAGTAAAACAATTTTTTCAAAAATTAACGTTTGACTGATAAGGAATAGACAAAACCAAACAATAGCGCAATTGCAGAGTGAAATAACAACCCTTTTTCTACCTGCTATGTACGTACGGCTATTGTCCAAATTCAACAAAAGAGACAAGAGATAGTATCGTGACTGGTAAGAGAGAGACAGACTACTAGCTCCCACGTGTAGTGTTAGTGAACATACCGAAAGCAATTATGACAAATTGGCTTGTACTTGATTTAAGTTTTCGCAAATTGAGTCTTATGAATTAAGGCCCCGTTAGTTTAAATTGCGATTTACTCTAGTTATTTTTAAACAAATATGTGCAAATTGTATACCGATATAAAGGGTATGAACCACAGATGTTTTCCTAGAATTTTATGTGCTCTAAAGATCATAGTTTTTTTTTTAAGAATTTCAAAGTGGAATATGAAAATTATTTTTTCACTTTGTTTATCGTTTAAGGACTCGTATCTAATTTTATATCTAACATTTGCTCCAAAACTGAATTTAATATGATTCTACAACTAATGCAGATAATTATTACAAAAGCATGTTTGGATTTGCAATGTTAAAAGTAAATTTATAGTCGTTTGAAGTTTGAAAACTGGCTTTTTTCGAAATTAACTTAAAAAATTATTAAAAAAAAAACTATTGGGCCTGAGTCTTGTAATTGGGCCTCAATGTATAGCAGACGGCTCCACGGGTCCACGGTTTTCGTTTGTCCATCCATGTGCCGAACACCCTGTATATTATTTTTATTTTATTTTATTTTTATTTTCAAGGAAAACTTACAGCTAGACGGTGCAAGACTACACACACCGGCATATTTAGCGGAACATAAAATAAAGGTTTGATATCAGTATCATATAAGGTTGCTGGCTGGTTTATAAGTCATTTAATTTAAAAAGAAATATTTTCAAATTAAGAAAACAACTGAACATCACATTTTATGCAATTGTTTTAATTTTATTCAAATACACCTTATCTGGAGCGAACTTCGAGTATTTCTTCCTTCTGAGTTTGATTTAAAATTTCATTGAAATACTGCTTTTTGTTAGTTTTTTTTTAATCGCGTATCTTTTTGGAGTTGAGAACTGAATTATGCCTGACTTAGCCCCAACGGAGATTGCCAGGGCACTCGAAATGCAAAGAAATGGTCAAACCTTTAGAGTGATATCCAGAGATCTTCGTCGACCAGTTTCAACGATCCATCGCAGTATCCAACGGTTCAAGGAGACCGGTACTTATGTGAGAAGAGCAGGACAAGGCAGAAAAAGACGCACTTCGAGTAGGGATGATTGTTTCATTCGGCTTCGTGTACGTAGGAACCCCCGTTTGATGGCCGTCCAAGCCCGACATGAGTTAGAAGCAGTGCGGGGTGTAACCGTAAGTGAGCGTACGGTACGAAGAAGGTTCGAAGAAGCTGGTTTGGGTTGATTTGTGCCCGCCAAGGCTCCAAGGCTCGAGGTAAATCATCGTAGAAACAGGTTAACTTTTGCTCAGGAACATCGACTTTGGAACGCGGACCAATGGAGTAAGGTATTGTTTAGTGATGAGTGCAGAATTCTCTTAAATCAAATTGACGGCAGGCAAAGAATATACAGACGCAAAGGAGAACGATACATTCAGACAAATTTTAAAACTACAGTTGCATACGCTGGTGGATCAATAATAGTTTGGGCGGGCATTTGTTTGGGAGCTCGCACAGACTTGGTAGTGATTGACAGAGGGAGTCTGACTGCAGACCGCTATATCATAGAAGTTTTAGAAGAAAATGTCGTACCATTTGCCCCATATATCAGTGACGATTTTGTTTTTATGCAGGATAATGCTCGGCCGCATACCGCTCGGGTAACTCAAGCTTATCTTAATGATATGAATATCACTGTTATTGAGTGTCCGGCGAGATCACCGGATATGTACCCAATAGAGCACGTTTGGGACTTGCTGAAAAGAAAAGTTGAGTCCAGAATTCCAGCTCCTGCCAACGTGGGTGAACTGCGAATCGCCGTAGTTGAGGAATGGCGGAGACTATCCCAGGAGACCATCGATAACATCATTCTCAGTATGCCTAGACGGGTAGAAACTTTAATAAGAGCACGTGGAGGAAATACGCGATATTAATCACCATTTTTCTAATTTAATTAATTGTTATTTTATTATTCATTTTCACTTATCCCGGTTACATGAAAAGTTCAAAAATGTACCATTTTTCACAAATAGCCTTTACTCGCAAAATCTGTTCTTAATGTGACCTCACATACTGCGTCAGCAATACTTTTGACTAAACATAGGATCTTCATATCATCAGCAAAGAGAAGCGCCCTACAGAAAGAAAAGCTAGAAAACACATCGTTGATGAAAATGTTGAATAATAAAGGTCCCAAAAGGGATCCTTGAGGTATACCCGAGGGGATATGTGTGTGCCTAGAGAGTAACCGTTAAGTACCACCGTTTAGCATCTGTTGTGAACGTAGGAGGTAAACCATCTGTATAAGTCGCCCCTGATACCGATGGCCGATAGCTTGCGGAGTAGTACGGTGTGAACGAGGCGGTCGAAACACTTGCTATAGTCGGTGTATATGACGTCCACCTGCGCAGGCTGCGACATGCAGGCGGACAAGTAATCGGCGCAGATCGTCAAATTTGTTGTGGTCGACCTACCGGATAAAAAGCCATGTTGTTGTTCGCAGAAGCTATGTTTTAATGCGGCATATAGTTGTCTATAGATAATTTTCTCAAATGTTTTAGAAAATATACATAGCTTAGAGATAGGTCTATAATTCTCGACCACATCTTTAGGTCCTTTCTTGTGAACCGGGGTAATATATGCCGCCTTCCACAATGTATGCATAATGCCGTCCTTGAGCGAGCGTCTGAACAATATAGAAAGCGGAACCGTTAGACCCTCGGCACAATGACGTACTAAGATAGGCGGTATTTTATCGGGGCCTGCCGTTTTATTTATGTCGACTGCCTTAAGGAATTGCTTAACTTCTCGCTCCCGTATTTCTACTGAGTGTATCTCCGAGCAGACATCGTTAGCGGGCGATACGACTTGGTCCTGGGTCACGGCAGAGTTTGTGAGAAAATTTGATTGGTAGTAATCACTGAACATGTTGCAGACATCCTCGCCGTTGCTAGTCTGGCTATTTTGAAATTTAAAGGTTGATGCATACGAATAATTTTGCTTTTTTAGTTTTACGTAGGACCAGAAGGCTTTCGGAGATCTCAGTATATTATTTTCAATGTTAGATATGTAGGCTTTGTACATATCGCGCTCGACCGCCTTGGCGCGCTGACGGAGCATAACAAAAGACTCATAGTCGGACCGGTTGCCGTATCTCTTGTATTTAGAGTGAAATTTGGATTTTTCCTTTAATATTTTAATTAAAGGCTGCTTGTACCAAAGAGGATATCAGCCAGACGATACAGCTTTTTTCATTGGTACATAAGTATTTATTAGATCTGTGAGAGTGCTATAGAAAAACGTAATAGCGTTCTCGAATGACCTAGTACGTAGCTCGTTGTGCCAATCGAATTCACAAAGGCGAAGGTTAAAAGAGTCAAAATCCGCTTGTCGGTATAGGTACACAAGCCGCGGGCGGAGGGGGAGGGTGTCCGACTCGTTGAAATTGGCAGTTATATATGAAGCCCTATGGTGAGGATCCTCCGGCACGAGCGGGTCCGTGCAACGATCCACTTTCACCACATTATTAGAAAAAATTAGATCTAAAATTCTATTGTTTATGTTTAAGATCGAATTGTATTGTGAGAGGTTGTAGGTATCGAGATCATCGAATAGGTTCGTTTGCACGGGCCCGAGTACGTTCGTTGGCCTCAGAGAAAGGCCATCGTCGTTCGGCTGCCACTCGATATTTGGTATATTAAAATCGCCTAGCAACATATACCTATCGGTTAAATTATTTTGGATTATATGGCCGAGTTTTAAAAAGAAATTGTGCAGCTGTATCGCTAGAGAATAACCTTGATTTTGATTGCAAATATAGACTACACATAGGTGTAATTTATAAAGGGATCTCGTTTTTTTATCGCGTAATGCTAAATATATATATATATATATCTTCCAGAATAGGCTTCAATTCTTCATTATCAACTACTTATATATTTATTTTTTATTTGTTTTCGTTTAAATGAAATTCGCTTAGAACATGGTAGGTATACGGTATTATTATACCTACATACTAGATTTCTAGAGGAAATGTTCGTAATCGTGTATCACGTGTCTACTGAGTACTACGTATTACTATTTGGTATTATAATTTATAACCTAACCAAGAGCATGTCAGGACATGTCTAAGGAGGGTTCCGTAACTGATTGTTACGGAACCCTCTTATGGCCGATTTCTTCATGAGCGAGATGGAGTTTGTTATTCGGCAGATATACTTATTCCAGGGTTAAAATTTCGATGGTTGTGTTCAACAGACCGACGGGTTAGCTATCCAATGGTCAGGGGGGTCTAATATTTCTTAAAGCGAAATAGGTTTTTTTCAAATTACTTTCAAAGTTCCTGTCCGATATCGTTCAAAATAATTTTCCTAAAGAGTTTTTAGTATGAACTATCAGCATAGAAACTTACGAGTTTTTCTATCCGATGGTTTATGGTTTAGAAATACCTTGGGGACCAATTTACAAACCAATTATTCGAAAATCGACTTTGTGAATAGTCATGTATGAAACCTTGCCTTTATTTCAAAAGATCTATTCAACGATACCCCACACGATGGAGTATAATGAAAAAATATTTTTATTCCGCACTTCACATTTCACATGTATGGAGAGCCACCCCTAAAATATAAAATTATTGTTATTTTATGATGCCAAGACCGGAATCTATACACAATCTATAAGTGTAAAAAATTTCATCTATTTATATTCATAATTACAGAAGCTAGAAGCCGACAGACAGACGGACGGACAGAGCGAAACTATAAGGATTCCTTGTGTGTTATAGAACCCTAAAAAGTGTTTACAATTGAATAAATGCGTAGGTACACGAGTACGAGTACCGAGTACGTAGTGGCGCGTAAATATTTTGTTATTTTCCTCAGTTCGCCTGGCCGTGTTTATTTGTCTGTCTGATTGAAGAGAGCTCGACGCGCCACGCGCGCGTTGCCAGGTAAACTCACCTGTAACTGACAGACGTGCGTGAAGGAACGTGAGAGGAACTACGCGTGGTGTTCTACTTCTGTGTCACACAAAGAGCTCTTGGAAACAAAATCAAACATTTTAAGTAACCCCCGACATTGTAAGGCAGTAAGTGAGCTGATGATGATAGATAATTAAGCTTCTTTTCTTCTTTTTTGTAAATGGCTCCTTTAAGTGAGTCGCCAATATCAGAGTGAGCGACGAAAACTTTGCTGTTGAAAAAGTCTTATGACAAAGCAAACTCAAATTTATTTATTAGTAGATTGCACCGCCCGCAGTCTAAATCTGCGGACGGCGACCGCCATTTGGACTGACGGACACATCCTCAGTTTAGACCTTTTGACTGCCTTGTGTATCAATTAGAAATATTTTATTTCTTTTTTATGTAAACGTCACTTATGTTTTATTCCATGACCAAACATTTAATTAGTACTACTATCAACCAGTGCATCAGTTACATATTGTGTACTTCGTACTTGGCGCCTCGCCAGATGGCCGCGGTCCAGCGCTGGCTTCCCCCGAGCCGCAGTACAACGCGCGCCGTCCGTTCGCACACATGTTGAACATTCGGGAGATGTTATACAGTATTTTAGGAACCACAGCAAGCTCAAAGTACAGCACAGCGTAGAAGATTACAGAAGTTAGGGCAGCAGAGAGTCAATTGAGTGTATTACGCGTACCGCTACCGAACGATAGAATAGAGGACTTGTGTAGTGTTCACTGTTCGCGTGTACTCGGACAAAGAGGTGAGTACCTGTTTGTAAACAATGGTTTGATTTGGGATTGATGAGCAAATTGACTTTAGTGTGACTTTCATAATATTTAATTGTTGTAAATTGCACTGTCAATTATGTCCGATCATATCAAGACACCAAGTATCAGATGATAGACGAACCTTCACACGACTATCATGTGACAGACACTTGGCAGTGGCCCCCTGCTCACTCAAGACAAGGCAAGATGGGCCCCGAGGCTCAGATCAAAACAAATCAATCATTGCAAGATTTTTTAATAGTTTATTGGCGCTCGAAATGCGGCTGTCACTGTTTGTTTAACACACACTGCTGCAAACTCTTCATCTTTCACGCTTCAATTCATCAGTTACATATTCCATCATAAATTTAGAAGCATCAAATTCCATCTTCTTATTCAAATGTTTAATGTGAATGTACAAAAAGTTTTAGTCCATTCGCGTT
Organism: Phengaris alcon alcon; assembly: GCA_037179445.1. Lineage (NCBI taxonomy): Eukaryota > Metazoa > Arthropoda > Insecta > Lepidoptera > Lycaenidae > Phengaris > Phengaris alcon. The sequence continues at coordinate 91,088 of JAYRCH010000635.1, read as the reverse complement.
AACACTTGTTCTAGGGTTTACATGTTGACAGTTGACCTAAATTTTTAAGAGCCCAGTAAAGATTGCCACGTCAGACATCAGTCCACAAATCTTTATAACACCACAAGCAGTAAATGCTACTGTTACTTCGCTTTAAATAAAACCGGCCAAGAGCGAGTCGGACTTGCGCACGTAGGGTTTCCTACCATTATACCTATATTTTACATGTAGTAATTCGTACAAACATAACGAAAGAGTGTAATATTCTTTCGTTATGTTTTTTTCTCTCGCGTCTACCCTATAGTGTGGGGTATCTTTAGATAGGTCCTTTAGAAACATTTAGAGGTTAATAATGATGATTTTTATCTAGGTATACGTTATATTTAACTTTGAAGAGCATTTTTTGTTAAAATAGGGCGTCCCCCCACTTTATTTCCAATTTCCCTTGTTTACGTGAGCTTGATTGAGATCGAAAAGTACATTAGCGTCAAATCATTTGTTTTTATTTTCATTAAAGTAAATATGGCAGCGAGTACAAAGGCAATTCGCAGTCCAAATAAATAAAGTATTCAGGACTTGTGCGAAGGCCGCGGCCGTTCCTCCGCAGCTATTCTGGGAGCCATTTTGTTTTGGTGCGCCGGCGCACAACGCTCACTCTACAATTTATTGCCGTCCGATTGAAAACACAAAACATCCACTCCAAAATTAAACTATGTTTTCTATCGTATGCTGCACCACTATTTCCGATATCGAATGAATTTGGTTTTCCCGATGACGTAGATGTTCTAAATTGTAATTATATTATTATAAGTCATCCACAAAACTACCTTTGTTATAAACATCGCGGCCATGTAACTGTAACTGACCAGTACAACTCGATCCTTATTTACACGGACCGACTCGAGAGCGCCATAATTTTAAACCTGAGAGGCACCTCCTGACTCCTGACTCCCGAGTGCTACCAATGACAGCTTCAAACAGTACCTCCGGCGAACCAATGACAGCTTTAAACAGTAGATACTACCTACGGCAAAGTAATAGAAGATAAATAGAGGTAATAAAACGACGGGGGACACCTGATGATGCTGAATGTTGACAGTTGGCACGTCGGCAGTGCCGTCGTGTCGTCAGCCAACCGCGACGTGCCCCGTGCACGCAGCACGCTAGACAGTGTGGAGGAGTTATGGGATTGTTGCGCTCTTCCTGATACGAGCTCTAACTGATGTCAGCTCTGACGGATGCAAGAAACTTATTGTTTTTACATAACAAATTTACATAACAATTGCGCCGCTCCGCAATTGTTATGTAAAGTAAAGTAAATAACTACGTTGTTGCATGAAAATATCCATGTAACAGTAAATCATATTGCTAATGTCTTTCGAGAATCGTCTTTTTACCCGAATACGGCGAAGCCAAAATTAAGGGTAGTGGTAGTAGGTATTTTGGCCGTCTATGTATGTATGTATGCACCATGGTTACGCGCTTTAGCTACTGGTCCGGTGTTAATTAATGTGTTGTCCAAAGATTTGTAATAACGGCCCGGGTCAAATAGGCGTATAGCTTACGTAGTCGGTTTATAGTTTTTTTAATTGTAGTTATTTTCATAGAAAAACGATGATTGCCGAAAGCAATGGTTCCTTATGAAGACTTTATAAATGTTACATTAGCAAACAAAAATAATAGTAAAGTATCATCTTAATACAATAATATTTTCAAATATTATGCTTGACAAATATTTAAAATATTATATTATTCTATTGTCTAGTGTCTACATCGTAGACGGCCTCTACGGCCTCTACGGCCTCTACGGCCTCTACGGCCTACGCCAGGCAGCGCCAGGTCACGCCAGGCAACGCCAGGCCGCGTATTGCCAAACTGTATACTGACCCAGACGCCCATAGTCTGTACTGAACTACGTCGCGCTCATTGAAAATTGGAGCAAAGTATATACGAGCTCAGACCAATCTGAGTAGGTATGCACTTTGCTCGCTTGTATGTGAAGCAAACTGTGACATGCGAATATCTGTAACTACCTATACAATGTGTTTAATAATTTCCCGTATATTTTTGTTATGTTGTTGTGTGTGGTTGTTATACCTATCCGTGAAACTGAACAACTTTCCCTAAAACATACCTATTGTGAATTATTTTGGGTTATAACGAAGGAAAACCCGTTGTACGAGTAAGTATTTTGAAAAATTTGAACTGTAAAAATTTGAACTGTAACAATTATAGGTACAGGCTGTTAAAAAAAATGTAAGTGTTTCCAATGACAGTATTTATTAATTTTTCATAAGAAAGATGTACTGACTGACACAATAAATTGTACCTATTTGTAATCGATGTTCACTGAAAATAATAAAGGGTTCCTTCAATCAACAACAAACAAATAAATTAATGAATCAAGAACAGAAAAATGTCATAATTACTATTTTTGATTTTTGCCTGTATTGTAACATCGAATTTTGGCTTTTACTACATTTCTTACTAAAGGGGTCACAGAAAGGGGTCGATATTGAAAAATAAAGTGTCTTTAATACATAAATTTGTGTAATCATGTATAATCATAATTAAAGTAAATGTAATCATTAATCAACTACAACTACCACATTAACCATCAATCTTTTTCAATGTTTCTTTGCATTCGGCTGATTTTTATTAATATTTTCTGATAAATTATGTTTTCGTTTTTTAGTTACGTCTCTGCCACTCTGTATACGTCCTTTTCCTTTAGTTATTCCTCTGTCTTTTCTCCTTGCAATAGAAGTTGGCTGAACACCAATTTTTTTTTATCTACAATATTTAACTCTTTGTGCAAAGAAGTTTTTGGCTTGTTCCGAGGTTTCAATATCACTTAAAACTTTGTTTAATTTTCTAAGTAACATTAAGTTGCTGGGAGATGAGTCAGTTTGTAGTATATCAGCCAAGCGATCACATTGTTGTTTCATTGTATTTATTTCCTTTCTTATGTTTCTCTCATTTTGTTGAGAATTTTCTACTGGTATAATAACGATGTCAGACGAATTCATTAGTGTGGGTTGGACTGAAGAGCTGGCTACAACCTCCTCGAAAGAATTGTTACCACTGTTTAAGTCGACGCTAGAATAGAAGTCCCCTGATGGTGTTTCATTTCCTAACGCCAGTTCTGCAAAGCTTTTCCTATCTTGCGATGTTATACGTGGTGATGTTTTGAAAATAATATTTAGTTTGTTTTCCATGAAACACAAATGTTTACAGTATCTTCCACTGGAGCCTTCAGGGCATTCACAACATGCAATGTCTACAGATACCGTGTAAGATTGTTTAGGGTCCTTTTCCGATTGCACTTTGTATTCGTTTTCATTTATCTGGTAGTATTCGTTGAGTCCCTCTACTTTTTTGAAATATTTCATGTAAATCATATTTTTGTCACGTCGGGAGTGTGCAAAATCTAAAAGACGTAACTTGTGGTAGTTCTCAAAACTTTCCGTCATAAACTTTACCAGTGCGCAACTGTTGAAAACCTTCGACCTTTGCAACACTACATCCTTGAATATTCGAATAGAGGCTTCCACATAATTGTTTGTGTTGTTACCTCTAGTCATCAAGTCATTTCTGTAACACAGGCACCATTCTTTTCGTCTGGCCCATATATTGGTAAAATATTCAGTCAGCATAGTATTTGCTTTAACAATATGGTTCGATAACAATTTAGCAAAGTTTTCGGACGCCGATTCTTCACTTTCAGCATAAAGTACATCTTGAAAAGCTTTCATCACAACTTTTCTATTTTCTTTTACAACTTTATGTTCAGAAAGCCATAGCCATCGCCAAACTGCTTGACAGATATGGAAGTGACAGAGTAATAAATTCGCTTGAGGGAAAACACATTTTAGAGCATTACGTTCCGCTTCGCTGTCGTCGGTCATTATAATAAGTGGTTGAAATTTTCTTGCTGAATCGTTTTCTAAAGCTTCTTTAACAGACATAAAGGCAAGAGTATAATTGGCTTCTGTATCAGCGGTGTGTAAAACACAACCAATGGGAACTGCACCAATTTTTAGAGATGCAAATATGAATGTCACTCGCGTTGATGTCTGGTCACAGGAACCGCTGGAATCTATGTACACCATTTCATCGGAAAATCCTTTTAAAAATAATCTCTTCATAATTGGAGTTATTATGACGATCACCATAGGATCTTCTTTAATCAGTACATGAATTCCTTTATCAGTAAAGGAAGCCAATTGGTTTTTCAAGACGGTAATAATATCGCGATCTGAACGTCCACCTAAATTTGTTTTACGCCATTTATCGTATAAATATCTAATATGACGATATGTAGGATTTTTTTGAGCATTAGCGACAGTTTGACTACCTTCAGAATTTAACACGATCATCTCATGATAGTGCTTCGCAATGGTGGGGGTCATACCTTGCTCGAAGTATTCATGGAACTGTCTTTGCACGGCTGGATCGCATCGTAAATACTTGTAAGCAGACGCAACGTGGATTTTATGCGAATGGTTAAAACAAATGTCAATAATAGTGTTTAATCCTTGTTTCAAAAAGGCGTCGTTTTTAATTGTATTTCTGTTAGTTTTCTTAAATAGGAAGTTTACTGAAGCTTTGCATTGAAAATTTCTTGATTTACCATGTTTTTTATTGAATGATGAATGCTGACAACCATACTGTTTACGGAATTCATATCGCTTCACAGTAGGACTTCGTTTGACAATCCAATTTGTGTTCGAAAACTTGGAGAATTGTTGAACAAAACGCTTGCACTGTTCGCGCGGCGAATCGTTCTGCAGTGATGGCAGTTTGCACTGAATTTTTGCGTTAAATGTCTCATTATTCACATAATTGCTTTGTAAAATCGTAAATTCTATACACTGCTTCGCTAAGAATGTTTTTAACTTCACTTCACACATGTTTGAACACTCGATTGGCAAGTAATTGTTTTATTTGTGAAAGAATAACCTTGACACGTGCGTAATTGCTAATTAGGTCACGAACACTGACAAAAAGGCGTCAAGGTCGCAAGCGGCGCAAGTTTTAGAAGACAAGGCAGGCAAGATAGCGCGCCGCGCGGGAATAAAAGAGATAAGATATGTCTGCACTCGCATGCATTTTGCTCTAAATTATCGATGCCATATTACATACTACACCAGACGCCGAAAAGTATGGACGTCTGGACTCGTATGTATTTTGCTCAAGTATTTTAAAGCAAAATTATTTCGATTCAGACACGCTCTGAATAGGTATACAGTTTGCTCTTCAACTATAAAGGCAAACTGCGATCGAACTCAGAGCAACCCCGGTCTGGGTCAGTATACAGTTTGGCAATACGCCGCCAGGCCACGCCAGGCCGCGACACACCTGACACCGCGCGGCGCGGCGTAGAGCTCCGCGCGTAGAGCCGCTCTACGCCGCGCCGCGCCGTAGCGTGTATAGTAAAAATTATTAGAATGAGGTGTTTGAAGAATTGGAAATGTCAATTGGGCAGTCGTCAGTAGGCGCGTGTGCGCAGGTATATTGATGCGTGGCCAACACGCACTTGGCTGCGCGGGTTATCCTTGAACTTCTGCGCCTGTGTGCTGGTATATTTATATTGGAGTGTGTTTTGACGTTAGCGGCCGTATACTGACCCCGCAGAATATACAATAATATTTCGCAATAATAATGTAGATTTTTACATTTTACATTGAATTTTTACATTTATATTATGACTAGATTTTACCCGCGGCTTCACCCGCGTTAAATTGGAGTTTACATACTATCTTTATAATTTATAGTATAGAATCTACGAATCTCTTTCAGCTCAAGAAAATCAGAATAAGCTTCATTATTGTAAAGTGATATCAAAATCCTTTCGGTATTTTTTGCGTGAAAGAATGTAGATAAGACTTATTTATCCTCATAAACTTTCACATTTATATAAGTAGAAGGAAGTAGAATACATTATATCCACGAGTTATTTTAATTAAAACAGTAGACCCAAAGTAAGGTAGAAAGAACACTCTAGACCCTACATCAGTATTACTGCTGTTCATCGGCTGCTTTTTCTTGTAAAGATCACGTACACTCCGTTAACATAAAATTAAATCTAACTACCAAAAAAACAGGGGGCCTATAATGGTACTAATTTAAAACATTAATTTGGTCGAATTGAATATTTTTGCTTACATTTACATTAAATTGGAAGTGAGCGGAAGGCAAGGGCGGGTGCTACAGTGCCGTTCGTGTCTGACTCTGGTAGTTGGTAGTTTGGTACGCATATTTGTTACTGTAGTAAAAATCGAGTGAGTGAGCGGCAAGCGGCGACTACCTGCTGGTGACATTATGCACTATGTATATTGTATGGTGTATTGGACCACTGCCATCTTTGTCTCCGGTACAGAGGGTCACGCGATCTCACCGAATCCATTTCATTAATAAACGTGAACTGTCACCTCGCGCCGGCCGTTCGCCTTTGATATAGGCAAAGAATATAATGTACCTATATACCTGATCATGCTCACGTATGTTACTCACGTAACAAAGGTATATCGACTACCAATACTGTTATATCAACGTCCAGCGGTGCTATTCGCAATTCTTAAAGATATTGATTCCGAGTCCTACAGGAATTGTGAATAGCCCCGCTGTTTACAGTTAACCACACGAGGTCCGGGCCTAAGAAATGTGTGCCTTGTTACAGGACTGGAGAAAATGCCGCAAGAGGTGATCACGGACAAGTCGCTGCAGCGCGAGCTGGCCGACTCCATCATCCGCATGGTGCCGCTCGATGACATCCGCATCCTGCTGGCCTGCGGGGCTAAGGTAAACACTGCCTGTAGTCTGGTCAGCGGGGCTATTCAAAATTCCTGTTGGACTCGGCAGTGGGTTTCAAAAACATACCGTGCGGTTATTGGTCAACGCTTAACGCAGCAAGCGTTTATGGGTTGACGTGCAGGGACATTATCAAATACGAGTCAAAATATTAAGCATTTTGAATAAATGGGCAGAACCAATTTAATCTAAACGTAAACAAAAAGGTTCAAGTCGAACAAATTAATGTGTCATTGTATTTCTTTATTGCATGTTCAACTAACCGATATTTAAATCGGTAACATTGTAACCTCCTACTGCTTTTTGTTTACGTTAAGTTTAAATTGTATCTGAACGGAATATATCCATTGACATACTTAACTTTGTTGGAACCACTACGTGATACGTCATAGGTTCGTGTGCTACTTAAAGGCATTAAAACAAGGATTATGAAAAAATGTAACTCCCTTCTCCCTTTTTCTTCTACTACCTGCGTGTGACATGCTCGGTTTTGGCAGGTGAACGAGCCGGTGACGCAAGGCCTGCGGCCGCTGCACTACGCGGTGTGGCAGCGACACGTGGAAGCCACGCGGCTGCTGCTGGTGCGCGGCTGCGACGCCAGCGCCACCGACGACTGCGGCTACAGCGCGCTACACCTGGCAGCCGAGCGCGGCTTCACGGAGCTGGTGCGGCTACTGCTGGCCAGCGGCGCCGCTGTGTCATACCGCCCCGACACCCCCGACTCCACCGACCACTTCCCACGCACCACGCACACCGACGAGCCGCTGCGCCTCGCCATACGGAACAAGCACTATGTTAGTACATAATATTATACGTACAGTATAACTACACTATTAATGTCCTTCGCAAAACTTCTTGATTTATACATCGTCGACCGATGCCATAGACTATTCAGAAGTCCCGTTCGACGCGGATTCGATAAGTTCCCTGCGCGGCAACAAATAAACGCTCGCCGCGTCAAATGCTGACCAACAGCCGCGCGGGAAGTTTTCGAATCCGAGTCGAACGAGAATTGTGAATAGTTTTATTGTGAAATAATAACTCCTCTAACCTGGCGTTATTTAACAATCATTTTGGGATGTGATGAATAATAATATTAATTAAATTATAACAAATTATAATTATAATCTCGGGATTTAACATTATTATTACATAATTTAATCTGAACAATTATTCAATTCAAACATCAAAGATGTCAAAGTTTTGGCGGACACATAAATACGGAAGCAATTTTTGTAACACTCATAATAGCAGTGGCGTGCACAGGATTATGACACTGGGTATGCGGCGAAGTACTCGGTCACAAAAACTTTTTCGTTTATAGATTTTTAGCATACCTACAGCCAAGCGACGGATCTCTAAGTCGAAACCATGCCAACAGAGCAAGTCTTAGATGTACTACTATTCATGTACATCTTCTACGGCAACGCAGACAAAACAGCGATCGATCGTCGCGGCGGAAGAAATTCTAATAAGTAAAATAATAAGCATATTTTAAAATATTATAACTACTCACCAGTCAGTCAGCTTCAATTTTCACATATTCAAGTTTCCGGTTACTTGAGATTACTATATCCCGATGTAAATTACTAAATAATATGCAAGGAAAACAATATAATTTAATCGTGTGTATACAACCACACAGCCAGTTATACGTTTCATAACTTTTAACATGAAATTTTCGAGTTACATTATTTTTTTGCTACCTACCTTTACACAGATACCTTTAGACAGAATTTGAACCTTTTCACTGAATGACAATTGTGAGAACTTGTTATTTTTAATTTTTAATAAACACACATTTTCAACACAAACCTCACAATCAAATAACATTTTAAAAAAATCAACAAACGCACTAGTAAAAGCAAATCACTACAATTATTATAGAAACTCAGTAATAAACTGTTAAATGTACACACTTTCAAATGTTAAAATAAAAAATCTTTTAAGAAAACTATAAATAAACTGGAGCGATTAAATTGTAAACAATGCTTATCACATGAAATATGCAATATGGCCCCCGCGAAACACAAAACGTTTCTTCTATTTAAACAAATAAAACCTTACTAAACAAAAATGCATAATGTGCATACGTGATTTATTAGATTTCCGACTATTCTTTTTACTCAGATTATAGGAAACGAAGAATTTCCGACAAGCCAGTTCGGCGGTTTTCGGAAGCGATCGGATAGTTTGCGAAGTATGAAAACTACACATACATGCGATGATTTGTCCTGCAGCACGCACCGGCATGAGATGAGTTTTTAAGTTATTATATTTTTTTAATTTATTTATTTACTATTAATTAAAGTCATCTAAAACGTACGAACGTTTTATTTAAATATCTGTGAATGACAAGTAAAGCACTGCATTTCTGCCTATATGGAGCGCACGCCCCTGCATAATAGATTACTATAATATAATATACGAATGTATGTTACTACTAAACATATAACAAAAGTGCTGACCTCAATAGTTTAACTATTGGGGTAAGCTTTCTCAGTCGCCATTCGCTGACGTAGGCGGCCAGCGGCTGGACCGCGGCCAACTGCACGTCGCACGCCGCCCGCTGGGCTGACCGCTGAGATCACTTCTATAGCCGAAGTGGAGTGTCACCTGCGGCGGCGATAGATCGGCGTCATTCTCACGTGCTCACTGTATAGTGTATACTCTGTTCAGAGGCCTTACCGCAACCTCTATTAGCAGCAGGTATTACTCTATGTAACATTACTTATGAATATGTTGCACATACCGAAAATATCAATGTCATTATTGAGGTTCGTGCAAACGTTACTGTATAAATTGCACATTCTGGAGATTGGTGCTTGCATCCCCAAATTAGTTCTGAAAATGGGGCCGCACAGGATATTGGACATCGGCTTCCGAGGTAAATTATATGGGACAGCCAAGGAGAAAAGATTTAGCAGATCAAAACAAGAGGTAAGGCCGTTAACTATTTTATATGTAATAGGAGCAGGTCGTGCATTGTTCGCCTTATCCTTAAGTTGGACATCCCAAAGTAGTCCAGCCGTAGCTCGTATGGACACCTATGCGAAATTCCCGAACAGCTGTATGCGAGGCGTCTGGTGAAGGACCTTTGGATACATTCGATCCTTTGTGAATGAACGGCGTATGTTGGGTTCCATATCGAGCTGGCGTATTCTAGGTGGCTGCGTACCAGATAATTAAATAAGAGGATTTTCGTGCTGTGATGGAAGCCCGATGAGTTGCGATTAATAAAGCCCATCATCTGAGCTGAATTTTTTACAACAGATTCAATATAGGAAGTGAACTTCAGTTTAGAATCCAGGATCACGCCTAGGTCATGGATTTCCGTTACCTCCTCAAGTATGGAGTTCTCCAGGGTGTAATAAGAAGGAAATGTACATTTTTTTCTGGTAAATTTAATGTGATAGCATTTTTTTGCATTTAATAGCATCTTAATAATTAGGCACCTATCATTAAGGCTGATAAGATCTTCTTGCAAAAGTAAAGTATCTAGGTGTGATCGTACTGTCTTATATAGTTTTAGGTCATCGGCAAACAACGAGTATCGGCAGCTTGGTAAGCGTGGCTCGCCCTACGCGGCGGCGGTACCCTCGCTCGCCGAGATGCTTGCCTAGCGTTTGTTGCATTAGTCTAACGAAACTATGTGATTTCCAGGACGTAGCTCGGCTACTGCTGGAGCACGGCGCGGACCCCAACAAGCGCTACTTCTTCGGCTCGGAGATCAACCTGGTATCAGAGCCCGAGTACCTGGAGCTGCTTCTGATGTTTGGCGCGCACCCCGACGCGCGCGACCGCGCCGGCCTCACGCCGCTCATGAAGGCCGCTCGACAGAGACAGGTAGCTATCCCTCTCTGTTGCTTCAAGCTACCTGTACCTGACAAGGAATAAAAGCCTGGCCATTCTCGAAACTAAATTGTAACGTCAGTATAATTTCATTTCTTTGAAATTTTAACCAATCATAAGAGGTAGTTTCGTAGTGATGCTGATATTAAAAAAAAGGAAGAGCACTCAGTGGTTTATTATTGTCTTGGTAAGGCTTTTAACACCATTTCAATGACAGATATAGTTTCTGAATATTGACCCGTTTGTCGACATTTTCCAGGGCATGGAGTCGGTGCTGCTGCTCATTAGCTACGGCGCCGACGTGAACGCGATAACAGACGCTCGCAACGACTACAGGACTGTGATGCACTACGCGGTGCTCAGCGGTAAGTGCCGTCAACTGAGTAAAATTGTGTACAGGGTGTTTGGTGGAGCTAGCAGTAGTCAGTCCGTGCAATGGAGATCCGATCGGTGAAGACGAATCGTTTCAAAAGAGGATGACCTCTTTGGTGATAATAAAACACTGAAGATGGTTTCAATTATCAAGCAAGTTTTAATTTTCTCGCAATAACAGAAGTTTAATTAACTAATCTAAACACAATTTAAAGCTGAAAAATACTTTTTTGTCTTTAAAATTACGCTTTGCTAGTGTGGGAATGGATGGCAGCCCCAAAGGGAGATCTCTGACCGAGCGAGATGGTATGCTCGGTCAGGCCGAAGCCCACTAGGAAGCGTTTCAGCTGTTGTATATATAGCACCGAGCTGTGAAAACTTCGATAGCGCGATTCAGGTATGTGGTGCTAATTGGACCGCCACAATATTATCTTAATTGGCCTTTGAGGTTACCGCGACCTAAAAATGAAAAATATTAACTAAAAAAACTAAAACTAGCTTAAAACTGCTATATCAAATGCTATTTTAAATAATGTTATAATCTTATCTTTAATATATCTAAAAAACTCCTTCCAAACCAAAATTGAGTCTACGACGACACATCCCTCTTACATGCCGATTAAACGAAAGTTACTAAAGTATTCGCAAACATTTCAGGTAACCCTGACATGGTAAACCTGCTGATCAAGCAGGGCGCGCGCGTCAACTACCAGGGCCCCAGCCTCAACCGGCCTAGCCCGATCGACCTCGCCATACTCAAGGGCGACGTGGAGATGCTCAAGCTGCTGCTGTCTGCCGGTAAGGCTTGCACAGCCCTCGAACTTGGTAAACCTGCTGATCAAGCAGGCCGCGCGCGTCAACTACCAGGGCCCCGGCCTCAACTGGCCCAGCCCGCTCGACCTCGCCATACTCTAGGGCGACGTGGAGATGCTCAAGCTGCTGCTGTTTGCCGGTAAGGTCTGCACCTTGTACTTGGTAAACCTGGTGAACAAGCAGGGCGCGCGATAACTACCAGGGCCCCGGCCTCAACTGGCCCAGCCCGCTCGACCTCGCCATACTCTAGGGCGACGTGGAGATGCTCAAGCTGCTGCTGTCTGCCGGTAAGGCCTGCACAGTCCTTGTACTTGGTAAACCTGCTGATCAAGCAGGGCGCGCGACAACTACCAGGGCTCCGGCCTCAACCGGCCCAGCCCGCTCGACCTCGCCATACTCAAGGGCGACGTGGAGATGCTCAAGGTGCTGCTGTCTGCCGGTAAGGTCTGCACAGTTCTTGTACTTGGTAAACCTGCTGATCAAGCAGGGCGCGCGCGACAACTACCGGGCTCCGGCCTCAACCGGCCCAGCCCGCTCGACCTCGCCATACTCAAGGGCGACGTGGAGATGCTCAAGCTGCTGCTGTCAGCCGGTAAGGCCTGCACAATTGTCGTACTTACCACTTATTATTCTGTTTTGACCCAATTTTATAACGTAAATAAATAGCACACTATAATGTTACCAATTTAAATGTCACTTGTGCTATATGCACTGTGCAATCAAGGAATACAACATAATTGTGATGAATTTCATATTTTTGCTTACGATTAGATGAAATAGGATCTGATCGAGGATAGAATTGACATTCTGTAACAGACTTTCTGGTACTAGTCGCTAGCGATCTTCACGCATGACATTAGCTAATGTAATCGCTGCTAGATAAGGAGTTGGGATTTATTGTGTGCAGGCGCAGACGTGAACGCATTTAGCTCGGTGATCGGCACGCCGCTGCACGTCGCCTGCTCCGACAGCATCACCAACAGGAGGGAAATCGTTAGGGTGAGTGCGACCACCAAACTATCTAGTACAATAATAAAGTAAGTTGTGAAAACGTTAGATCTCCAAATATGCGGTCTATGTCTAAGAATAGTAACTTTGAAAGCTGTGGTGGTGTTGTTCCATATGTAGTACTTGTATCGGTGGTGTCGCAGGTGCTGCTGGAGAACGGCGCGGAGCCGAACCTGAAGGTGTTCAGCGTGGAGGATGGCGCGCAGCTGCGGCCGCCGCTCGCCGAGTACCTCGCCTCCGACCCTGCGCCCCGCGCGCACCTCGTGCGTGCGCTGCTCCGACACGGCGCCCGGGTGAGCACGATTCACAATCTCCGTTCGACTCAGATTTGAAAACTGCCCGCGCAGTTATTGGTTAACGCTTACCGCGGCGAGCGTTTGTTCAATAATACTCGCCGCGCGGGGAAGTTCGTGTGACGTGTCGAATTACACACCCGAGACGATTGTGAATAGCCAGGCAGATAAAATTTAATCTAAACGTAAATAAAGAAGCAATAGTGCTCTATAATGCTACCAATTTAAAAGTAATTTACAGTCCAATAAAGATATATACAATGACACATTAATTTAGTCGAATTAAATATTTTTGTTTACGTTTAGATTAAATTGGATCTGAACAAAGAGAAATTGGTAAGCGAACACACTGTCCTACTGACTACTGACCTTACAGCTGTCCTTCACTTTACAGGTGATAATGAAGACGCAGTTCCGCGACCCGGACGGGATCCTGAACCACCTGCAGCACGTGACGTCGCCGGACACGCAGCACGTGTTCACGCTGCTGCTGGACGCCGCGGAAGCCTTCGACTTGTGCATGATCAAGCGCAACAGCGTGCTGACGCCGGCGCAGCGCCAGGAGCTTATGCTCCGCGCCCGCACCCCCCTCTCGCTCCTCGCGCAGGCCCGCGTCTTCCTGCGGAGGTTCCTCGGCACCGCGTTCGTCAAGATCGCACCAGACCTCGAAGTGCCCCCCACCCTCCGCAGCTACCTTCTCTTCGAGTACAGTTAGATCACTTTTAGGTGAGTATATTTTTGGCAGAACGCATTGAGATGCCACATAAAAAGGCATTCAATATTTTGTGTTTTGAATAAATTTTCTCGTACCCGGTACTTCGGATGTACGGAGCCCGTTATTTTGTAGGCCTTTATTGTACCCGAAAATCGTAAACTAGGTGCGTCATGTTTATCAAACAAACAACAACAATTAACTGAACTCTGAAGTCTGAACAGTATAAATAACCAAATAAACAGTGGCTGAAAGAATTAATGATTAAAAATATCTTTAATTTCTCGTATTGTATTTATGGAATTCAGCCAACTCACTCAGAGTTAGATAACTGAGTACCATAAACACGTAGATCCTCCTTTAAAAAAAAATCATTTATTTTAATAAAAGAACTCTGTATACCCACTATTATGGAGTGTAGAGTTACCCACTATGTATACAATTTTCAAGTTTTGTTTTCTATGTACTTCTTATTCATCTCCCTTATTCATTGAAAATCATGTTACGTTGGGTAACATATTTTATACTTACCTACCTAATTACCTTCTTAATTATAATGCAAAATATTATTATTATCCAATTTTATAATTATAAGATTATGATTAAAAGTCATACTATTTAATTGGCTTTATAAATTATAGATCTTGTAGTCTGATTGTAATAATTTAATGTGATATTTTGTGATATATTAGATTAAGGATTTACTTTCAATTGTTTTATTACAAAATGACGGAGTGGTGTGAATATTATGGTTGGCATATTAGGTACCTACTTATGTAATCAACGTACCTACTTATGTGTTTAGTGTAGTTATACACCAATGACAATATTGTGTTTTTATTATAACAAAATAAAGTTATTTGTGTAGTATTTAAATATCTATCTGTTTTATATTTTTTCATCTCCTTACCTACCCTTATTTAGACCTGAAAGCCTTGTGAAAGCTTATCTTTAACGCATCGGAGATGCGTGTACTATTATAGTATTAAATAAAAAAACAAGCACCTACCCAAGAAAACATTCTGCTTGCATCTTTTAGGCTGGGACTATATGCAGTAATACTCATCATCTAATTCTATGACTATATGCTCCGGAACTCGAACACGAGTCAATTGTCAATATAGACTATAGAATATCAATATAAATAGAACTCTGCACTAATACAATAGAGTTGAAAATGGAAGTGTCAGGTGTCGAGCTGTCATATATGACATTGACATTGGACACTCATGTGTTCGATTTTCAACTCTATAGTATTAGCGCAGAGTTATATTTTCAATGCACAGAATTTTCTACGGCCTACCGGATTCCGGAGCATATAGTCCCAGCCTTATACAGTTAGGACCAATTGTTACAGAGCAAGTGGTATAGGCCGTTAGTTAAGAGTTTCCGCCTACATCATGTTACTGGAGTCCGGACCGTAATCTAGCTCCATGGTACAACATGTTTCTCTTACAACTACATTTATGTACCCTAATCATAGACGTACAGTAGAGCCAAAAACTGTCTCAACTTAAATGGCCCCACTTTTGGCGCTTTTGATGCCATTTTGACATTTGTAGTATGATGAAATCAAGATGACTGACATTTGAGGTATGGTGAAAAACAAGATGGCGTAACTTTTTCTTGTATGGAGATTTATTCTGTCAAATGTTACGTCATAAATGGTCATAGCCTATCTTTAGTTTTGAAATCTTTGACCCTAATCATGAAGGAATCAATAGGCATGTTGCCTAAAAAATGTTTTCTCGTCTATTCGATGTCAGACAACATGTTAATAAACAATCTAGAACCCATTTTCGTATACCTTAAAAATAACAAAGATACAAACATTATGATAGAGAGCGATATATCGGCTTGTGACGTCACGAGTTGTACCCGGCATACATTTGTCATTACAAAATGTATGGCGATAGCAACTTGTGACGTAACAAATCGTTTTGCGAGAAAGAGATGGCCAATATTTTTATTTGATTATAATTTTTAATCGCATCAATCTTTTAGATTTATGTATCTCTAATCAACAATTTTAAAATTTGATTTAAATATGTGATATTCTACAATAGGCCACATTCCTATAAAATGGATATAGTAGTTACGGCTGACCCCACATTAGGCTTGCGCGTTCCTCGGGCGTGTGAGTGGCGCGAGTATCGCCCGCATCGCTGACACGTAGCGTGTTCGCGGCGCGCACGCAGCGCCCGCCGCCCACATCGCTGACACGTGGCGTGTTCGCGGCGCGCACGCAGCGCCCCCGCCCGCATCGCTGACACGTAGCGTGTTCGCGGCGCGCACGCAGCGCCCGCCGCCCACATCGCTGACACATAGCGTGTTCGTGGCGCGCACGCAGCGCCCCCGCCCGCATCGCTGACACGTAGCGTGTTCGCGGCGCGCACGCAGCGCCCGCCGCCCACATCGCTGACACGTAGCGTGTTCGCGGCGCGCACGCAGCGCCCCCGCCCGCATCGCTGACACGTAGCGTGTTCGCGGCGCACACGCAGCGCCCCCGCCCGCATCGCTGACACGTAGCGTGTTCGCGGCGCGCACGCAGCGCCCGCCGCCCACATCGCTGACACGTAGCGTGTTCGCGGCGCGCACGCATCGCCCGCCGCCCACATCGCTGACACGCCCGAGGAACGCGGACGCTTAATGTGGGGGGGCCTAAGCTGGATAGCAAACTTCGAATTTTTTACTTGCTAAAAAGAACTGTATTACAAGGTAATAAAGTGCATTTCACAATGCACGCAACACTGAAGCAAATCCGAGCTGAGCGAGATAGCCAGAATGTCGAATGAATGGCCGTGTGTCTCGTTCTTGCATGTTGCCAACCAAAAAAATGTTGGTGTTCATAAAAAAATAACTTGAAAAATCTTAGATAAAACGAGTGTACTGTATTGTTATTTTAACAAATGTTTATTACTTTATTATATTGGAACGAAGTTCCTTATGGCGCGTTGCGAATGGGGGCTAGACGGAAAAAATAGGCACCACACTTTTTGCCACTCGAAATCACAATGTAATAACGACTATTAAGAATGATACAAAAACGACCTTATCACCTTGACAATAATGTAGAATTTAGCAATTACACATTGTGACTGTTATCGGCATTCCTTCGACGTGCTTTCGGCCATCTTTGACTACTCAGTTCAACTATTTGTTTTGTATAATATAATATAATATTATATCTATACAGATAAACAAAATTGAAGTGTCTGTTTGTAATTTCAAATTAACAGCTTTTATTTTCACTTAATGCGTTTAAAAGTATGATCGGTACTTACAATAAAATATAAATTGTTAACATTTTTCTGTCCGTCTGTCAGTCTGTGTGTTTGTTCCGGCTAATCTCTGAAACGGCCAGACAGATTTTCACGGGACTTTCACTGGCATATATTGCTAATGTTATAAGGTCTAGCATATATATATGACGTAGAGGAAAGTCGTAGAGGAAGGAAACATAGAGGAGACCTAGCCTCCTCTATGTTTACTTCCTCTATGACCTATGAAGAAGAGCAAGCCACTACTGGTGACAAAATTTGTAATCTTTTTGCCTTATATTTCCACTCCAATTTTCTTAATTCTAATTCCCCCACTAATTTATGCATTGAATCGCTACATACTAATCATAACTCAATAGGAGATGTTCAGGTGGATCCGGAAAACTTACTTTAAGATCAGTAAATTTGAACAAAGGCTCCGGACCTGACGAAATTCCTCCTTTACTAGTTGTTAAGTGTGCCACAAGCTTGGTAACTCCCCTGTGCATATTATTTTCACGATCACTGAAAGAAGGTTATGTTCCTAGTATTTGGAAGTCAGGCTTTGTCACTCCAGTGCACAACGGAGGCGACAAGTCCAATATCAAAAACTATAGATCAATATCAAATCTCTGTACTTTCGCTAAAATTTTCGAGTGAATTGTATATAATCAGGTTTATTCAACGATCAATTATTGGTTTCTTCCCGAGCAACATGGATTGTTAAAATCACGGTCTACTACCTCAAATTTAATTCTTGCCTATGACTATCTTAGCTCACATATGGATTCTGGTGCTCAGGTTGACGTGCTATTCACTGATTTCTCAAAAGCCTTTGATCGTATTGATCACTCTATCATACTACAGAAGCTACTTTCCGCGGGAATACACGGAAATCTATTTCGATGTTTTACATCTTATATTAACAATAGGTCGCAGGCTGTCGCCATTTTAGGATTTACGTCGAGGTGGGTATCAGTACCCTCAGGCGTTCCTCAAGGCTCGCTATTGAGACCTTTATTATTCCCGATATTTCTGAATGAAGTCAATTCTTGTTTCCACTATTCTAAATTTCTATTATACACGGATGATACCAAAATAATGAAAAATGTTTCTTCACTTCGTGACTGTCATCTTTTACAAGAAGACTTGGACAGGTTTAGTGTATCGTACATAAATTAAATCTTAATGTAATTAAGTGTTATGCGGTGACCTTTAGCCGTAAGTCTAATTTGATAAAGTTTAACTACAAGATTGAAAATAATGAGATAGTCTTTAAGGATACAATGAAGGATCTTGGAATAATAGTGGATTATAAATTATTATTTGATGAGCACATAAATTATATAGTAAATAAGGCCTCAAAGGCATTAGGATTTGTCATAAGGTCTTCTGCTAATTTCAAATCTATTAAAGCTGTACAAGCTAGCACGTACATTGCTGACTCTACATCATTTCTTTGCATTGCGCGGCAAAGTGCACGCTGTCGGCCCCAGTCCGCATCAAGCAATCATACCGCGCACTCATAATCGTTTTAGCAATTAGTATTCGGGTTAATAAATATCAATATCATATCAAGGACTTTTACTTATCAATATCATCAAAAGGTGTAGTTGAGTAAGCAGCTCCTACATCCTTTTTGGTCCTTCGAGTGACTTTTTATCAATGAAATCAGTGACTATCAATTTATCAGTGACTATTATAATTATCATTAGTGACTATTGACTATCAGTGTATAACAATCATCAAGCAGCAGTAGTGATAATCATCAACATCATCAATCAGCCTCAACAATCAGCACAGTCAAATCAAACGTAGCAGCACACAAAGTAAGATCTTTCTATTTTTACAACACCTCGTTTTCTCGATTCAATCATGTCGAGCGTGGAGGAACTTCTAGCAAATCAGCAGCAGCTGGTAAACAAAGTAGAACAATCATACACGAACTTTAAAAAGGACGGCGCGGACCGTAGAACGCCGGACTACATCCAAGCAAAATTACACACCCTATATCAATATTGGGCTGAAATTGAAACCAATCATAAAAAATTATGTACGTACGAGTTTGCCCAGTCCTTCACGTATTTTAAAAATAATCAATTCGAAACAGCAAAAGAAAGATTTCAGCAGATTCGGTCTGCCAACTATCAGCCGCCGGCGCCAGCGAGGGCTGGACCATCCACCCCGCTGATTAGGCCTGCGACACCTCTGGCTGACGCAGCAGCGTCACGCCAGCCTTCACCATTGCCAGGAACTCAATCTCATGGCACAAATAGTAGAACTGACGAATCGTTAAGGCGTCAGAATAGTAATTTTAAAGCTTTTCGCCATACAATAGCTAACATTGCTTTAGATATGATCAACGAAAATGGGAATTTGAACATTTGCTCCGAAATATTCAGTCTCGCTGGACAGCAATAGATTCTCTACACTGGGAGTTAGACAGTGAGCTAGGGGATAGGAATATGGAGTATGAGCAGACATTTTACCAAATAGAAACAGAATACAACGACGTAGTCAAGGCTATCAACCGGAAGTTATGGTCAACTTCTCATAGGGAACAAGTAACTCCACATATAGAAATTCCTGTTTTCAATGGCACTTATAATCAGTGGACTTCTTTTAAGGATTTATTTACAGAGACTACTCATAGTAACCCATCATTGTCTAGTGCGCAAAAAATGCAATTCTTAAAAACTAAAGTTAAGGGGGAGGCAGCAAGTCTCATCCAACACCTTAATATTTCCTCAGATAATTATACTATCTGTTGGAAAATTTTGAATCATCGGTATAATAACAAAAGATTAATTTTTAACTCTCACGTTGATATTTTACTTAGCATGCCAGTTGCTCATCATTTATCAATAAATAATATTAAACGCGTTCATGATACCGCTTTAGAGACTCTAAACGCTATAAAAAATATAGAAATTAATATCTCATCTTGGGATCCTTTACTAGTCTATCTTTTGTCGCAAAAGTTAGATTCAGAATTACATAGCGAGTATTTAGCATCGGTAAAAAATCCACGTGAATTGCCAAATCTTGAAGATTTTTTAATATTTTTAGAGAGTAAATTTACTACTTTAGAGTCTTCTAGAAGAAAGTATGATAATGGTGTATCAAAATCATATAATCGCTATTTTTCACCTAGTAATAAAAATACGATGGTACATAATAATTCTAAAAGCTATAACATGCATAAAAACTTTAACATAAAACAATCATTTTCAACGCAAAATAAAATTTCGCAATCGTTTTCGCATGATAAAAATGCTTCAACTGTCAAATTGCATAAATGTCCCGTATGTAACACGAGCGATCACGCTCTTTTTAGCTGCCCGCGCTTTGACGAAATGCCGCCTTACTTAAAGCGTAAAATCATTAAACAGCATGACATATGTCAAAATTGCCTTTATTGTCATAACAATAAAGCTTGTTTTTCTATTAAACGTTGCAGACAATGCAATGAAAAGCGTAACACTCTTTTGCACGAAGCGTTTGCGCAACAAGCGGCTTCTAAACACGAGTCAACGCAAATGAGTTCTCACGTTTCACTGCAACGTGGGATTTCAGAAATCCTTTTGGCAACAGCCATCATCAACGTGCAAAAATTAGATGGGACTTACGTTCAAGTGCGTGCTTTAATAGATCAAGGTTCCCAAATATCTCTAATTACTGAGCATGCCGCTCAGTTGTTAAATTTACCGCGAAAGAAATGCAAGGGTATCATATCTGGTGTCGGTGCCAAGGAAAGCAGTTGTAAGGGTGTAATATCTCTTAATTGTGCAGCAGTAAATGGCGATTTCAAATTTGAAACGGATGCACTTATCATGAGGAGTCTTGTTAAAAATTTACCAAGTTTTTCGTTTGATAAGCCTGCATGGCCATTTTTACAAAATATTTCTTTAGCCGATCCGAACTTTAACATAAGTCGCCCAGTGGACCTGCTGCTGGGAGCCGACATATACGCTCTTATTTTATTAGACGGTGTGCTTAAAGTAGATAATTTTACACCCATTGCCCAAAATACATCCTTAGGATGGATACTTAC
This sequence comes from Phengaris alcon alcon, assembly GCA_037179445.1. Classification (NCBI taxonomy): domain Eukaryota; kingdom Metazoa; phylum Arthropoda; class Insecta; order Lepidoptera; family Lycaenidae; genus Phengaris; species Phengaris alcon. Next base: position 69,932 of record JAYRCH010000635.1, on the reverse strand, counting down.
AGGCAACGTTAAAACTATTCAATGCAATGTAGTTTTAAGCGATTTAAGTCAAATAGAAAAATTTTGGGAAATTGAGGACATTTTCGAAAATTGTAAATTATCAGTTAACGATCAAAAATGTTTAGATTATTATAATGAGACCACAACGCGACAAGAAGACGGTCGTTATGTTGTTCGGATCCCTTTTGAGCCTGATTTCGAAAATAGGCTAGGGTTGTCAAAACCAAAGGCCGTTGCTCAATTCTTATCATTAGAGAAAAAGTTTTGTAAAGATTCTAACATGCATCAGGAGTATAAACGATTTATGGAAGAGTATTGTAAGCTAGGTCATATGAAACCCGCGACAGATAATTTTATATCATCATATTATAATACTCATCACGGTATTCAGCGTGATGACTCAACGAGCACACGCTTTAGGGTAGTTTTTAACGCATCTTGTAAAACTACATCGAGTTTAAGTATCAATGATTTAATGGCGTCCGGGCCCAACATACAGCAGGATCTCCAGTCTCTTATCATTAAATGGAGACAGTATAGGTTTGGATTTACTGCTGACGTAGAGAAAATGTACAGAATGATATGGGTCCATGATGATCATCAAAAGTATCAAAAAATTGTGTGGAGAAACGCTCCAAACGAACCTATCATAGATTATCAGTTAAAGACGGTGACGTACGGTACCAAGGCCGCACCGTTCCTCGCAATGATGACGTTAAAACGGCTAGCGTCGGATGAAAAAGAAAACTACTTAAACAGCGCGGCTATCCCTGCCCTTGAGGAATCCTTTTATATGGACGATTTAGTGCATGGTCAGCATAATTTATCAGTCGCTAGGCAGCTACAGCAAGACATTATCATGTTATTGAAGTCAGGGGGATTCCACCTTAGAAAGTGGAAATCAAATGCACCTGAATTGTTAGCAAATGTCGAGACTGAAACCGCCCCTGGTTTCTTTTTTAAGCAAGAGCAAAGCAAAATATTAGGTTTAAGTTGGAACCCAAGTCATGATAATTTTTCTTTTCAATCAAAGATTGACTCTAATATTTCGAGTAAAGTAACAAAACGTACATTACTTTCTGAAATATCTAAACTGTTTGACCCTTTAGGATGGCTCTCACCCGTATCAACAAAACTCAAAATAATTTTTCAAAGTACTTGGCTAGCTAGTATTAAGTGGGATGATGAGCTACCGGCCGATATTTACGCGGAATGGGTTAAAATCAAGGTCGATTTATGTAACATTAATAAAATAAATTTACCACGGTGGATCGGTACTAAAGTAAACGAATGCATCGAGTTACACGGGTTTTGTGATGTGTCAACAAAGGCGTACGCTTGTGTAATATATTGTCGTATAAAACGAACTGAAGGGTCCCGTATAACATTATTAGTAGGTAAAACGAGGCTCGTGCCTAGTAGCAAAACAATATCATTACCCCGATTAGAGTTATGTGGGGCACTATTACTATCTAAATTAATGTATAATGTTAAAACTTGCCTCAGCAGTTACAATATAAAAACATACGGTTGGGTCGACTCCATGATAGTTTTAGGCTGGTTAAATGGAAATCCCACGCGATGGAACGTTTTCGTGGCTAATCGAGTTCGCGAAATATCATCAATTATGCCAATTGAATGCTGGCGCTATGTAAAATCAGATGAAAATCCAGCAGACTCAGCAAGCCGTGGACTGACTGTATCACAGTTAATTGACCACTCTTTGTGGTGGCAGGGTCCAAACTGGCTCTCTAATTTCTGTGATCAACAGACTTATCAATCATATTTTACAAAATTAGAACTTAAAGTTCCTGCATTAGTTAACTTAGTCACGCAGCAATACCGTGACAATTGTATCATATTACAATTACTTATGAAATATAGTTCTCTAAATAAAGTAGTTAGAACAGTAGCATATATATTAAGATTCGCAACATACAAAAAATATAATATAAAAGCAAAGCACTTATCATTATCAGAACTAAGTAAAGCAAAAAATATTATCGTAAGAAATATACAGTATTTAAGTTTTAATAAAGAAATAGAAAATTTAAAACATAACAAGAAAATTAGCATTTTGCTGCGCGCACTAGACAGAGAAGGGGACTAATAAATGGCGTAGGATACATTGCGAACAGTTTATTTGGTGTCTTAGATCAAAATTTCGCGGATAAATATGAGCAAGATATAAGCATAATACGACAAAATCAAAATCATTTAGCATTATTATGAAAAAATCAAACCTCTCTAGTAGAGGCAGAATTTAATTATATTAAAAGAAGTGAGTCTGTAATGGAAAAACAACACAAGTCTATTTTTAAGAAAATAAGCGCCATCGATAACTCTGTTAACGCTTTAAAAGGTAACATACAAAATATATCTTATATTAGCGACTTTATTTTATCGTCTTTAACAGCTAGTAACTTGATACATTATTTACATTATATACAAGACAACTTACTTGATACTATCACTAATGTGTACGACGGAAAATTTAATGTACACTTATTAACGCCTGAGCAGCTTAAACTAGAATTACAAAAGATATCATCATTATTGTCTAAAGACTTAACAATTCCTTTCTATACCAATTTATCTCAATTATATAATTTGCTAAAAGTGAGAATGCGAATTAGTACTAATTATTTACTATTTGAAATAACTATTCCATTGATAGCCAGCGACTCGTACGAGTTGTATGGAATTAATCCTATTCCCCAAAAAGCAAATAACGCGATTCATCGCGTTGGAGTAATGCATTTCAATGCATTACTCCAATTGGAAAATATTTAGCAATTAATTTAAAGAAAGACACATTTATAATCATGACTGATACGGAGTTGCTTCAATGTTTTAACCAAAATTCCGAATCGTTGTTGTGTCGCTTAAGCAAACCGGAATATCAGCTGAAGGATAATGAAAGTCTATGCAAGCGAAATAAAATAACTGGGACTTGTCACTTCATCACCGATCAGTGTGATAACATATGGGTAGATACTCATAAAATCAACACGTACTTTTATTTTTGTTGTGAAAACTGCTCATTGAAACTACTTTGCGATGATGAAATAAATGCAATTCAATTGTCTCAGTCTGGATTGATTAGCGTTAAGCAAGGATGTATAATTAAGTCAAAAGACTTTTCTGTTCACTCGCATAAAGAAGACACAAGCATATTACATGTAAAGCATCAGGTTTCCCTCGGAGATATTGCTCCTATCAATAATCTTTTTAATATGTCGTTCCCGGAAACTTCATCTATAGCGCTCAATTACAATGAGTCAGCTGAACATAAAGAACAATTGATGGTATTACAGAAACAACTTGACGACTTAAAGCAGAATGATCCAACTCTAGAAAACTTCGTATCATGACATACATCATTATACCGCTATCTATGTTATAGCAGCAATTTGATAATCGGATCATATTTACTATGGAAATGCAGGACAAAGATTGTTAGATCAACACCTCCCGTGGTGGAAAGGGAAGCTGGAGGAATAGAAATGATTTCTCGCGGTGATATCGTGATGCCTCAGTCACCAAAAAGTGATCAGTGTTTTAGGGAAATGTTACAAACACTCAGTGACAACAAAGTGTGTGGCCCTAGCAGGCAAAGTCGAGGCACTTCACCCATACTTCACTCGTTTGTGACAATTGCCGACAAATAGTGTTTATCATTAAGTTAGTTTAAGGACCTATTGTATATCACCTTGTATCATCATCCTCATCATGCGGCCCGGGAGCATGTACAAGCTAGCACGTACATTGCTGACTCTACATCATTTCTTTGCATTGCGCGGCAAAGTGCACGCTGTCGGCCCCAGTCCGCATCAAGCAATCATACCGCGCACTCATAATCGTTTTAGCAATTAGTATTCGGGTTAATAAATATCAATATCATATCAAGGACTTTTACTTATCAATATCATCAAAAGGTGTAGTTGAGTAAGCAGCTCCTACAAAAGCTATTAAAATACTTTACTGTTCGTATGTGCATAGTATCCTAGAGTACGGGTCAGAGATTTGGAACCCCTCCTATGACATTTATAAAAATAGAATAGAATCTATACAGAAACGCTTTTTAAGGTTTCTCAGTATAGGTGCCGCCTGAACCTTCCTAACTACGAATCGAGATGTAATAAATTTCATTTTCTCCCCTTATACTTATTACTACCGTAGAGACATTTCGGATTTAGTTTATTTAAGTAAAATAATTAATAATGTTATCGATGCTCCTGATTTATTAAGTAAATTTAATTTCAACGTGCCCAGTAGATACTTTCGTAATTACGTTCCATTTCATGTCCCACCATATAAGACATTCTAACGCCGTAATTCATTTGTCTGTAGATCTAGTGTCCATTTCAATGGATTCTATACAGATTATCGTGTCGAAGATGTTTTTTCAATAAAAGCATCTAAGATTTGTAGACTTTTATCCGATGCGTATTTTATCCATGGGAAATTGTAATTCACATCCAATACCAATCTGTGATGGTAAAGCAGGCTGTGCGTGTGTGAGTATTTCGGTGCATACGAGAGGAATATAATATTATACCCGACCTTTTCCTGTGACACCCGGTATTTCTTTTTAATTTAATTTTAATCGCAACTCTCGTAGCATGATGTGGTACTTTAAATTAAGTTCAAATTTATAATATGTAATTATTTCTTTTTATACTTTCTGTTACATCACCTCATGGTTAAAACTTGAGTCACAACAGCTGTATACTTAATCTCTTACCTATCAGTGAAAACTTTTAATTGGCTTTATGGTGTCTATAAATGTATTATTATTGTAATTATCTGTAAGCTGTAAGTTTTCCGAATACAATAAAATAAAATAAAATAAATAAATTATATATATATATATATATATATATATATATATATATATATATATATATATATTATAACTTCGTTCCATCCGGGTGTCCCTTGATACCTCTCAAGTTTCTTTTAATTAGAAAAGTAAAATCTAGTCATATAATTACTAAATAAAAATGCATTTTATTTTGAAGCCTCTTCTTTCTTTCTTTTTTAGATGGTATCATTCACAAGACAATAGATACGACGTTATGGGTCATACTGACAACTGAAACAAACTGTATAGCAAGCGATACTTCATCTCAACCTAAAATATCTAAATTCTAGTATCCTCGCCGTCTGTAATGTCCCTTAGAAATAATATAATAGCTTAAAAGGTTTGTCACGCACTCATTATAATAAAACACAGTTTTTAAGTAGATGGAGAGCTACTACGAAATCGTTGAAATTTTAGCCGAATTTAAATTTAAAATTAATTTAAATTTAAAAATTAAATTTAAATTTAGGTACTACTATTATCGTGAAAGTTTGTGAGGATGGATGGATGTTTGTTACTCTTTCACGCAAAAAATACTGAACGGATTTTAATTAAATTAAACATAGGCCTACTTTTTATCCCGAAAAAGTACACTATTCCGGTGGAATACCCGATACTATAATTACAGGGAAAAAGCTTGTTATTCATAAAATAAGTTTATTTCATAATTTTTTGTGTATTTTTACTTTGGAAGTCGGTTTTTATGCTCTAAGTTCATACATTTTTCGAAATAGTAATTAGTACCTAGATTGTGGCAAGATGAGTTTCATTCGTGTGTGGTATAAAATTGTAAAATAATGCCAATAAAACTCCAGAAAAGTTGTTCAATAGAATGCCGGAAGATAACCGAAATGAGGAAAGTTTGGTTGGAAGTTGAAACTCGCTAAATATCCTAAATCATTTACAACTAAAAGTTGTTTGTATATTTGTGTAAGTAAATCTCTATTTCACTGGTATATTTACATGCTATAAATCAACACAACTATTAATCCATACAATACATATAACTATAAAATCCATATTAAATCACATATTGGCTATTGTATCTTTTCAATCAATTTATTTAAACAATTACGAAAAAAAACATTTAAAATGAATATATTTCGTACATTTCCACATTTCGTACAATTTTGTTCATATGGAAAGTACCCTATGATTATTCGCCGAACTCGTCGATATTTAAATATCGATAGTATCAAGCACTAGCGTTGCTTGTATAAAATTACATTTATCGTAAACTGACAGGCTGTTTCTTTTGTGTGTTTGTACATGTGTGCGTATAGTTTATGTTAGTTTTGACAATATTTCGTTTGTTGCGTAACGACGTGATTGTAAATGCATTAGTGTGTAATCACTATTTGTGTGCGTCCACGTCCCCCCCGCAAAAAGTGGCAGACTTTTTCGCATAGAAATTAGCTGTCATTTCGTCTCCATTTGGTTGGATCAGGAGTAATAGTGTTCTGTGGGTTGGGATACTCTAAGAATACGACAAATCACATCACTATATTTTTAAATAGAATATTAAAATTTTAAATAGATTTTATTTCTTACTTCCTGTGTTCCTGTAACTATGTTCTTATTAATTATTAATGATTTATCAGTCAAAATGGTGAAAAAATTTTGTTTATATACTTGTCGAAGTGAAAGTTATGCTGGTTGCAATATTTCGTTCTTTAGGTAAGTTAAAACATTGTAATTATAATCTAGTATTTAGTAACGTTTTGAAAAGATTTATATGTAGGTACTACGTTTTGTTATAAACTAGCGACTCGAATTGTATTGAGTACTGAGAAAAAGACGTAGTGTGTAGTTGAGAAAGACCCTTATTGATAATATATTGTTTTACAGATTACCCAACAATCTAAGAAATACAACAAAAAATGACTCAATAGTGTATAATATGTAAGGCAGAGAATTACAAAAAATTCTGTTGAATGCAGCCGTCACTTCGAACCTTCATGCTTTTCCACTACTCAATCTCGTCAAGTTTTAAAAGCCACAGCTATAATTATGTCATTCAGTGTGTTCACAATATTGGCTTTGTAGCTTGTCTCACACAGCAGAAAATATTATTGTCATCCTACTAGAAAGGGACACAATATGGCCTATCATCCAACCTCTCGCTCGGCTCGTTTTTTGGCTCACAGTACTCAGTCCAGTTATTAATCCTACGCTATGCCCTATAAAACATTTTTAGCCTTGGCAACATTCTTATGACGTATACTTTTTCTAACTCAAAATGTATCCGACTGAAGGACTTTGTATCCATGGTCATGAATAAATTAAAAAAAAAAAAAAGTATACTTTTTCTTACGACTGAAGGACTTTGTATCCATGGTCATGATTAAATTATTTTTTAGAAGGATACTTTTTCCATGGAGAATAGAAGTAAGGAGTACCATCTCCATACATGAAAAGTGTCCGTAAAATAGCGTTAAATAGGGGGGCGCTACAGACGTAGACGGGAGTAAAGCGGCAAAATTTAAACGCATAATTAAATCTTAGCATCTTCTTCAGTTTTATATATAAAAATATTTTCGACTATACGAGTAATTAGAATTTTCATGATTTACTGTATTAACTACTTTTAATCTACTAAAGTCGTCAAAATTTTTAAATAACTAAGCTCAACTCACTTTACTTCATCTCTTATTGCTAACTTCATATTTCACACCCTTGCCACTCTAGCGCCATTATGGCCAGTTTTGGAACTATTATTTAATTACTTTTGTCGGACACTTTTTAGCTTTTCTGCCTTCCTCCTTCTCCTTACCTCTATTCTCCATGACTTTTTGGACTTGACAGTTGACATGGGAAGGTTTTTTTTATTTATATGTAGCATCGGCTTGTAACCATTTGCCAGTGTCAAGTTAAAAAGGCGGGAATAGAAATTTTCGTTTCAATTTTCAACATCGTATTCTATATCGTCAAGTCCAAAGTCTAGTCAAAGTCCAAATAAATAGTCAGTGCAGTCCATGAGTCATGTCGGTCGATTCAGTAAAGTGGTAGAAGCTTTACTGAAAGTTCCTAGGGAGTTTTGGCGGGAACAAAATAGCACGTTTTTAGAAGTTGTACCACTTGCCTACACTTATACACGTTAACGAATATTAATGGTTAATATTCTACCAATATTACACATTAAGAACCGAAATAACACAAATTTATGAGGATACAAAATCCACAACGTCACCCATTGAACTCCCCGGCAAAACTCGAGAAGGTTTTGAAATTTGAAAACCATTTGTAGTTTTGCCGGAATGTCAATGTGCAACGCAAGGGCGTACCCAGGATTTCATCTAGGGGGGGGGTCAGCTCATACCTGTTTCGAGAAGATGGTCGGTCTCGTATATTTAAACAAAAATCATGAAAATTGACTTTTATTAATTAGTTTGATTATGACACAAAACAAATTATTATATATATATATATATATATATATATATATATATATATATATATATATATATATATATATATATATATATATATATATATATATATATATATATATATTATATATATATATATATATATATATATATATATATATATATATATATATATATATATATATATATATATATATATATATATATATTTATATATACAGTCTTTTCAATAAACTCACTGTTTTCTTTTAAATAATTGCGATGTACGCTCATCAGACATGAACCCGTAAGCCTTTCTTCATCTATGGTGCTTCTAAGCCACGTTTTAACTCTTCGATGCGTACTGAAGGACCGTTCTACGGTCGCCATGATGCATGGGATAGTGCTTAAAATAATCAATGCCTTTCTGACAGCAAGGTAAAAAATGTTGGCTTCGTTGAACAGATCAACTACTTCTATATCCCTTAATTGATCATCTGATAAAGCCTTCTTCACCCATAAATTATGCCAAAGGTTCAGTTCTCCGGTGATATCCAGGTTATAAAATTCTTGGAATGATTATGCGTTCTTGTGTAAGTCTGTAATGCTGGTTTTACTTTATTACTAATTACTATTTATTATTATACTATTACTAATACTATTAATTACTGGTTTACAAGGGATGTAGCTTACTTAAAGCAAACGCCGGAGTATTTTCTTGGGAGAATCGAATATTCAACGATGAAATAAGTGAATCAATGTATGGTATTATCAGGGAACGCCGCCAATATTCGTTATCATTGTCTGATGGCGGATTACTTCTATGTGTTTGCTTGTGAGCAAGACGTGGAACCGAAATTTCTATGTTCAAATCCATTGCAACAGCTAGCGCTTTTTGAAGCATTTCATTACTTATTCTATCAGGAAACTCGCGGTCATTTCTGAGAATGTCCTTGATATTTTTGATGTGTTCCCCCCACCGAGATCATGTCGATCGATTTAGCTTGCAGTGTGTTAACTACTGGTTCTAAAACTGCTGAATATTTGGCTATTGTTTGTAGAGCAACAATAAACACTGGTTTTGTAACGGCTGAATGCAACTGATATGCAGATTTTCTGGTGGCATAATTTCCCTCTACGGATAACGTTTCTAGAGATTTCACAAGCTCTGGGAAATGTTGAGAAAACTTTCTGATTGATTTATATTTTTCGGACCATCTCGTCTCACACAATCGTGATAGGTTTGGAGCGTAGTTTCGACGTGTAGTCGATTCTCTGAAAAATGTTATAACATCCTTTACAGTGGCGACAGTATTTCTAATTTCTGGCACTGCGTTCGCATCATTCAGGTTGAGTTTGTGACTTGAGCAATGAAAATATAAAGCATGAGGATATTTGCGTACAAGCCATTTTTCTCAAAATGGCTTGTACGCCACCCTCTTTCCCTGCCGTTGTAGAACAGCCATCGAATCCAAATCCTACGCAATCTTCGGTTGGGAGGTTAGAACTAATCAAGAAATTGTCAATTGCTTCGGCAATTGCTGAAGCATTTTGTGCTTTTAGTTCAACGAACCCTACAAATTCTTCTCTGATTTTCCTTTTGCTTTCGTCGTAGAACCGCACGCCTAACTAAGACTTCGTAAGCCATGGTCTTCTGAACCTCACTTATTATATTCTCCTTAATAACTTCGCCACATAAATTTATCAATTCGTTTTGTATTTTTGGCGATGTGTAAACTGCATTGCGACGGCACTTTTCCAGATGACTCTTTAATTTGTCGTCCCCTGAATTGATTCTCAACTTCAATAAAATAGAAATTTTTAGTTGTTCTTTTCGTAAGTTTTGTAAAATTTGTGTTAATTCGGTTCATAATGTGTAATATTGGTATTTATATTAACCATTATTCGTTGACGTGCACAAGTGTGGGCAAGTGGTACAACTCCAAAAAGCGTGCTATTTTGTGTTTTCACCAAAACTCCCTAGGAAATTTCAGTAAAGCCACTTTACTGAATCGACTGACTTGACTAATTGACTGTACTGACTATTTATTTAGACTTTGACTAGACTAACGACTTTACAATTTCGCGCCTTTTTACCTTGACACTGGCAAATACTTTTAAGCCGAACGTAATATAAAAAAAAACATTAATTTGTCTATGGACTATGGTTCCGTCCGTTGGCATATTTTAAAACTGCAGAGACGAATTAAAAACCTCCAGTGTATTTTATTTCACGTTATTAATAAAATATATTTAGCATTGTTTAAATTTAATCATTAATCAAATATTAAATATGTCGGACAAAACTCGGACATCAAGACTAGCTTCGTACAAAAATGCTTGCCAGGGTGCGACGGTAAGAGGCTTTACGCATGTTACTTGTTAAGTTTTACGACAGAATTATCAACCAGGCGATTGATTACTACACATCTTACTTAATTGGGGCGTCGTTCTTTTAAATCCTGAACTGCAATCTACACTACCCACACCCTTTGTGTTTTATGAGTACTTTCTGGTCTTCGTTCTTCTTTTTTATGCTATTTACAATTTTGACGAGATGTCATTGAACTTTATAATAATGCATAACAAGCACATAATTTAAATAGTTGTAAGAACTTATGGTACAGGTGTCAAAGACTGAGCATCCATAATTCTCATCACAATTGTAGGAGCTTCGTAGGAAGAGGGCTGAGTTGAGCGTGTCGCTGCGCAAGCAGGCCCGCGATGAGCAGCTGCTCAAGCGTCGGGCCATGTCGCCCACTGACGGCGAGGACATCACTCAGGATACTGAGAAGCTCATGTCTCCGGAAGAAATCGTGAGAGGTACAGTTCTTACTTATCAATTTGAACATTCTTTGCTATTTGATAACCCAACAACAACTATGTGCTTTTAAAAAAAGTTTTTTACTTGGACATTTTTCCTGAAAAAATTTAATATGTATTTTTAATGTATTTCATAATAATAATAAGTTATGTTTGATAATCTATGAAAGACTGTATGTATGTATGTAATGTACGGTTGTTTATGGCAGATTTTATTTTATCTTAAAAAAATGATTGCAATTCCAATTTCTTGAGAACAGCTAGCTGGACCAAAATTGCTAACTTTGGCCTTAAAATAATTGTGTAAGGAAGAAAGAAGAAAAAACAGTGGGAATTATTGAATAAGTTGGGGATAATACTAAAAACGACAATTGAATTTTCCCATGTAGGTGTAACTTGCTATGGGATAGTTACAGGTTGCCTTCACACTGTCCATTATTCAGTATAGTTTACTGATAATGTAATTGTGACAACAGGTCTAAAATCCGAAGATATTGCCACGAAGATTGTATCAGCCCGTGCAGCCCGGCGGATTCTATCCAAAGAACAAAACCCTCCTATTGCCAAACTGGTGGATGCAGGTGTTATAAAGCCCTTGGTCACTGCATTGGATTTATTTGAATGGTGAGAAATGTTTATATACATTGTAACCACATAAATACAAAATATGATTAAAATAAAATCAAAAATGAAAAATTGTCATGATAATGTTACATAAAATGCCCCAATTGAAATTGGATAGTGCGGCCGCCAAGTCTTACGGCCTGTTTCAATAACTTATCTACCGAGTACTATTTGTTAGAAGCATCTAATTTGTATCGGCAAAAAACTGGCAAATGATTGAAAGACGTTGTTTTTAAAAAATAGTTATTGGTAGATTGGTTATTGAATTCGGCCATTAGCCTTTATGCGGCCGTAACCTATACTGGTACCTATACTGTTGGCCCAAAGTGGGTTTTAAATATCGGAAATACACTAGTAACTCCTCTGGTGTTGTGGATGTCCATGAGCGGCAGTATTCGTTTTAATTATGGAAAAGATCTGGAAACAAACAAGCTAAGAAACAAATCACCCTTAGGTATGAAATTGTAATAAGTTTTATAATTAATTTGGAAATGAGCAAATGATTGCCTGATGTTTAGAAATTGTTATATCTTCTTAAGATCAGTGGTTGGTGGTTTTAAAAATCGCGAACGCTCCTCTGGTGTTGCAGATATCTAAGGGCGGCGGTAATCGCTTCAAATATTATGGAATAGATCTGGAAACCAGCAAACGGATCTGTAGACAAGTCTACACAAAATGTTTTGTGTCAATCAATAACATTTTCTATAGCTGGAGACAGCTTATGTATGAAAATAAATGTTTTGTTTCATATTTTCTGTGTAATGTTTCGAAAAAACATGAGCAGGAGTCACGCCTTTACTATGACAATAAGTGGTACACCGAGGGTACCTGAGCGTATATACACAACAACAAAAGTTACTGAAAGCATTTTGCGTTTAAAAACAAAGTTAAAACTATCACCCAACTACGCAAATTATATAGCTTATACGAGCGGACCCGACAGACATTGTCCTGCCGGACTGATTTGTGAATCTAAACCATCCAGGGCGCCACCCAAATGCATACAATAAAATTCAATCAAATCGGTCCAGCCGTTCAGGAGGAGTTCAGTGACATACACACAAACAGTAGAATTATATATATAAAGATTACCGAGCCATTATTACGAATCTAAAACACGTCATTCATTATAATTCATTTGTTAATTCAGCAGTTTAACTTCGCCGTAGTCGGGTAAAAAGAAGTTACGACTGAGTTTTAAACTAATGATTTAGTTTTAATTAATAATTTGTATACAAATTTAATCAACACAAATAATGACTGCGATTTTCAGTTGTTATAATAAAATATGACGATCAACATTGTACATTAATTACTGGCACATTTTGCCACTGGCAAAAAAAAAAAAAATTTTAATCATAACTACTAATTAGGGACGAACCTAAATTAGACTTGGTTTCTACGACATCTCATAACATTTTACGTGAAAAAGACTTTGTTTCACTAGGAGGGAGGATGATGTAGGGACCACACAAAAGTGCATGCTTGCAATCTTGGTTCCAAGTCATTTCAATATTATATTTCCAATGTTAAGTAGCCAGTCACGTCCTAACCTCCGATCTAAATTGTATATTAAGCTAAACGTTGTATGTACGTAGTACGTGAAAGACAATATAATATTATCAGGACAATACTTTTCATTTATCTCTCTATTATGCTTAAAAATATTGTTACTTTTTAGCCAAGACGTCCAGTTTGAGGCCGCTTGGGCCCTCACCAATATCGCCTCCGGGACCCATGAGCAGACTCTGGCCGTCGTGAACGTGAGTACCCATATTATGAACTATTGCTTTATTTCATTTCAGAAAGAGATGCCCTTTTCCCTTTTGAAAATGGGAATTGGTAACAAAACTATTTATCATACGCACCCCCAGAAAACAGGAGGAACTAATTGAAAAACCTTAGCCACAGATAGAAATAAAGAAATCCCTTCTAGGGTAGTATCCCAATGCGTCCCACAGGCATCGGAGGATGCTTTTACCTTAAAAACGACCATATCGGGGAGGAGAATAACTAACTAACCATACTAACATAAATAAATATATCAATAAACTAACACAACTAACAATTACAAATCATTATGTAACCTTTGATATGGAATTAATTGCTTTATTATTATTATATTTACAGCCTCTGTGGTCCAGTGGTTTAGAGCTTGGCTCTCAACTTTGAGGCCGTGGGTTCGATTCCCGCTTTGGAACAACTTCAATGTTGATTCCAAGTTTACTTTGCACAATGCAGGCTGATTACCTAATCTGACAAAAAAAAGATGATCCATGTGTCGGATGGGCATGTAAAAAGTCGATCCTGCGCCTGATCTCTCGCCAGTCGTGTCGGCTATCCATCCCACAAGGTTTCTAGAGTATAGGGAGAGATAGTGCTCCTATGTAATGCGCACACACTTGGGCACTATAATAACTCTTGCATAGCTGGCCTAGTTTCAATAAAACTGTCTACCGTCAACAACATCGGTCTTGGGAGCTATTATTAAACTTTTACATACTTTTATGATATAGAAATAAAATTGTCTTAAAGCTAGTTTTTGTCCGTAAATTCAATTCAAAACTTTTTTATTCGAAGTGAATTTGCAAAAAAATGTTTTCTGTAGGTCTGCATGATAACCTACCACCAGTTTGGGAACTCACCCGGCGAGAAAAACATGCATCAACTATAGAATGCTCAATATACCACACTCGTCACTCACAGTAAACAAAATAAATGTACCAGGGTGGCGCGGTGCCAAAGCTGGTGGCGCTTCTGGGCGCGGGCGGCGCAGTGGGCGAGCAAGCGGCGTGGGCGCTCGGCAACATCGCGGGCGACGGGGCGGCGGCGCGCGACACGGTGCTGCGGCATGGCGCGCTGCCGGCGCTGCTGCCGCACCTAGCGCCCGCCGCGCCCACCACACAGCTGCGCACCGCCGCCTGGACCTTCAGCAACCTGTGCAGGTGCCAGCCTTATACGTCTCATTTCTAATATATGTTCGGTAGTTCGGAGGATATGTTGCAAACTAACTTTATATCCCTAGATAACAAGTTACATGGCATAACAATGTTTGTTGGGTCAGCTAGTAATTGTATGTTATATTGTGGTAGTAAACTCTCCAGGGATTATCAGCATGACAAATGCAGCAGCTTTAACAAGCTCGGTCTACCAGCAGTATGAATCTTTGGAATACCTCATAAAATATATTAAAATAATTTGTTATCTTTTAAACAGAAACAAGAATCCTCTGGTGCAGTTCGACATGGTGGCCCCGGCGCTGCCGTACGTGGCCGAGCTGCTGGAAGTCAACGATGGCGATGTTTTAGGTGAGCTGAAATTTTAATTTAAAAATCGTATAGTACTCGTACTTGACAGTTTAATTATATTAGGTCATTACATATGAAATTTGCAGCAATGCACCACTAGTTTTCTATTAAAAAACAATAATATGCAGCCGACACATGCTGGGCGCTGTCGTACCTGACGGACGGGCCGAACGAGCGCATCGAGGCGGTGCAGGCCACGCCCCAGCTGCTGGCGCGCCTCACACGCCTGCTGCGGCACAAGTCGCCCGCCGTGCGCACGCCCGCCCTGCGCGCGCTCGGCAACATGCTCACCGGCTCCGACGTGCAGGTCCGTCGTCAAGTGTTAACCGGTTTTGTAGCTTCATATCGATGCCTATTGCATACGATTGCACATATTCGCTGAAGTTGGATAAAAATACTGCGCGATGTCGTGTCGGTATGCAGAGGTAGTATTTTAGTACTTAAACTGCTAAAAAAGTTTCTCTGGGAACAGGCCACACGAAGCCCTCCTTTAAATATTACCAATCTAAATTGGTATAAGAAAAAGAAGTGACATGTACAGAGTACACGTAGTGGAAGTGAGACATCATTAATTATTTAAAATCCAAAATTGCTCTCATCGTGCCTGAAGAACAATCGATTAAAAAAAAGTTTGACTTCAAAAATTTTAAAAGAAAAAGAGAAAAATATTTCGTCTGCCAGAGATTCGAACCCGAGACCAATTGGTCAAAAATCCAGTGCCAGCGCAGTTATCGCTATCGCAATGCGTAATGCGACATTAGAATTCTAAATAGCTCATATCTTATTTGTATTACATGACGAAAGAAAAAACATGAATAAATATGGCGCGTAACGGAAAAATGTGACATAGAAATAAAGATGGCGCGTAACAGAAAAAAGCTACAATTTTTTTACATTGCTATAAAATTTCTCCCATACGTCGATAAAGTAGTTTCTCTTCAAAAACCGGCTGTATTTTCAGCAAATAAAAATTGTTACTTAATATTATGTAATTTTTTTTTTATATAAATCTTACAGACTGACCGTTGCATCCAAGCGGGGTGCATCGAAGACCTCACGGTGCTGCTGCGTTGCGGAAAGCCCGCGCTCATGAAGGAGGCGGCGTGGGCCGTCAGCAACATTCTCGCCGGCACCAAGGAGCAGATCCAGGCCGCCATCGACAAGGGCATCCTCGTGCCGCTCGTCGAGGTCCTCTCCACAGAGGATATCAAGTAAGTTATAGCGTGTAAACTGTAAACATAAATTACGCAACGTTACGTCGATCTCGTATGATAAAATATGCAATATTCGGACCTTTTTTGTCATTTTGAATTATATTTTTATTTTCACTTTTTATGACAATTTTTCAATATCTTTACAGTATCCCCACAGTAAACTCTGGCCGCCTATATTTATTATAAATTATACTCCCAGCCGATCTTACTCCCAAACGACGAAATTTTCGTACTTTCAGTGTTTCTCTTTGCGTTGCAAGCGTAATCATGCTGAAGTTCAGTGTAAAGTGTTGTTAACACCCTATGCAAATATATTTTTTCAAGGTGATTTAGTGGAGAGTGTTTTCAGCTATAAATTATCATCATCAGCACATTTACGGCTCGACAATATCGGGGGTTGGTTACTTACGATTTTTAATTTTGTTTATTCACCGAGCGCATTATTGACGCAGATGCCAGAAGGAGGCAGCGTGGGCGATCACGAACTTGTGCTTGGGCGGGACTGCGGCGCAGCTGGACGCGCTGGTGAACGCCGGCTTCCTGGAGCCCTACTGCCGTCTGCTGGCCGCGCCTGACCAGCGCGCAGTCACCGTTGTGCTCGACGGCCTCGCCAACTTGCTACAGGTGCTCACACACACATACACACACGACATTAAGTCGATAATGGTTATAAATAAATTAATTAATTTAAAAAATTGCAGGCCGCGGCCAAGTTTGGTCAGGTGGAGCCCCTGTGTGTGAATTTGGAAGAGATTGGAGCTCTGGATAACATCGAGTCACTGCAGCAGCATGAGAATGAACAGGTAATGTGAAACATACAAGTGCTTGAAATATCAAAATATGTGGTAGCACAATTCTAAAAATGCTCGACCTTTCCCTTGAAGTGATGTCTACTTAGTCGCATTCTGACAACTCTACTGTCGCGCTCGTAGCGGCAGCTCGAGCTCCTCTAGCCCACCCTTATTATTAAAAGTTACCAGAGTTTTATGGTTTATCGGTAGCAAGATTCAAATGTTGCTCCTTTTTCACAGATATATAAGAAATGCTTGGACATATTGGACAACTATTTTGGGGAGCAAGGGGACGAGAACGCCCAGCCTCAGGAGAACGGGAGCGAGTACCAGTTCGGGACCACCGCCAGCCCCAACAATATAAACTTTTGAGACTGATGTGTAGGTTAGGTTTATATTATGTTCTCCAAATAGGTTGGAACTTTTATTGCATTTTTTAACATTTATTTAAGATGTTTTAGTAATTTTTAGTATATTAGTAAAATTGTCTCTAGTTATTATATATCATTGTTACGATAGTGGTGCCTTATAAACCTTTTAATATTTCAACACAATCTGATTGAGCTGGTCTCGTAGGTGTTGAACGTTTACTCTAGTTTTTAATTTAGTTTATTTGATTGTAAAATACTTGTCTTAATAAATCAACATTTTTATTATTCTTGTTGTTTTCTTTGTCCCAATTATATTTTGAAGTCCTGTGGCTAATTATTGAATTACAGAGCTTTTTAAGTAGTTGAGCGCCATCTAGTATAAGGCTGTAGTTATATGCGTCCGCGCGACAGCGGCTTGGCCGCTACACCGCGAAATTACAAGCGACTGTATGCAACGATGCTCCGCTATTCAATTAAATCGTTGCGTACAGTTGCTTGTAATTTCGCGGTGTAGCGGCCTAGCCGCTCAGTCGCGCGGACGCATATAACTACAGCCTAATAATGAGAACATATAATATATTATATAATAATAGAGAATAGATTTCGATGTCAAAATAATGTTAACTTCATTAGCTGTTGAGCGCCATCTAGTATAAATAATAATAGTATTATTATTTAACATTTTATACTATTCGCCAGCAGATGGCGTTTATGAAAAAAACCATTACAAATACACAAACGGACTCCATATATCAGTATTTTGATAATTTGCCAGCAGATGGCATTAATCAAAATAATACATTTATAAGAACTTTTACTATTTGTCAAAATATGGCGTTGATAATAAATAGTTAAAAACTATTCAAATTCAATTTAAGTTATACGATAAAAAAAGATAAAATTTTACCAAATTAATGTGACATTGTATTTCTTTATTCCACGGTAAACAAGATAAATTTAAATTGGTAATATTTTGCATAATACAATTTATATGTATAATTAATACTCAAAAATGATAGATATAATCACCACATCCTCCTGGCCAGGATGTTGTATGAGCAAAGAGCCAAATTCAACCTTCAAAAGGCACAAAAGACGTGCTCCGCAAGACCAGATTGCATGAGGAGTTAGCACCAATATAGACATATCACTGGATATTGTACCATACACGCCAACGACATATTTATCTAAAATGCAGCTCAATGTCGAAAAGACAGATCGCAGGAGAATAAGGAGAGGAGTTACAAAAAATAAATGTATAAATAATGCTAATTTTGATAATATTCACACTAATTTATGACATAACTACCTTTTGCCCCCGGCTTCTCCCGAGTCGAATAGTGTTCTTAGAGAATAAACTTCTTCAGCAAATAGCTCTACTCACTGCAATATACTTCTGTATTACAATATTTAAAATGTTTTTTAGGGTTTCGTACCCAATGGGTAAAAACGAGACCCTATCATCTCCAGTGGATGTCACTGCATTTTAAATCTGTAATATCGTCGAAAATATTAATTTAAATTACACGCTGTAAAGGACCATTTTGATCTAAATTGATTTGATATAAACCTTCCGACTGAATCACTCTATGTATTAAAAAAATCGGTTGTCTGTAAAGTCGGTTTACTGACGATAGTTTCTTATGACAACGTCATAAGAAATGGAACAGAGCGAGGTAACGCCGCATGAGTCATGTTTAGCGAGGTAACGCCGGTAACGCATGAGTCATGTTTTTTCGTGCGTGCAGCCGGCTCCATCGAATTATAAGACGTTATCACGCAAAAACCCGCATCAAAATCCGTTACGTAGTTTTAAAGATTTAAGCATACATAGGGACAGACAAATAAAGCAATTTTGTTTTATACTATATAGTGATGTAAAATTGTAAACATGTTAATTTTTGTTAGTACCTACATACAAGTATAATATAATTATTATAACAAGAGATGGCGCTTTATGCCCTAGGGGCGTTTTAAGCGTGGCCAGACAAATTGCAGCACAGTGCGGCCGGCAATATTGTAGTGTGCTGTATGGCCAATGTTGTTTCAATGTATTTTTGGACCATCACTCAAACTTTACTTCAATGTTGTTCCAATCGCTCTTGAACGAGATAGTCTGATTAATCATGAAATAATAAAAAAAAAATTATTTCTATTATTTCTAAAATTAATGTCATAGTTTACTATCAAGTAACTTAATAATTTTTAAGCAAAATAAGTTATATTTTCAGGTATTTATTATGTTTTAGACATTGTACCAATTTGAATTTTTGAGTCATGAAGGTGCAGTTCTTGACGATAAAGATTTTTATTTGGAAAAACAATACCCAACAGTGTAAAGAAAGATCGTTATTTAATCTTATAGTTTAATATTATAATGATATAAATATGATAGATTATCCTTTGTTCTGTTCTCGCAGCTTCTCAAGTTGTTGCCTGTAAATATAAAAATATACATTAATGTACAAATCATTGCTACTCAATTCTACTTAAGAATTGCTGCTATAATCTGTTCAGGTCCAATGTACAGTGGCCGACAAATCTGGTGTAACACTCTTGAAACTTATTGCAGAGAAATAAGATCGGAAAGTGCTACACTGGATCTGTTGGCAACTGTACAGTCTGGCATAAAAGTAATGAGACTTGCGACTCGGCAGGCAATCTGATATTGCTACGTTGTAGTCCCACATACAGCACTTGGCATCAGTACCTCCCATAAGTTCAATGTTAGTTGCAGCTCCTTCCACGAACTAGATGATTTTTGTAACTGCTTTAATGGAGAAGTGTTTAGGATGCTCATAACGAAAAATGGACCAGCAGAATTATTAGGAACTTTGCGCAATTACATTTCGTATTAATGTCGGAAAACTCGGATAATAATATTTGAAAAACATAAAAACTTTAAGAATGACAAGATCAGTCTCATTACTTTCCTACCAGACCTCGTAATCTACATGTGAACAAATTAACAGTAGCGTACAGAAGCTGTAACCAGTGACACTTATTCACAGTGCAATAAGGAGCACATTCATTTGGTCAAATTCAACTTTTTAGATTTGATTTAGATTGAGATAAAATTAGATCAGAACAGAGTATAACAGAGAGAGTTTGAACTAATGTAATCATGATTTGATTTATATATAATTTAAGTATTTAAAAATATAAGACATATGCTAGCAATACAAGTGTTTACCTATAGCTATAATATTGTTTTCATGTATCTAACTGGAACCCAAGCACAAAGTAACTATTTGTTTTGAATGCTATGTATATTGAATTTTAGCTATTATACCTATACAATTTTTATTACTTAACTATTTATTGAATGAAAGTTTTATAGGTATAATAGCTAAAATCCAGCAGATAATCAATCAATAACGATACGAAGACTTCGTTGGCAATTGTTCGTGCTTGGGCTTACTACCTACTCAAAGATTTCAAAACTCAAGATAGGCTATGAGTATGACGTACATTTAACAGAACAAATCTTCATACTAAAAAGTTACGCCATCTTGGTTTTCACCATGCTTCAAATGTCAAAATGGCCCCAAAAATCTCTAAAGTGGGGGCATTTAACTGGAGACACTTTACTTCACATGCCTCGTCTATAATTTAAACGTCTATATGCCTAATAATGTCTAACCTCAACTGTTGGTTGAAGTCGTCTTGTACGATGTCATCCTCCCAGTTATCTTCCCACACAGACACGCTCTCGTCGTCCGCATCCTCCGTTCCCCAATCTGAAATTATATTATAACAATAGTTTACATAATTAATAACAATATAACTTTACTCCAATGTCCGTGTTTATGTTACTCACTTTCTGCAGGAAACTCTTCGAATTCGTCGTCCTCTTCCAACAGACCGAGGTCTACTTTTTGTTTATCGGCCATATTTTAAATAGTTAATGTCCTTTCTGTATTCAATCAATTAATTAATTAACTTATAAGAATGACGAGTACATAATACAACAAATTAGAGAAACGAACGATGATTCTTGAATTTTTTTTTTGACAATTGACAGTGAAAATTGGCATATGACAGAATTGCTTCCTGATGACAATAAACCATAGACAAACAGTTTTCCCCATGGAGCATACATTTTATCCATAGAGTAAACCGCCATTAATCACGGTCCAGCTGCAAATCCAAGGCCGCGGACTAGTAGGTAAAAATTATAAAGGGTCAGCGTTAGCATTCGTCACATAATTATCGTACACAAAACATAATTTAACACTTCGTACGATCAAACATAGAGGTGTCGTTATGTGACGAAATTGTACGATAATCCAACGTATGCAACATAATTTTTCGATAATTTTTTTCTGTTCAAATGTTTCCACCAAAATTGGAATTTCACTATGCTGCCCTCTCGTATTAACTTTCTGAGTTTCTAATCATCTACTTTCACTTGATAATAATATAAGGTCAATGGATTTTGTGTATACTTTATACAAAGTACAGTTCCAATCTCACTAAAAATTTTAATATTTTAGATACTCTTTAATGCTTAGTTCATGGTTATTGTTGTTATTGTAAGTGAGACGTCTATGTATTTCTAATTTATTGAAAAAAAAAAAAAAACATTGTTTTGTAATTAAATATTGTTTATTCACTATTTTGCTTATTAAAAATTAACAGCTCACAATAAATAGGCTTTAAAAAAAATTCTGTTTGTACGATAAATTGAAAAAAAAAACGATAATTTTACGCCCTGAACACATAATCCTGTCGGCCAACAACGCCAACACTGTGGAGGGTAGAGGAAAGGAGAACTATCGCTATACAAATGAAAAAAAGCCCGTATAAAAGCGTTAAATAGTGGCTCTACGTCGCAAGGAGGCAAAGTGGCAAAATTTAAACAGAGAATTAAATCTTTCTTCTTTTTTATTCATCTATTTATAAAAATATTTTCGACTACGCGAGTAATTACAATTTTCATGATTTTCTGAATGAACTACAAAACTCGGTAAAAAAAGTAATTAACTATACTCAACTAACTTCACTCCATCTCTTATTACTAACTTCATATCACAGCCTCTTATGCCTAGCGCCAATAAGGCTTTTTGGAACTATAAGGCTGGGACTATATGCACTGGAATCCGGTAGGCTGTAGAAAATCTTGGGCATTGAAAATAGAATTTTGCACTAATACAATAGAGTTGAAAATCGAAGTGTCTGGTGTCAATCTGTCATATATGACATTGACATTTGACATTTGACTCAACAGTCAAGTGTTCGATTTTCAACCCTAATGTTAAGAGTTATATTTTCAGTGCTCTGAATTTTCACCGGTGTTCCGGATTCCGGAGCATATAGTCCCAGCCTTATATAACTACTTACTTACCTCTACCACAGTTTATGCGCAGTAGGACATCTAAGGCCGTCTGGCGGGTTATTTGCCTACTCTCGCGTTGGCGCAAGTGCTGTAAGTCGTTACTTCATATTTTTATTACCGTATCATGAAACAGCACTTGGTTTTTAATTCTATAGTAAAATGCTTTACCAATTCATAAATGAAGTACGAATAAAAGGCTTTTGAAATTTTTAGATCGTTTCTGCATATTCGAAACGCTTAATGGTATTTATCTGCAACCATAATTAGGAAAGCGTATTCATTTAGTAAAAAGCTTCTAGATATAGACTACATTATTTTTTGTTTCTGTTCGAAGTCATTATTAAATAAGTGCTAAAATAATGCAAGCAAACGCGAGCCGTCGTACTTCAATGAGTGCGATCGTACGCGATCGATCACGGCAAAACCCGCACCATAGATGACAAGTATTACTACTGAGAGCCCGCACTGAGAGCGCCTTATCATTTCTTATACGAGGTGTGTGCGAGCGTGCGTGCCTGGCGCGCACGTACACATTCAAACCGAACGCGGCACGTTTGTATGAAGATGTTCTACTGTTCTCTCTTTACTGTGCCTCTACCCTCCTTAATAAAAATTTTAATCGATTGACCCTTTTGCAATCGTTTAAATATTTATTTAGATTATTTACAATCGCTAGTGGGACGTAGCCTTAGTACCGGTGCT
This sequence comes from Phengaris alcon alcon, assembly GCA_037179445.1. NCBI lineage: Eukaryota > Metazoa > Arthropoda > Insecta > Lepidoptera > Lycaenidae > Phengaris > Phengaris alcon. Next base: position 46,526 of record JAYRCH010000635.1, on the reverse strand, counting down.
GGATTTGCAGGCTGGACCATGAGTATGGCGCTTTAGTTTATACAGTTTAGGCTGGGACAGTATGATCCGGAATCCGGAAGGCCGTAGAAATTTCTGAGCATTGAAAATAGAACTCCGCGCTAATACAATAAGAGTTGATAATCGAACACATGAATGTCGAGTCAAATGTCAATGTCAAATATCTAAACTACACGACACTCGAAACTTCCATTTTTAACTGTATTGTGTTAGCGCAGAGTTCTATTTCAGTGCTCTGAATTTTTCCGGCCCACCGGATTCCGGAACATATTCTTGAGCTTATAGTAAGGAATCCGGAACACCGGTGAAGATTCAGAGCACTGAAACAGAACTCTGCGCTAATACAATAGAGTTGATAATGGAAGTTTCTAGTGTAGAACTGTCATTTATGTCATTGACATTGTGACTTGAGCCGTCCCGCTTCCGCCGTCAGTGGAAATACGGAACTACGGAATTATGGACACATACAGTGATTTCAACTTTGTCTGAAGTAGTCCAAGCATATACTACCAAAAAGTAAGATTTTGCACCAAGGTGTATACCTTGGTGCAAAATCTTATTATTATAGGGTATTATATACTTAGGAGTTCTGTCCAAAAGTATTGGACAGAACTTCTAAGTCCTTATAGATACAAGTTTGGGGATTCCGGCATTGTTTAAAGAACTGCAAGTATATGCCATCATACCACTTACAGTAATTATTATCATCATCACCACCATCTTCATACAAAACACCAACATATCATTATGATGAAATAGGTACTAACTACTCATCAGAGTTTTGTACACTGATGTCAATGTCTTTGAAATTTTGCTATTGCCAAAATTATATTCGTGATCATCATCATCACTATAGTATGTTTAATGCTCACTGCTACATTTTTGTCGACGACTATAACAACAGATAATAATTATTATTTAATAATATAGTATCTAATCACTAGTGATTGTTTAGTAGGTCCGCAGATCTGTAATGCTTATTTTGGGAAATACCACGGCCTCTCAGAAAACTGGCATGAAATAACGCTTAAGTTTGTTTTGCCTAGAGAGTGAGAATAGCGGAGGCATTTTTGTATTTATAACTTTCTTAAAATGTGTTCATATAGATATGTAAAAAAAAAATTGTATTATAATGACGATATGCAGTCACAAATCACAATACAATAATTGTCAATGACAAGTAAGTTTAATGTGTTCATATAGATATGTAATAAATTTAACTAAAAAAAGATAAAAAATGTTATTTTTAAACAAAAATTTAAAAACTGACTTCGAATGTATAAATGCACAAAAAGTATGAAATAAATTTATTTTATAAATAATTCCCATTTCAAAATTATGAGATTGAGTAGAGAATAGTTAAAATTTTAGCCGAATTTAAAAGAGGAATTATTTGGGAAATAAGTTTTTTTCCTACTTATTTGTGCATTTTTACTTTCGAAGTTAGTTTTAATGTTTAATTATTAGTGCCTAAAAATTATTATTTCTTAGTAGTCGTGATATCACAAAATTCACAAATCAGCCGGTCATGTCGAAAAACACATGTCGGTTGTGTATCTTCTTCTTTCATTCGCATTAGAGCGAGAGCGGCGACACTCAGTACGTTGGAGGTGATCGTATTCTGTCGAGCGGGGGTGTCGCCATTTTCATTTTGACGAATATTGACAGCACGGCAGACAGACTGTGGCGCGGTAGTCGACGCTGCGTCTAGTCACTTGTGTTGATTTTTATTTTGATTGTGGATAATTTTTAACGTATTATTTATTTTATAGGAATTCTTGTGAATATTTTTATGTTTAAGTTTGATACCGCGTCTTCGAAAAGCCGAGTGAATATTTTATCGTGTGTTTGCGGTTTTATTGCACACTTGATTCTTTTTTCTTAGTGTTTTTGAGAACTGCAAGACGTGATCAATAAGTGCAAGATGTATTACAGATGACTCTGCATCAGATTATCCTCAGTGTTTTCAATCTGGTAAGCTCTTTTTATGTGAATATTGGGAAATCGTGGGGACGTGTTTTTGTCTTTGTGCTCTTTTATAAATATGTAGTCTTAATTATTCTAGAATTATTGCGCGTGGGGGACATGCTCTTCGTCTATTTTGCACCGTAAACATTCACGGGTCGTGTATTGCGGGAGCTTCAGTTTGTTTACGAACTGTCACGGCCAGTATACGGCCTAAGATATATTGCCTGGGTTGGCGACTATGCGTGAGCGGGGCGCGCGAGCTACTCTGGGCTTTATGTCGGGGCGGTAGGGTCGAGAACGGGGCGCGCGCCGGGCGATAACAGCTCGTGGAATTAATTTATCACACGGCGCGCTTGACAAGTTGAAAACATAAATTCGACCTTGGCGTACCACGTGGTCGGCGGGCGCGGGCGGGCGCCGCGGCTCTGTTATGACATCTGACGAATTACAACAGATGTTTTTTGTTAATGTACCCTTATCCTAAAAAGTAGTAGACCGACTAAAGTGTGTGATGTAGGGGCCCATTTGTTATGCATTCTACTTTAAAAGTAATAAGTTAAACTTATGAAACAAGCCTTTGAAAGCCATGTGAGGAGTGAAGTAAAAAGCCATTTATTCTGCCTCCTGATGGGGTCATTCAAACTACTGTTGACTAGCTAACTTTATCCAAAAATGATAAGTTTACTTTTGCTAAAAGTTCTTACAACTTGAAAGAATTCATAACTTAACTCACCTTAAACTTTCCAAATAGAATCATAATTGATTTGTAAAAAAAACAATGTTTTTAAAACCAAGGATGGGTATGACGTACATTTGCCTGAAAATATCTTACAAGAAAAAGGTATACCATCTTAGCCTGGCCACAGACATTCTTAATTTGACATTCTTTAGGAAAGTCGAATTCAGGTCGAAGGCCAAGTATCCATTCAAAACACCCATAGCCCACACATGCTTATTCTTTCGGATTCTTAATAAGTTAGTTCGAACTTAAAGAATGTCAAATTAAGAATGTCAGTGGCCAGGCTCAGCATGTCTATCGATTAAGATCCTTGAATTCTGGAAGGAATTCAGCATGTCATGTGGCCAGCTTAAATTTCAGAAGATTTTGTCAATTTTGAAAAATGATTAGACTTCAGAAAGCAAATGTCAAAATATCAAGATGACAAATGTATACCTCAACTGCCCCAAACAAACCCAAAGGTAGGGCAGTTTAAGTGTGGACACTTTTTGCCTTGATATGCCTTGTCTAGAATATAATATTGGGGTGTATGGTAAATGGTCAAACTCTGTAATAATTTAAACTATAGAAACTTTACAGCATTTTAATTGTGTTTCATAAATTGATATTTGTCATCTAAGAGATTAAAAATGTTTGTATAATTTAATTTAATATAAAGTACCTTAATGAATTTTATCCTGTCCATCGTCACTGTCTAACACACTGTCCCGGCATAGGAGAAACTTTTTACCAGGAATATATTAGTCAACCTGTAGGTAACCAGCAAAATCAAAGAGGCTTGATCTCCTGTAGGCATATTTCCAGAACATGGGTATTGCAGTCCACAACATGGACGATCAGTAGAGAAGAGATGCAAGGGTCAATGAAGAATAGAAATGGACAGACAACATAATACCATTTACAGTCATAGACTGGCTAAAACACAGACCAAGATAGGGGTAAATAGAATAAGTGTATGAAGGCTTTTATTTCAAACCAAAATAATTATTTAAATAAGAACTTTTAGTTATAATATATTTTGTAATTGGTAAATCAGACGACTTTGTATGAAGTTGTATCTAAATACAAACATTATAACTATTATGTATTGGCTAATACCTCATACTATTCAGTCCCAACTGTCTGCAATATAGAATGTCTGTGAAGTGCGAAGATATCACTATCCCACAATTAACATTTTCATTAAAATTAAATGATACCAAGGTGAGACCAAATGACACTATCAAAAAGTTATCAGATCTCATCTACAGTCAAGCTCCTGACACTACACCCCTTGACTCTACAAAACCTAATTACTAAATACTAATAAATTAAACGTATGAATTAGAAATTAGTCTTTTGCAAATTATTACGTAATATTTAAAATAATTGTCATACTCGAAAAAAATATTCTGCTTCTGAGCGGAGAATCACCCATACATAAGATATATTTTTTTACATTGAGTATGACAATATTTTTTTGCCTAAACGTCTTTATAATAAGCAGTAGATCATATACCCAAATTATCCATAATTGATTTTACCAAACCTTATATATTATACACATACACATGCTCACACTTATTTTTCAGAAGGGGTAGAGAGGGAAGAGGCAGTGACCATGGTCTAGCGTCTAAACCCAATAGGGTTAAGCAGAGCCTTCCTGAAGCGAATCGGCGTTTGTTGGGGCTCTACTTGTTTTTTTAACTATCTTTAAACATTCCTTTTGTATTCATAAATTTGTCTAAACGTAGCCCTTGGACTAGTCTGCGCGTACGCCGCTAAAAAGTTACCGATGGTCGTATGTCCTCGTTTTGAAAGCACCCCCATGACGGCCTCAGCCAACATTAGAATACTTGGTGTTGACATATCGAGCAAGGTCCAGTTCCGTCATGTCATTGAGAGGGTACGGCCAAGTCAGCCTCTGAGAAGCTTGGTGTTCTTATCAGGGTAAACAAAGGTGCAGGTTCGGCCTCACACGGGATACTGTCCTTATCTCTGGGCAGGGGCGCCAAAGTACCAGTTTCTACCTCTGGAAACTGGATCGCATCCAACGAAAGGCAACTCGAATTGTCGACTGTCAAAGTACTTCAAATAGCGACAAAACTTCTATACTCATTACCTTGATGAGTGGCAGTCTTCTACCTTGTGCTTTACCCGGTGTTTTCTGCCGCGCACAATAAAACTTTGGAATGAATTGTCGCCAGCGATATTTCCGGACTATTACGACCACCAAAGCTTCATGAATTAAGAGCATATTTATCTTTGAAAGGCCGGCCACGCACTTGCGACTTCTCCGGTGTTATAGGTGTGCGTCGTCGGTAATGGGCGTCGGTAATATCTTTTCATCAGGCGATCCACCTGCTCGTTTGCCCTCTATATTTAATTTTAAAAAGTTATAATGATTTTACCACTGTAAAATCGCTACATCTAACCCTAGGGTACCTGACGATTCCTACGGGCTACGTGTGTGTTTGATGCCTAAGCCACGTGCCGTCATCTACATACTTTCGTCATTGTCTACCTCTACGACTAAACTATATCTATCACGTATGCCATGTCATGGTATTACGCTGTGATGAACTCCAGTGAGAGTTCATCAGAGCGACGCGCGCAGGCGCCACAGACACTGTAAGGTTACAGACTATAGTTACCGCGAAAATCGAGGCAACGGCCTATCAGATTCGCGTATTAAATTGGTGAGAGAAGAGAACTCCACAAGTCAGGGAGGCAGTATTGTAATGTTAAGTTAGCACGTAAGAGCTTACCTGACAGGTTTGCCTGCACAGTTATGTCTGTCAGGTAAGTTTGAGCTGATACTGTATAGAAAACTGCACAGTTGTGCTACAGACACGCTCCGGTTTTAACCTGTACAGGCAAACATATCGGGTATACCGTTACGTGCTTGGCTAGCTCATAGCTAGTCATACACGTATGGGTTTACCTGATAGGTTTTCCTGCACAGTTATATCTGTCAGGTAAGCTTGAGCTGATAGCCTGATACTGTGTTGAAACCTGCATCATTGCTGTGTAGGTTATAAATTATACACGTTCCGGTTTACCTGTACACTGCACAGCCAAACCTGTAAAGGCAGACCTGTCAGCTATACCGTTACGTGTATATGGGCTAGCATTATGCTCAAACTCTAATCTGAATTTTGAATTCGCAAATGTTCCATTTGGAGTGCCTACATGCAAATACCTCAATGAGAGAATACCTTAACACCTCTATTTTTCTCTTTGCCTGGTTGTCTGTATAAGGCTTTCATTTAATTGTTAGAAAATAATCATTTAAATGAAAGCATTATACAGATCACCAGACAAAGAAAAAAAAGTGGTTCCCGCCGGGAAATTCAGGCTATAATCTTTTGTTAGAAAATAATCATAAGATTATAGCCTGAAAAACACGATATCACTATTAAGTAAAGTTTGGATGGTTGAAGAGTGGCGTTATATTTCTAGAAAAATATGTCGACAATTTTAAATAACACGTTTTGTCGCAAAAGCAGAAACTGAACGAAGAATTAAACGTGGTTTTCCCGCGAAAAAAACCGCTTTGACAGCGAAAAAGGCGGGAACGGCCGCCATTACTGCCAAGTGACGCCTCGGCCGGCGGTATAATTGGCGAGCGCGAGTTATGGACAGATTTTAATAACGTTCAACCTCAACTTTATTGCTTGTTCGTCTCTATTTTTTCTGTTACGTATTACGTATAAAAATATATAATATATACCTATATCGTTAGCAGATATTTGGATATATTATGCGCTTTACTTGTGTTTGCCAGGTGGCTGACATGATTGAGTGACTTATTATATTGCTTTTGGCGTTGGGCTTAATGAAATATTAAGACTGAATATTTCTTCTCTATACCACCAGTCATCACTAAGGACTGATAAAATAATTTAGAATACTCCTTTCGTTGACGTGATATAATATGTGATATGATCTATTAAACATGAGTACAAAACGGAATGCTTGTGTTGGAAACTCGTTGCAATTTGATGACAAAATCTCCTTCAAAATGACAGGTCACAGGAGTCTTGAAGAACTCTTATTCATACAGAACTAGGATAATTTTTCTTTATATTATTTTAAAAGTTCAGTAATTTGGATTTTAATTAAGTATCTCGAGGAAACATTGAATTTTTCCTTGTTTAGTGACCCGGGAGGAGCTCATTACGGCGGACAGCGGAGTGTTCTGCAGAATAAAGGCGATGCGCCAGAATTAAAACTAGCCGGGGACGCCGGCGGAATATAAAATATTGAAAAGCTCTATCTCCGGCCCCGGCGGAAACGTTCCGCACTGCGAATTCAAATTCCGTATTGTATCGAAAAGGGACGATTGCCGCAGCGGAGCGCCGACTGCTGACTCCAATCTCGGGGTTAAGTGGATGCTTGATGATTTTTAAACTCGAATTTTGTGAGGGCCGATGTCATCAATAAATAATTTAGTGCGTAGTCGACGAAACAACAGAATATTCTTTTCACTATATTTTTGGCTACATACTGTACATAAACAGAAAATATGTTTAAATATGGGTTGTTAATATGATATTAAGGGTGTTCTGGTGGCATAGACTGCCAATAAATTGCTGATACTCACCAAAAACTTTCAGCCTGTAACTTTTATGTAAAGTTATGAGGGTTGAGGGCAGCTGGACTCGTAGCTCTACTAAATTAAACATGCACGATGAGGTCCCATTTCTGAACTGTTTGGCAGCGTATCACCGCTATTGGCCACGCACGCTGAGTGTATCACAAATGATCCTCAGTCCGGTGCCGTGTATCAATAGTTGAGTAGTTCGCGGGGGAGGGGAGGGAGGGCTGGGAGGTAAATAGTAAATTCACGCGGCGTGCGAGCCGCGCCACTCAATATTTGAGCATATGTGCTCCGGGGCGGCGTGCGAAAATGTTATTTTTATGCGACCTACATGGAAATGTCGACGGAGCCTAGGGGAGGGATTAAAGTGTCGATACTCTATTCTATCTCAAGATACCTCTCTATGTACTTGATTGTTGGATTTACTGATGAAAATCTAGTTCGGTTGGAGTTTGTTAAACGACTCGCATGTTATTTAATTGATTTTGTTAGAACCAAAGTAAAAACGTTCCGAAACTAGACGAGGAATAAGATAACAGGCCTACCGGACTAACATAGATAAGACTGGAGTCTGGACCATTAATCATTTTCATCTGATTAATTAACCATGTATCGTAAAAATAAAATTATTTTATTTGAAACACTTATCTTTTACCTTTAATCTATTAACAAACTGATATTTGACACATAGCTGTATATATTATGTTGTAGATACAACATGTTGTTTGATGTCAGTTAATGTCAGTACTAGGGAATGGTCCCGGGAAATCCCGGTCCCGAAAATCCCGGGAAGTCCCGGGACTTTTGTATAGACTAAAGAACCGGGACGGTCAAACCTCGTCCCGGGACTTTCGGGACCTTCGGTTACATACATACAAAAAATCTTTCCTCTTTATAATAAAAAAGTAGATAAACCATTAAAGTAAAAAGTAATAAAATCAAAATACGCGCGAGCGATTCGTCCACCCCTCCCGCTCCGCAACCGTGCAGCCGCGCCGCGCCACGCCGCCGTCCAGATCTCTGCTCAGTCGATTGCCGGCATTTCGTAGGTAAAATCAAAATATTATGTGTCTTAGCTGTCGTCAAATTGTCGTGTTGTGAGTGATTTTTATGTGAAAGAAAACAGGCAACTTGCATCAATATTCAATAATAAGGTAAGTTAGTTAAGTACATTTGATTGAATACTCATTAAGGCGCGAGGTTAAAACAAAGTGCCTATACCTACTTTGATGGTAAAATAAGATCCCTTCCTACCTAATTTACAATTTAACGGTTTAAATAAATAAATAAATAAACGTTTATTCGACAAACTTTGACATCACACTAAGTACTCACATACAACACTATGTGAATCATTCATGTTAAACTGATTCCATGGTAAGTACTAGTTCATACTAGGCTAAATATTAGTTTCAACACTTGCGGTTTAATAAATAACTATATGCGAATGCGTTTACCTTCATAGACGTCACCTATCAAGCCCCGAGCGGTCGCATGCGACCGCTATAACAATAGGTAAACAATAGATTTCCAAGAATCCGCGATCGATGGATCGTTTAACTATCACGCCATTTTCGAAATTTTTTAAATTTATATTTACTCTCATTAAAAATCATTACCAAAAATGGTTTATGTTTACAGTTGAAATATCGGCTCACACTAATGTGTTGGCGGCTTTTATTTGCATCTCTGTTTTATTGTTTACGTTGTAAGAAGTGTAACAAGGAGAGAAATAATATAAGCTGGCTTATTGTTTACATAATATATTAGGTCGTATAACGTATTACGACAACTCCTATTTTGAGCGTTTGACAGATGAGAGATCATTTAAAAATTCCATTATTATTTAGGTTAGTAATTAGTAATTTTATTTATCCGTAGATTGGATTCTTGGATTTGTTATGATAAATGATGTCCTTTTTAGGGTTCCGTACCCAAAGGGTAAAAACGGGACCCTATTACAGAGACTTCGATGTCTGTCCGTCTGTCCGTCTGTCTCCACTCGGCACTCTCCAGGCTGTAACTCAAGAATGGTAATAGCTAGCTGCTAGAGAGTTGAAATTTTCACAGATTATGTATTTCTGTTGCCACTATAACAAACAAATACTAAAAACAAAATAAATAGATATTTTTTTATTAATATTTTTACGATAGAGATTTATATTATTATTTATATTTATATTATACCTACCTATACCTGTAAGTAGTAAATTTAAATATTTTTGTTGTTTTAGATACCTACCTTACCTACACGGGATTTGAAGGTAACAAATATGGATTTTGAAGAAGTGGCTACAAAATCCAGCGATCAGTCCTCCGTTTGGCATTACTTTCTGCGCGCCAAAGACAAAAATAATGCTAAATGTAAATTGTGCCAAAGAGTTTTGAAGTGTGTTGGTGGTAGCACAGGTGGCTTAATAAAGCATATTAAAAACGTACATCATAAAAGTCTTGCTACAGTTACAGGGGAACCAGTTAGTCAAAGAATAGACAATGCTGTGGATAGAATACCCAAAAAGAAGCTTAAAATGACCGACTATTATGAATCGGAAGAAAATCCTTCAATGGAAGTTATGGTTTCGCGTATGACAGCTAAAGACGGATGTCCGTTTCGAACATTTGCGGAATCTAAAGATATGAGGAAGCTATTTCAAAACTACGGTCATAATTTGCCTAAGTCTGCTACGGCTATCAAAAATATTGTGATAAAACAGGCTGATAAAAAAAAGCAATCACTAATTGACGAGATTCAGAGACTGTTAAAAGACAACCACAAATTCTCAATATCCTTGGACGAATGGACGTCTATTAGAAATAGACGATACACTAGCTTAAACCTGCACTCGAAGCATTTTTCAGGCAACAATAAATTTAAAAACTTGGGGCTAATAAGAATCTACGGTTCTTTACCAGCTAAAAAGTGCGTTGAAGAAATAAGACTGAAATTAGAAAAATTTGGAGTGTCACTAGAAAAAGATATAGTAGCTGCAACAACGGACGGGTGCAGCATGATGATCAAATTTGGTAAAATGCTCAAGTCATGCCATCAGAAATGCATTGCGCATGCTCTTCAGCTGGCAATTAATGATGTCTTCTATACAAAAAATATAGAAGAGATTCCTGCAGCACCGGTAGAATCAGATGATGAAGACGACGATCTTCCCATCTCAGAATTAGCCAGAAGATATAACAACAACACAAATGATGTTAATGCTCGATCCGACAACGACACTGATGATGACGAAACCGACAGTTTGCAAGTTGAAAATCCACGTCCTTCTCCATCAGGTCACAACGAACAACAATTTGAGTACCAAAACCTTCTGAAGAAAGTTAAAACTGTGGTTAAATTATTCAGAAAGTCACCTACCAAAAATGATGATATTCTGCAAAAATATGTTGTTGCTGATTTTAACAAAGAATATTCTTTAACCAATGATTGCAAGACACGTTGGGGTAGCCTTGCGAATATGCTGGAGAGATTTCTGAAATTAAAAAATTGCATAGCAAAGGCACTCATTGATGTTAAGTCAGATATTACATTCACCGAAGATGACTGGACGACCATGAAACAACTATGCGAGGTTCTTGACATTATTAAAGCAGTATTAGAAGCACTCTGCTGCAGAAATGCTACGCTGCTAACTGCTGATGTAGCTGTCAAATTCGGGCTGAAAAAATTGTCTGCTATCAACACATTTATAAGCACAAAAATGACCACGTACCTGAAAGAGAGATATTCTGCACGCCGTGTACTAGAAACGACAGTCCTACAATATTTGCACAACCCAGACGTATATTTTACAACTGTGCAAGACGACATATTCCCAAGACCAGACAGCGATGAAATGCGCAGCCACATTGTTGAATTATTAACACGCACAAATAGCGTTTCTTCGATAGCTGTGCATCTACCTGAAGAGCCTTCATCACAAAATCCAGAACATAATGATCTGCACAGAGATGCTATATTAACCAAAAAAGATGAGCTCAATACTGAAATACTGAATACTACCAAAAATGTACGAGTTCGAAACGATCAAGAAGATTTAAACACTACAATTATAATTGAAATGGCTCTTTTTGAGAATGGTGGTGATCGTGGCCGTTTTCTGTCGTTAGCTTATGATCACCTTCTGACGATCCCTCCGACCAGCGTGGAGCCCGAGAGGATATTCTCTGCAGCAGGATTACTGTGCAACAAAATAAGATCACGCTTAAGTGATAAAAGCTTAGACGCACTTATTTTTTTAAGAACCCATTATAATGAGCAAGACTGAAGAATTGATTATTGAACGTTATCATATAATTTTGTTAATTTCATTCCTTTATTACTTTTTCATATTTTATAATTTTATATTCCTTAAAGATAAGCGTCTCACTCAGTAATATGATAACTGCTGAATGCTGATGATGACTTGGTTTATATTAGAATTAAGAAAAGGATTTATGTTTTATTTTGATTTATGGAAAGTTACTATGTTTTTGTTGATTGATATTGGTATATAATTTATAATAATATCGAGCGTTAAATGCTGATTTGACTTGTTGTTTTCTTTTGTTGATTTTTTTTCAAAGAATAGTAAATAGTTATGTTTTCGTTGATTTAAAAAAATATATATCTTTAATTAATACTATGTAGTTTTCATTACCTACGTACATAGTACATAGTACATACACAAATACTAAAGACCTATAAAAATAAAAATACCAGCAGTAGGTGAAAAAAATACCCAAAAGTCCCGAAAGCCCCGGTTCTCCCGGTTCCTTCAATAAGTTATCCCGAAAATCCCGGGACTCAAGAAGAGCACCGGTTCTTCATTCCCTAGTCAGTACCTACCGTCTTACATCTGTTCCCGTCAGCCATTGCAAAAACCCATTGCTCTCGACATCGATAACTCCCTTGCGGCCAGCCCTGGCCGGTTTACCCTTTCACCGGGTCGAACTCCCTCGAAACAAGAATTTGTTTCTTAATACGTGCCCGCTTTATTATTTAACGCATATTAACATAAATTCCGCACCCCCTGCTCTCCGGTCCGGCTACGGTCCGGCTCCGGTCGTGATACAGGCCCACGGACAACCTTTTTAGTTTTTATACTCAAAGTTTTGTTCGAACCACTTGTTCAAAGTTCCCTTAGGAAGTTTGACTGTATTATGATAATACTGCAGTATTGGTTACCTACGTATTTGTTGTCATATGTAAGCTACATTACTAATCTTGAGGAAAGGATTTATTCCACCGTGCCCTTCTTTATATTTTGTTGACCTAGTCCCTGGAGTGAGAAAACCACCGTCTGACACGTGATGAAGATCACTGACAAGTGATAACACGTTAAGCAACAACCAAGAATTATACATGTATGAAATTCAGTCGGTAATCAACAACGCAGGTAATGGTGATCAGAGATATACAGGTTTAGGTGATCCAGCCGAACCTGTCTATAGTGCTGCGTGTTTGTATTGAGCCAGGTCTCGGGGTTGGCGCTAAACGGTTAACGAGGCGGGCGCAGCGTTAACACCATTACGCCGGTTACCGTCAATTACCACCACTTGTTGGGCCGGCCGCGTGTGGCCCGCGTCGGCCCCGGAGGGATTTTAGATACAGGCGTCAGCGGGAGTAACTTTTTTTTTGGTTAGACGTATCGTGTTACCCGAAAATTGTGAAAATGTAACCATACTATATCTTTATACATACTTACATAAAAAAAAAAAAACATTATACAAATTTAATGCTATACATACAATATTTTGTCCAATAATTTGCTGAAAAGGTGTGAGTAGTGTCACACTCAGGAATTTGATCGACTCGCTAACCGCCTGTGAGTCGGGCCAGCGGAGGAATATGAGTTATTAATTAACGATACAAGAGCGCAAGAACGGCTCAAATTGGTTCGGACCACTCCGACCCGCTGCGGTTGTGTAACTTATGCGTACATACTACAGCTTCACGCATAGCAGTAGTATAATATGTGCTTGTATGTATAATCGTCAGTGGCATCTGCTTTATTTCTCCATTCTCTTGTACCTGTCTAATTTTGTAGGCTCATGTGTATAATATTTACCGTTTGCGTTGCAGGAATTCAATCCAAATGTTACGCTGATGATGATTTTCAGATGTTATATTCCATGAGAAATTTTTTTTGCCATTATTTTATGCTGATTTTTGCCCTGTTCATACTGAGTTCGTAAAATTGTGATAATATCATATAACATAATTAATTTGACCAACAGGTCATTTAGGTTCCAATTGTCATCTTCAATTCTATAATGATTTGCCATCGAAGCGGGAAAAATAGAATAAGTTGTAGCACCGGCGCGGCGCTGGCACCACTCGACGGCGCCGTTTGAAAATTGAACTAATTTGCACCGGGACGGCCCAACACGGCCCCTTTTTAATTGTAGCGTGAAGACAGTGCTTGGGTGTAATGAGCACTTGTTAAAATGCAATTTACATTAACTTGAACATTTGAAGCAGTGAGCGTTCGAGTCCTAGTGGTAGAGCGCTTGGATTCCACTTGCACCAAACAGACTGAAGGTTGAAACGGAGTTGTGGCGAGTACCAATTACATTATGCCCAAACGGTGGAAGATCGTAGTAATTAATAAACCTCCGTCCTCCACTTCTTCGAAGGTTCACTCGTAAAATAGCTTAGCGTGTTGGACTTGGCAGCTTTAGCGTACTCATATACATAATTAGGAGAAAGAAGGTCTATCTTAGGGACTGACCAGACTGAGAGGGAGGACCAAATTTAAAGAGCATGATCATATATCTCATGATATTAATATACGAGAAATTAAAAGAAAAAAGATCCTTATAAAAGTTGCAATCTCAAACGTTAGAACAACATCGACAAAATTATTACAAGAGATATCGGCTAAAATCTTACTTTTGTGTATAGAGCCACGAGTGATGTTCCTTCCGATGTCGATTCATATTATTATCGAGAGTGAGAATATTGTGAAGAAAGTTGTCGGACCCCATGTAATTTATATCTTAATAACCGTTGACCTCTGCTAATGCTCTACGCATCGAGTCGCGTCTCGTTTAAAGTTAAGTACCTGGGTAACCGAGCTTTGCTCGGAGTTCTTATAAATAAAAATAAAAAAAGAATCACAAAAATAAATATTTGACCGGAATTCGAACCCACTACATTCCAAATTTTCGAACAACGCAAAAATTATACATAGGTACGCATACCAAGCTGTCAATCAGATTAACGTAATAGAGTTGAAATTATTGATATGCTGTTAACTACGAAAGAAAAAAAAAGAGATTGCTTAAAAAGGCGCAGGTTCAAGGGCCTAGCTATATCGATTTTTCTCCCCCGAAACTCCATACTAAATTTCATGGTAATACTTGCAGCCGTTGCCGAGAAACCAATTATATATACAAGATTGTCTCGTTTGAAGTATAAGATAATTTAATATAATGTTTTTTGATGAAATTTCGAAAAAATGGATTTTTGTAGGTGCTTTTAATTTAAAAATTAGCAATAAAATATTTATTACCTAATCAACACATGGCCTCAAGACTTGATTAAAATTGATGAAATTATTGCTAAACCATTTATTTTGTGTTATCATATTTCCGTTAAACATAATTTTACCAAATGTAACCAAAATTGTGTGTACTTAGATAATTATGCGTTAATATTTTGAATCGATAAGATACTGAACATTTTAATAATTAACAGTAAGTGATGTTGCCTGATACGATCTATCGATTACGATCTGGCGGACATCGATAAGCTGGCAACACGACACTATCGGCGCGCCGGATAAGTTGGCAATTTGGATGCCGCTCGCATTGGCGCGGGCGCGGGTGTTCGAATTTTGAATATTTACAATACGCTTAGGTACAGACTACTGAGGGCGTAGTGTAGGGTCTCGACTCTCGCACTTGACGAGAGTTGGAGAGGTTCGTGGTAGTTTTCATAAATATAAAACTAGCTTTTGCCCGCGGATCAGCCCGTGTAAATACAGTATCCCACGGAAACACTGTACTTTTTGGGGATAAAAAGTAAGCTATGTTTTAATTCAAAGCCAAACTACTACCATACCAAATTTCATCAAAATCAGTTCAGTAGCTCTTGCGTGAAACAGTAACAAACATCCATCCATCCATCCTCCATCACAAACTTTCAGATTTATAATAGTAGTAGGACTTGGGAATGGTTAAATATAGTAGCCAATGGGGCATCTAAACTTAGCACCAAATTCATTCAAGGTAGATCTTTGAAAGGAATGTATTTGCGTCAGTCGGCACTTCCATCAGGGTGTGGTAGTTTTGGAGAAGGCGTATAATTTTTAATGCGATACCCTCGGGGCGTATCATAATATATGTTAACACTTAATGCTGTATAATTAGTGTTGTGTGTACGTAGAACAACGTCGAGTGAGTTCGCCCGCGGCGGCCGGACACAACGGTGCCGTCGCGGCCGCGCGCCGCGGTCCACCGCGATGGTGGACCGCCACCACCACCACCACCAAAGACACCGCTGCAAATCACACGATATAACGAATGTTATGGCCTGGTACAAAATAATATGGGCCTATGCAGCCTGAAATAAAAGTTATTTAATTGAAATGATTATAGCTTATTTTTGAACCTGGAATACCTAATGTAAGTAGGTAGCGGTTGTGACTGTTGATTTAAAGTTATTTCGAGTCTCCCGGGCAACTCATAGGCTTGTCGGCTGCTACTAGTTACGAAAAAATAACATTATCTACTCGATTATTTCATTGCGAGGAGAATTTAATAAAATTTTAAGCAAAAGTGATTTCCATTCCACGATACTTTGGTCCCAATAATCCCAGGCTGGTATCATCTCTGTTTTGCAGAATACAAGGACAGGAACTTGAGAGCCTCTTAAATTTTAGAAGCGTTTGAGAATTTGTACACTGAAAAATTGTACCAAATTAATCACTCGTCGTTTCTTTATCGTTCAGATACATTAAAAATACATTTAAATTGGTTGCATTATGGGTTCTAATGTTCCCTTTGTTGACGTTGAGATAAAATTGGATCTGGAGAGAGTAAACTGTACGGTATAATAATTTTATATAGTAGGTACCTAAATATTTGATGTACTGGGACGTGTAACGTGAGTCACCTACGCAAAAAATAAGGTCAGAGTGCGGAGCGCGGCGCGGCGCTGGATAGTGGATAGTGGATAAGTAGTCGTATGCTGATGCGACTGGCGATGTGCATTGTGCGTAAGGTCAATCATATTAGCGCAGAGTCGAAGGCGAAGCAAAATTCTGAAAACGCCATATATAAAAAAATGCGCTTTAAAGTTGAATATCTCGCATACGGATACCTGTGGCAAAACATCGCCTTAGCAACCTCTCAATGTTTTTAAAAGACCTATCTAATGATACCACACGGCCCACAACATGGGGTAGACGCTATACGTGTACGGTGTAATCCTCCCCACTGTACGTGTAGGGGAGGTACGCCAAAAATATATGTATTTTTCGTAATTTTATTTTAGCACTTTGTCAACGTGGTAAATACACACGGATGGACAGACGGACATGACAAAGGGTTCCGAGATGTAAACTACGGAAACCTAAAAATAAGCGTGGGTCGTGCAATGTATGAAGTCGCGAGAATGCGCGCGAATTCGCGCGTTTTCTTTTATTTTATAAATTTCAGAATTTCGCTTCGGAATTTAACAGGAAATTACAAGGCGTTCTTTAATTAAATTAATTACTAAAGCATACTAACGTACAACTAATAAACAAGAAAAGCAAACGAATCCGCGTGAAGGCAGAGGCCGTAATAGTGGAGCCGCAGCTTGCCATCTATTGTTCAAGATTATTACGTTAACATCATGATCATTTGATTTCTGATCGGTAATTTGGACAACATACTATCGCGATCGTAACGCTCCTACAGCTGCTTCAGACAGGTAAATATTACTCTGCAATGTTCCAATATTATAATCTAAACGTGAACAAAAAAACAATAGCGCCCTGTAATGCTACCGATTTTAGGGCCGCCATATACGGTCCGGTTTACTTGAACGGATGTAAAATCGTATCGTCTGTGTGCAATTTCGAGATCGCATCAGCCGGCCGGATGAACTGAAGCGATTCGTTCCAGTGTTGTCAACTCTGTATTTGCGAAACTACTGAACTCGCGTCGATTTCTACTAAAATAATACTGAAAACTATAAAAAAAGCAACCTCAAAAAACTACTGCCATTTAGGTTTTGTTATATTAAAATTTTAATTTTGATTGAATTTTATTATAAATTTTACCGTTAAATTAAAATATACCAAGATACTAGATATATATTATGATATATATTACGTATATAGTAATTAAACGGGTAGTTTTAAGTAAATTACTGACGAATGCTACGATGTATTATTATGATAATATTTTTTTTGTGCCTAACCTAAGGCCATCTTGCATATGATTACTGTCTGGCTATTTCCTACTAAAACACTACTAACAACTAAATTCCTACTAAGGAGGGAATAAAATACTTAATTTAGTAGTAAAACTTTGTTACGGGTTATTTAAATAAGAAACAAGATTACCGGGGACGTGGCCGAGTGATCTGGTTTAGCCTCTTGGTGTCTGTGGGAATCGGAGGAGCTTAAACCACACGGGCACTTAGCTGGATCCGAGATGTAGACAGCACGTAGCGCTAGGAGCCCAACTTCCTATAGCGTCTCCAAGTTCGACGTTCAGGCCGATATACTCGCCGCAACGTAGATCCTCCTAGGGGCGGTGCAGACTGGCTCAGAAACCAGTCAATTATTCACAGTCCGGAATATAGCTAGCGGCACGCAGAAATCCGGATGTATTGAACTAGCAATGACTCCATACGAAACGGTGGAAAATCCATACAAGCATGTGGAGTCCCAC
The DNA here is from genome assembly GCA_037179445.1 of Phengaris alcon alcon. Taxonomy (NCBI): domain Eukaryota; kingdom Metazoa; phylum Arthropoda; class Insecta; order Lepidoptera; family Lycaenidae; genus Phengaris; species Phengaris alcon. Next base: position 28,338 of record JAYRCH010000635.1, on the reverse strand, counting down.
AGCCGCCGTGATCTTATTTTTATTTATTTAATAATTTATGTACACATAGTAAACCTTTGACATTCACAACTTGAAAATAGAAAACAAATTTGTACAAAGGCGCTACTTATTCCAAATTGGAATTTCTTCCAGCAGACCTGATACAGGAAAGTTTAGTTATAAAATTAACAATAAATGGTGCGTACTACTACAATTTACATATAACAATAATAATAAATGAATGCATATATATACGAATACTTACATAGATATATTATAATAAACTAATATATATGATAGTCATTACAATTGCAATAAAATATTGGATAAAAATTACATACTTATAAATAATAACCAATCATACTATATAACACTTTAATTAAAGGCTAAGCTGAGAAAGTGCTCGCGCAGCCTTTTCTTAAATAACCCAAGTGTCTTACACTCACGTATCTGAGTTGGTAAGGAGTTCCAGAGCTTAGTAGCGTGGACCGTGAAGGAGTAGGCAAAAAAGTCAGTACGATGGGGAGGGATATCTAGAAGGGTGCGTCTAAAGGGTCTACAAGATAAGTTGTGAAAATTAGGAAAGGAGAAGCGCTCGTTTAGGTAAGAAGGAGATGAGGGACTAAATAAAGTATTGAAAAGAAAACATAATATGCGATAATTTCTGCGAAGGCGAATAGGAAGCCACTGGAGCTGCTTTCTGTATTGGGATACGTGGTCTCGTTTCTTTAATCCAAAAATGAAACGTATGGAGAGATTCTGCAAACGTTCTAACTTGTTTAGGATCTCTTCATTTGCATCCATAACAGACGTCAGCATAATCGATTATAGGTTGAATAAGGGTTTGTGCCAAAAGAATTTTAGTAGGAGCTGGAAGGAAGTTTTGGAGTAACTTGAGCGAATGGAGGGCGTGGTAAACTTTACGGCTAACATTGTTGGTATTGGCATTCCAAGACAGGTGAGAGTCAAAAATAACTCCCAGGTTTTTGGCAGAGTCGGAAAAGGGAATCAATGAACCATTTAGACTAATGGGAGGAAGAGTTGATTTATTAAGTAGTGCTAACATCCGTTTGCTACCTATTAATAATGCCTTTGTTTTAGCAGGGTTTACAAGTAGACCAAAGGATTGTGCCCATTCACTTATTCGACTAAGATCATCATTAATAAGAGCTATAGCGGTTGCTGCATGAGGAATAGTGAAATGACGGTATATCTGAAGATCATCAGCATAAAGATGATATTTAGCCACCTTAGTAATAAAGTTAATGAAGATTGAGAAGAGAAGAGGAGAAAGCACCCCACCTTGGGGAACACCCGCATCACCAATCTGAGAAATTATCATTGACTTGCACTCGCTGCGAGCGACCACGAAGGTAGGAGTTAAACCAGGACAGGACAGAAGGGGACATATTGAGAGACTGAAGCATACCGACTAGGATATCGAAGTTAATGGAATTGAAGGCATTGCTGAAATCTAAAAGAACGAGGACACTAAGAGATTTATTTTCCATAGCCCACCGAATGTCATCAGTGACATTTACAAGTGCAGAAACAGTGCTATGACCAGTACGAAAACCAGATTGTAGTGTACTTATTAGTTTATTTTCTATCAAAGATGAAGAGAACTGCTGGTGGACGATGTGTTCTAAAACTTTAGATAAGAATGGTAGTATAGATATAGGACGAAAACATGATAGAGAAGTAGGATTATTAACTTTTGGTAGAGGAATGTTATTTGCCATTTTCCAGGATTGTGGGAAACAGCAAGAGGATAAAGAGAAGTTAAAGATATGAGTTAAAATAGGCAATAGAAAGGGGAGAATCAGTTTAATCATTTTAGAACAAAGCTTATCACAACCAGCTGCCTCAGAAGAAATTGATAAAACTGCCAATCTGACCTTAGCTTCCGTACATAGAAGAAAGGAGAAGGATGGACAGGTGACAGGTAAGTTGGACAGAGATTGCAAAGTATTGATTTTAGCACTAGCACTTACAAGTCACAGGGGGCTGAGAGAAATGTTTATTGAGGGTATTCAAGTCATAATCTTTGGAAGAAGAAACAGGAGTTTTGCCAATACCGTGGAATAGTAATACCTTTCGACGCATAATCATTTCGTGCCGATCAAGACATAGTGTAAGGGATTCCACATCATTCTTGAGTCTTGACAAAATTTGCCAGATAGTTTTCTTAAAATCCTTAAAATCTTCACTCAAAGTGGCAATGTCTGAATTGATATTAGAGCCTTTAGCAATCTTCTGTAATTTGTCTTCATATTGCTTCATACGGGACTCAAAAAAACTGCTCAAGGAATCCAGGTTATTGACATCCATAATATTTGAAGATGGCGAAACTAGTGTTGATTTTGTCAATAATGTAAATAGTGCTTTTAGAAAGGAGATTATATTGTGAAATTGAGTACAGGTGAGCTCCACATTAAATTAGCACATAATTACACAAAATTAACTTGTTTAACTATATATTTTAATAAATCAATTAGAGAGCACCAAAATTGCTACTGTTTTCGGGGACTACCCACATTATACCTTAACCCCTTTTTATATATATATATATCTTTATATTTTTATATTTATATATCTTAACCCCAAACGATCAAAATCACGGGCTTTGTGACTATCACAAAATAAAGGGTAAGCAAAATAAAAGAGGATATGAAGAACAATTAAAGTAGGGATACAAACATCCTAATATTATATCAATGCAAAAACGGAAAGATAAAAATTAAGAATGAACACGTGTTCAAATTTGAAATTGATCAAATTCAAATAATTTTACAAGCTGGTGATTTGCATGAAAAATAATGTTTTAATACAAGCGTGATTTACCAAATAAAACTTCACAACACAGATATATAAAAAAACTCGCCGTAAAAACGGGATTAAGAAATACGTTGTATCCAGAAAAACTTGAATAATTTATCCACTGATATGGATTCTGCCTAAAAGAACTGTAATCTCGCGACAGCCCTTAAATACCCTTACTTTCATTTTGTTTTTTATTTAGCTGACAACTAGCGGTAAGACATAATGTATATGCCAATAAATAAATATTGGAGAAGAAACTCTAGTTAGAAACGTTTGCCAATAGATGGCATCGTCTAGTATAAATTAGTTATTATAATTAGCAATAACAGCTAATAGATGACGCTAGGAGTGTCGTTATTAGCGATATTAACTACATTTAAAATGTAGCTTCGCTACATCTTTATAAAATAACTAAGTTGGCAACATTAATTCTGGACTAAACGGATGGACTGAATGGACCATGTGTGACAAATCGCTTCAGTTCTCGCCAGACCCGCGGCCGTGCGGGGGCGTGTATCGTGTACAAGCGTAGTGAGTTTACAATTAATAAAAACGACCGTAGCTCGCGGCAAACCAGAACGTTTCTGTGTATATGCTCGAATCCGTTCAGGCCGAACTGACGTCAGTTCTAACTAAAACGATCGGCTTCTCGTCTGTGGGAGCCTTCAATGTCACTTATTAATAATTAGTGCAATTGTCATTCGTAGATGCAATCTATATAAATATTAACAAAGGAAAGATTTGTTTTTTTTTTGCATTAAATAGGCTCCGAAAGTACTGGACCGATTTTGTTTAAATTTGTCACAGATATAGTTTGGCCACGGGGTAGGTTATATAGGCTATTTTTTGCGCGTCGAGCATACAATTTAATATAAACGTTTATATTAGATTGTAACTGAACAGAGCTATTGTTCCAGGGTTATGTTAGTGATGGAGTGACGGTAGAACCACACCGAAAAGACATTGAACGTTTTTATCAGCCGTTTTAAAAAAAAATTGGCGACCACAAACCAAATACCATTAGATTGTACAATTTTCATTTACATTTCATTTCCCGTAATTTTTTTACTAATTCAGATCAATGGTGAGGTGGAGATAATAGATCCCATATCCTGCAGATATGCGACCCAAGCCCGTAAGCCGTTGTGATCAAGTGTTTACATATTATAATATGTAAACACTTAACCTAACTTTGCCTTTGGTCGCCGCGGGTTATTGTTCCATAGTATGAAAACCCAATGTCCTTTGTGTTTGTAAAAATTTTGCGTAGGTATTTAGGTAGGTAGGTATTAGCTATCTGACACCACTAGAATATCTTGCTCGCGATCATTATCTCATTACGTTCCCCGGGTGTGGTGTGCTGTTTATTATACGCGGGCAGTAATACTCTATGAATAAACAAAGTAATCAGGCTAATTCCCGGCCTGTACCCCTGCGGGGGGAGCAGAGGGGTCCCTCAGCTCCCCCCGCCCGCACCCCTCGACACCCCACGTCCATTATTCCTCGTTTATGTCTCAACAAAAAAGGGAAAAGCCGTGTCTGTTGTTGTAAGGCCGGTGTTGCTCCGAGATTAGCAGATTGATTAGTAATTGCTAATCTTGGCGAATTAGCTAAGAATTGTGTTTGTAGAAAATTATCAGGACCCGAACATGATAATATTTTCATGGGTGCTATAATTTGTCAAGTGGTCTTTAAGTCCAAGTGTTCTAACGAGCTCTAATAATACTCTGTTCAGATCCAAATTAATATTTTTGTAAAGAAAACATGAAATTCGACCGAATTAATGTGTCATTCTATTTCTATATTGCACGGTAAATAAGTGATTTAAATAGGTTGCACTATTGTGATTACAGTATTATTTTGTTCACAAAAAGTTTAAATTGGATCTGAGTCCAGAACAGACTATGCAGAGCTGAAAATTCGCAGGCACAACGGCTTATAATAAGTACAGTCGCCGTCAGATCCGGTGTACCAATTTGAACCTAACTGCCATGTGCCAAGTAATAAATCAGGTCGAAAAGCCTAACCTAGGACAGGACATGTCTAAGGAGGGTTCCGTAAATATCAACGCGCAAAAGGTTTTCTTTAAATTACTTCAAAAGTTATTGTTCGAGTTCGCTCAAATTCATTTTCCTAAATAGTTTTTAGCATGAACTATCAACATGAAAACTTAAAAGTAATTTGTATCTCTTATAGTTTAGGAATGCCACGTCCCCCTAGCATTCCTAATTCATCAACTTATAAACCACTTTGGGGGCCGATTACTCGAAGAAGCCTTTATTTTAAAATACCTATTCGTCGATACCCCACACGATGGAGTGGAATGAAAAATATTTTTCATCTCCACTTCACATGTATGGAGACTATGGAGAGCCACTCCTAAAATATAAAATTGTTATAATTTTATGATACCAAAACCGAGATCTAATATATAAGGGTTCCTTTTACTACGGAACCCTAGAAATGTACACCGATTCTGTATTCGACCGTGCATTGTACTATGTACCTAATTTTTATAGTATGTATATCGAAATGTGGACTTAATTGAAACCTATATAATAGTGAATCTATTTAAGTCAGATAATAATATAGTACCTGGGTAACCGAGCTCTGCTCTCTAGTACCTAGATTAAAAAAAGAATCACAAAAATATTTTACCGGGGTTCGAACCCACCACATTACGAGTTTCCGACTAACGCAAAAATTATACACACCAAACTACCATATTAGAGTCTAAATTATTGATATATTGTTCCACGACGAAAGAAAAAAATGTCTATAACTTAAAAATGCGCAGTTTTCAAGGATAAGACCTAGCTAGCTCGATTTTTCTCCCCCAAAACTCCCTGCATACTAAATTTTATGGTAATACTTGCAGCCGTTGCCGAGATTCCGATTATATATATATATATATATATATATATATATATATATATATATATATATATATATATATATATATATATATATATATATATATACCTACTAACCTAATAAAAATATTTACACAACGGATAACTTAAACAACGTTGCTGTCTTTGTCTGTCAAGTGACATTTCCAACGCATCAGACAAAGACAGCAACGTTGTTTAAGTTATCCGTTGTGTTATTAGTAAGGGGGATATAATATAAGCTTTGACGCAGAGTTAAGTGTACCGCCGCCCTTACCCTGAAGGCCTGAACATTGTGCAGTAGCGCCGGCTTCTGCAGGGATGCCACATCTTAATACCGTTTCTGCGTAAATCATAGCGGAACGAACATCATTAGCCTCATAGCCTGCTGATGATATTGATTAATACCTCCATTTGAAAAATTTTATCAATGAAAAGGTAATACCTAAGTGATTCTTCCGAAGGTCGAAGGCCTAACCTATGCTTTCAATTGCAGAAGTAAACGAGAGGCATTTTGGAACACTACAGTTGCAATTAGCGCATAATTATCACTCACATATTTGAAAACCAAATACATACTAATAATGTGTGCTTTAACATATTCCCAGTACAACGGTCAATCTAGAAGTGTTGTTCGCGTCTGCACGCTTAGTACGACCACCGCGCCGTACAAGTGGTTTCTTTCTTCCGTAAGATCTAAGAAGGTAAGAATAGACAAAATAACAGATTGATAAAGGAAATTGTATCATTTTGTCCATACAATCTGTCAGTATGTCTATTCTTGTGTAGACTGTCGACAAAACACATTTATACGGCGGTCATACTACAGCTACGCGTCTTGTTAAGGTGAGCTCACATTGAGACGCGACACGGCGCGGCGCGCACATTTTTAAGATAGCGATACAAAATATAACTTTATTGTTCTTCTTAATTTTTTTTTATTATTTATCATTAGGGGACCCAAATACGATCCGGTTTTCCTTCAGTTCGGCCTGAACGGATGCAAAATGATATCGTCTGTGTGCAATTTCGAGATCGCATCAGTCGGCCGGATGGACTGAAGCTATTCGTTCCAGTGTTGCCAGCTCTATTTTTGCGAAACTACTAAACTAGCGTCGATTTCTACTAAAAGAATACTGAAAGCTGCTCAACTTAGGAAACCCTAAGCCCCAAAAACCACTGCATTTTATGTTTTGTTATATTAAAATTTTATTATTTTTTGATTTATATTATAAATTTTATCGTTAAATTAAAATATACTAGGAAATATTACGTATATAGTAATTAAACGGGTAGTTTTAAGTAAATTACTGACGAATGCTACGATGTATTATTATGTAATACTAAAAACTAACCTAACCTAAGGCCATCTTGCATATGATTACTGTCTGGCTATTTCCTACTAAAACACTAGTAACAACTAAATTCCTATTAAGGAGGGAATAAAATACTTAACTTAGTAGTAAAAATTTGTAAAATAACTAAGTTTGCAACATTAATTCTGGACTGAAAGGATGGACTGAACGGACCATGTGTGACAAATCGTTTCAGTTCTCGCCAGAGTGGCGGCCGTGCGGGCGTGTATCGTGTACAAGCGTAGTAAGTTTACAATGAATAAACACGACCGTAGCTCGCGGCAAACTGACCCTGGTAGGGTTGGGGGTTGGGGGTCAACTTGTAACTCCTCTAGTATTGCGGGTGTTCACGGGGTTCGGGGACAGCGGTAAATGGTAATCGCTTACATCAGGCTATCGGAATGTTCCGAGCGCTTAATATATCTTACTTAGTAGGAAATCAAACCGCCCTCAAATTGGGAAAACCGTCAGCGCGGGAATGACGTATTGTAGTGCGGTCCTGCGTGCGGCGGCGCGGGCGGGCCATCTCCGACAGCTGCCGCGCGCCGCTTGCGATAAATGCTCCTTTTGGTTTTTAATATCCGTTTTTATTGCCCGCGCCGCAGCATGATGTATGTATTGTGACGTGCTGCTTATTGAGAAACTACGTACCCACGTGCGGGTCTTGTGTGGAGAGTGGAGACGTTCTGCAAATGGTAATAGAATTATACAATGTTTTGTCTTATACAGTTGTGATTCTTTTTTCAGTCTCTTAGCATAAACTAAGGGGGGCTCCCTCGCAAAATTGCGAGTAAGTGCGACGCGACTAGAAATAAATCGCGTGGCGTCGACAAAGCTATCTCGTGCCAGTAGTTCAAGATATCTTTGTCGATGGCTGCGTCTACAGGCAATACGGTTGACCTTATGTAAAATATTTAGTTTATTTTATGTATTTTGATATATCGAGGTACTATTAGGTACGTGAGTCTTGACAAATGTAAAAAATATATAATTTTATGTGGAGTTTTTTTAATTACAAAACTCCACATAAAATTATATATTTTTTATAGGTCATGTCATGTTGAAGTTGGAACATTTTTTTTACACAATTGGTGTAAAAAACCTATATAATTAGTTTATTTACATGAAATACAATTTCGGAGACATTAGTTTTTGCGACCTATATATTCGTCAGACGTCAGACTTTTGTGTGGAGTGATTTCATGACACTTACAAATCGCTGTAGGTACCTTATATTGTTATTTAATATACTATTTCTTCCGAGAAGTTACGGTTAAGTCATATTTGAGCGTTGTATTCATTTATGCAATAAAAAAATCGGTCAACTACTTAGCCTATTGTGTGACGCCGGATGTTGGGGGCCGTTCAAGTATTACGTAAGCAGATTTTTTGTAATTATTAACCCTCCGAGGGTGAGGGGTCGGTTAATAATTAGAAATCAAAGTCAGCAAAAGTAAGCAAAACTCTTACCCCTCCCCCCCATGCTTACGTAAACATTGGTATAATTAATTGATGATTGAGCAGCAGTTCCAAGTCTATAAATAAGGAATAGGTTTGGAATAGGGGACTGTAACGCATATAATATTACTTTACTGACACGGTATTCAACGTAGAGTAAGATACAAACATTATAATCTTAAGTAATATTACGAACAAAACAAACTTCTTAAAAATTTTTGGTATACATATTAATACCAATTAACAGTCTTCAGTCCATGACACCCGAATCCATGATTAAAAGTTTTCGATGACATTGGATGTTTGCTGCTCAATGTTGTGTGTCTGCTCACTTTCATCCGATTTTGGAATGTCTACGTCGTTCTCATCGACCTATTCAACATCTTGATGCAATGTTCATTAGCACGACGAGCAGCCACTCTTATAGGCCTACTTTTCTAGTACTCATACCTAAAATGGTTTCATCACTTATCTTGGAAAAAACGTAGTAGATTGGATTTATTCTTAGTCACTATTAGCAATTCTTAAATTCTCTTAGAAACAATAATATCAAGTTCCTTGACGGACTTTGCTTGCAACTTACAATTAACGAATCAAGTAAGTTCTGTATATTTTTTACTTTTGTATTTGTATGAGATTTTTAAAACTTTCGAACAATTTTTGGTATAACTTGGATTTGTCTATTTGATACGACATCTTGAACAATTCTACTTTGGCGAAAGAGGGTCAACTGTAACACAAACATTAACTTGCTTTGCTTACAACACGTCAAATCATCGATCGTATCGAAACAAAAACATAAATTGACGGAAAAATTTAGACAAGTGAATATCGCGTGGTAATACCCCTACTCAGTTCTAAGCGAGTACTTAAACGTATTTATTATTTGTAGGAATCCCCGAAAATGCATTTTGTTTTTAAGCACAGACAATGTGTGGGTTGCCATACGTGTAAAAAAGTAAGTAATTACTGCTGACGTAATCACCATCTAGATCTCCCCACCCCCCATGTCATCAAAAATAAGCAAAGCAAAGACAACGCCCCTCCCCCCATAGTGCTTACGTAATACTTGAACGGCCCCTTACATATTTCATCGTCACTCCAAAAAGTGAGGGCTATTTTTGGTTTCTTTAGAGATTAAATGTTTTCCCATGAACTGTCATGGAACAAAATTTTGTACTGACCAATGCTAATCTGCATTACCTGTTCACAGATGCGGGGGCGGTGGTGATCTGCGGGATGCAGGGCGGGGGCGGCGCGCCCGCCGCGGACGCCGACCAGGCGCAGTTCGAGGCGGACAAGCGGGCGGTCTACAAGTACCTAACACTCACATGTTATATTCTATCCTGTAGGCTGTAATACAGACCCCTGCCCCTGCACATCACAAGCCCTCTGCTTCTCGTCATCATTATCAGCGTAATGGATAAACTCTCGCAGAATATCATTCAGAGGTCTAAGACTCCATAGTATCTCACAATTGAAATATTATTAAAATCAGTACAGGTCGATCCTCCGGCGCGCGGCGTGAGAAAAGTCGTGTTGGTGGCCAAGATCTATTTTACGTTGTTTATGGTATCACAGCGCAGCAGCAGCAGTAGACATTTACAAGCGGTCTACAATCTCATGTGGGGATCGTCTGTGATCAACGTGAGACAATTATACTGACCCTGGAGCCCTCTATACCACTCTCACTATACAAACATTAATATATTTTGTTCAGCGTGTTCCTTGTAGGTAGATATAATATGCACCTCGTGTGATGTGATGTTGCAGACACCCGCTGTTCCCGCTGCTGGCGCTGCTGCTGGAGCGCTGCGAGCAGGCGACGGCGGGGGCGGAGGCGCCGGCGGCGGAGGCGTTCGGCGCGGACCTGCAGGCCTTCGTGCAGCACCAGCGCCGCGACCGCCGCCCCTTCCTCGTCGACGACCCCGAGATCGACGGCCTCATGATTAAGAGCATACAGGTGTGTGAATTTTATCAGTCCGCAGAACGTTCGTTGCTCTATCGAAGTATTTATAGTTTGCGCAAGCGCAAGAATTTGTTTTTTGTTTGAAATAACGTGTCCCATTTCAAAAAGTTTGGCTTTCTGCATTCGATAGTCCTTTATTCGAGGTAGGCTTACGCGAACGAAAACAAGAGGAGAAAGCCACTACGTAATACAATAACAATGCAAATGGTTCGTAGCGATTTGACTACAAGTCACATTGTTAATGAATTTGGATTGAACTTTGTATAAGGCTTAAGTGGAACTTCTGTGTCGTATCAGAAGCGAGTGAAACTATATGAGTGGCTGAGCAACACGCGGTGCAGCGGGGGACAAAAACTTAACTCGTAAAAGAGTAAAGTTACTGAACGCGGCGTCGCCGGTCGCCAATTGCCATGTGCGGATTGTGGATTTTATTAACGCTACCCGCCCTGCGCTCATTATTACTTCGAGTCCACATTGAACTGCGATATATTGACGCGTATCGTGTGCAGGTGCTGCGCATCCACCTGCTGGAGCTGGAGAAGGTGCAGGAGCTGTGCCGCGACTTCTGCGGTCGCTACATCGCCTGCCTCAAGACCAAGATGCAGAGCGAGAACCTGCTGCGCACCGACTATACGCCCGGTACTCACTGAGAAGATTTCATTGTTTGTTTGCATTGAATAGGCAAAATTTTTAATGAAATTTGGCATTGATAAAGACTAAGATATAGACTATATTTTTTTCGTGGCAAAGTGTACTGTTCCTGCGGGATTTCCTCTTGCGCGCACAGACTAATTTGGCACATATAAATAGAAGGATATAGGCTACTTTGTATCGCGGCCACAGTCTTGTGCATGTTGCACACTAAGCTAGTTTAAAATAAAATAGAGTGTTGGTGTGTCATGGACACGGCCAGCTTGTTGTACGTCAGTACGGTAACTTGACGGGGTGACGGGGTGACGGGGTGACGGGGTGTCACCCGTTCCGCCGCACAGCTGGAACTGCTCATCCGTTCCGTTCCATTAATATCGTTAAATGTTACTATTAATGGTAGGTAATGTCTACAAAAAGCTAAACTACAATCTAAATCTCCTTTAACGTCAAACCAAGAGAACAATAGCGCACTGTGATGCTACGAGTTACAATGTCACTTATTTCGAATCCCGCCGAAGGAAAAGGAAAAAGTTTTACTGTGCTCCTGGGCCATGGATGTGTATAATATAATAATCTTAAATATATGTACAGTATAAAAAATATTTCCGTTGTCTGGTACCCGTACCACAAGTTCCTCGAGAGCTTACCACGGGACCAGATTGACGTGGTGTGAAGCGTTCATATATTATTATATTATCATTATTATTTACTGTGTAGCGAAGATAAACAATAGTTAGGTCCTACTACTATTATGAATGTGAAACTTCGTGAGGATGGATACATCAATGTTTGTTACTCTTTCACTACTGATTGGATTTTTATGAAATTTTGTATGGTAGTACCTAGTTTACGTTTTTATCTATCCCTCGGTCTCACGAGCGCTGTGTTATCGCGGCGGTAGTAAAACTAGCGCTGAAAATAGAACTCTGCGCTAATGCAATACAGCTGAAAATCGAACACAACAGCAATTTAAAAACAAGACACTAGTGTGCTCGATTTTCAGGTCTGTTGTAATAGCGCAGAGTTTTATTTTCAGCGCTGGTTTTACTAGCGCCGCAATTAACAAGGCTCGTGCGAACGAGGGCTAACGGCTGCGTGTGCGTCGCAGGCGGCGTGGAGAGCAACAACAACCTGTCGGCCGGCGTGGACGACCACTCCAGCACCTCCAACTCGCCGCAGTACCAGGTGACCACCGCTGTACAATTCGTACTAGTAAAGAATTGGTATTCAACCGTCAATAAAAATGGTTAAAATATTATTATCGTGATGTTGTATATTAGCACTACATCCCCTACCATTACTAAATTCGTCTCGAAGTTTACATAATGAAATGCTCATCATTAAATGGTTATTGAATATTATGTCTTAAGAAATTGCTCATTCGAGCTGCGGCACTATTCTCTGATACAACGATATTGTGTACCGCTAAAAACTATTTGGAAATCTTTAATGCTTATAATCTATATTGTAAATAAATAAATAAATGTTTCAGTCCGGTGGTGGTGCGGGCGGCGCGGGGGCGGGCGCGTTCGCGGCGGGCTTCCCCGGACTGGTGGACGCCTACCCGCTGTCCACGCACCCCGCACACCCCGCACACCCCGCACACCCCGCACACCGCGACGCCGGTCAGTACTGACTAGGGGTTGCAATCCAGATACTTCGAAATTAGAAAAATTCGGATTTTTCGCCATTAAATAAACTATGGATTTTTAAATGAAAATCCGGATTTTTCTAATTTTTGGAATCTTAACCGATTTGAATGCGGTTCTCACTAATGTGTTTTGGTTACTCCTCTCCACTTAAAATTTAATTAACCGACTTCAAAAAAGGAGCGGTTATACATTCGGCTGTTTATATATTTTTTTGTTTGTTCAACGATTACTCCGCCGCCTGTGGACCTATTTTCAAAAATCTTTTTTTGCTGTAAAGGGTATAATCCCCAATTCGTATTTTTGTCACCAAAGTGGTGACCTAATGTTGGATTCCATTACAGTAATCATCATCATCACCACCATCTTCTTACGATACACCAACATATTATTATGGTGACATAGGTACTCCTCATAGTTTAGTACACCGATATCAATGTATTTGAAATTTTGCAATAGCCAAAGTTATATTATAGGTACTTCATTATATTTAATGCTGACTGGCGACTGCGACATTTTTTCAGCCGACTACTACAATAGGTAATTAATAATATAGTATCTAATCATTATCATCACTGGTGATTGTTTATTTGGTCCACAGATCGGTAATGCTTATTTGGATAAATACCACGGCCTCTCAAAAAAACGGCATAAATTCGCTTGAGTTTGTTTTTCCGTGAGAGTGAGAATACCGGCTTTTTTGTATTAATAACTTTTTAAAACGTGTTAATAGTAATAAATATAACTAAAAAGGGAAAAATAATTATTTTTAATCAAAAAATTAAAACCGTCATTCAAAGTAAAAATGCACAAAAAAGTATGAAATAAAACTTATTTTCCAAATAATTCATTTTTTTAAATTCGGCAAAAATTTCAACTATTTCTCTACTCAATCTTCATATTTTTAAAGTCGGTGCCTACCACGGTGTCTACAAAAAAGTTCGCGACGTCATAGATATGTTTATCTTTTAAGTTATATTATAGGTCACTATACCCATTCTAAGTTTAAAAAAACGATCACAAATAATGTGGTATTTTCAGAAGCTACTGAGACGGACACAACATCACCTAATCCTTATCTAGGAGATATATTAAAATCAAAAAGTACCTGTGAAAACTTATTACACGTATATATTTTTCTCTGTGCTACTACTATATTGCACTAGGTATATTTGCTAAAGAAGTTTTTTTGCCACGAACACTCTCCCACGCGGGCGAAGCTGCGGGCAAAAGCTAGTTCGTAACTAAAATGTGTGCTTTAAAGTTGTTGCTAAGGTTGTTATTTCATATTTGTTTGCTAAAATAATAATATGTCGATTCTCGCTGTCGGTTTGGAATAACTATTTAGGTTAAGAAAACTAGCATTATTTGCGTTGCGTTCTTTCGCCAACTTAGTAATTCAGTATGCCATATTCGGTTTTAGCACGCCCCAAAATTTGAATATTTTTCGCAACTTTAAATATTATATGCCCTTTTTACTTAAACCCTTAGAGCATTAATCCAAATGGATGCTCTAAGCTCAAACCTTTTTATGGGAATCAAATTCCTCCGAAAATATAATAATTAATTATATCTGTAAAAAGGCGTTTTATCAACTTCATATATTCATCCTTGTCCAAATAAATGTTATATTATATTTTATCCAAGTTTAAATAATGGTGAACAAAATTGCCCTTAACATCACGAGATTTCAATCAACATATTAGGTCCTTACATATGAAATTGGCGTTTTGTCGTACTGGCCACTTTGATCTCAAATATATCTTCTTTGGTTAGGAATTCCAATTTCAAATTTATACGTCTATTTACTCATGGATTTGTGTTTCGAATTGAGTACGGCGCTGAAAAGACATTGACCACATACAGCTGATTCCAATTTAATATTATTAAAATTATTTTGAAATCAGCTGTGAGGTCGATCAGCAAGTGTCAGATTCGTAGCTCGTAAAAGGTGTATTTTATTTAGTTTTTTATTCGAGATTATAATTTTTTTTTGTCCAAATGTCTTTACATAAGCAGGAAATCATGTGCTCAAAGTTTCTGTAATTGATTTTGCAAAACGTTATATTAAATTCTGACCTGAAATATAAAATACCTCGCTATGTTGCGGAAAATTCATGAAACTGAATAAATACGTCATAAATGTTTTGAGATTTAACCAATCACATCCCAGATTTTCCTAGCGTTGCTTCAATAAGAAATGATGTGGCCGCAGTCCAGGATTTTATATAACTGGTCAGGCTTTGCAATTCCATCTGTTTATTACCAGCTGTGTGTGTGTGTGGACTTGAATATCACACTGGTCATATTTTCAGCGTCCCACGTGGTCCAAGGTTCGACTCCGATCAGTCAAATAGGAGCAGGCCTGTTGCCCACGGATTCGTTCACAGGTACGTATTATACTTATCTAATAAAAGTTATTGCAAAGCAAATTCTTCAGAATTAATGAATTTTATTACCTAATATGTACTACAATATAATTACTAGAAGACTGACAGTTTTTTTAGTTAGTAAGTCTATGGAGATGAAAGTAAAGAGAGAAAGTACGCTTACATACGCCCCGCAGCTCCCGCGGCTCAGCTACACTCGGATTTGACAAACGGTGACTATGGCCCCGCCCGCCCGCGTCGCCGCTCGCCGCTGTGTCCGAAGCAGCGGCCTGAAGGCGCTAAATGTAGCAGATGTCGTTTTGCCTCCACATGCATTACACACAACACTGTACATTAATAATGTACCACTATGTACGTTTCAGGCACGAACTCAAACTCGTGCTCATCCGTGTCCGGTTCGCCGCCGCCGAGCGGCGCGAGCGGGGCGGGGGGCGCCGAGGACGAGGGCGAGGAGGGCGGCAAGCGCGGCGTTTTGCCGCGACACGCCACGCAGGTCATGCGCGCCTGGTTGTTCCAGCACCTAGTGGTCAGTACTGACACTCGTTCACGCCTTTAATGCCCGTAGGTCCAACAGCAAATCCAACATCCATCGTGGGAATTATGGGAAATGTGGGAACAATTCATACATCCCTTTTTTTGTTTGGCGGGGAGTCGAAAATTTAACATCTTTAACTAGCTTTCGAATTTACTTAAGGTTTAAATACTTACAGTATATAATTTAACATAATTTACATATTGTTTTTATATGCATAAATAATGCGACTTGCCTGCAGTGTTTATTTGTGTCACTGTAGCATATTCATTAAAACACAACACTTTATCGTGGACTACACACAAGTGCAGTCTAATATAGAGGACATGATAAAATTCTTTCACTCCAAGATGGCAGAGTTTCGAGCAGATCTCCAACAGGCCACCTCACGTAAGCCACCCAACACTATAGCAACAGTTAACACTTCCAAGTTCCAAGCTTTTAAATTATTTGTTTGTGTTGCACTTAACATCCTACGTGCCGAGGTGGATGCACTTGCAAGAGGTCTTGACCGTATGGAGACGCGTTCACGTCGCAAAATGTTACTTGTCCATGGTGTACCTGAGACCAAAGATGAGGATACCACTGGTATCGTTGTGGCATCTTTGTCCACCAAGTGCAATTTTGCAGATATAACACCTGATAGAATACGTATTTGCCATCGCACCGCCGAGGCCTATTCTTGTAAAGTTTAACGTTTTACACCGGGACCAGATATGGAACGCTAAAAAGGCATACAAAGGAACGAAAATCACCCTCTCCGAGTTCCTTACAAAGGCGCGACACAACACGTTCATGGCCAGAGATCATTTCGGTGTTTCATCATGCTGGACCAAAGACGGCTGTATTTATCTCTAGGACAGGATGGAGACATTGGCTGAGCTTCAGAAACTGCAAATGAAGCATCCTAAGTCGTCAGTGTAGTTGTATGATTCGTGTCAATTAACTTATAGAACCTACAAATAATATAATACACTTGTCTTTCTTCTTGTTGTCATTTTTGATGGGTCGTCTAAAAATTTTTTTCTTCACGCATGTTTACGTCCATAATAAACATGTCCTGTCACTTGACAGTTGACAGATATGTCACTGTCATCTGACACTCGACATTGTGGTAGATATGCGTTTAGAAATTGCACTGATTTACCTTTGAATGTTAGCTATTTTAGTCTAGTGTGTCTTTTTATTTTTTTTATTTTTATTTTAATAACTTAATATGTTACTACTTTGCTACTTTGGTACTGTATATGGACTGATCTCCCAATTTTTGGTGTGAGTGTATTTAGTTATATCTTTTACTGTTGTAATGTACAATTTTGAAAACACTATAGGCAGGCAGAAAAACATCAACAAATTAATTCTAAATTTATTTATCTATAAAATTATAGCTTTATAAGTATTCTATATAATAATTAGGTAGTTGTAAATATTAGATAGGTATTGATATGCAATCAAATATTAGCTATGATGAATTTCCTGATTTTGGTACTGACTTTCTCTCGTTGACTTCCTCGTCGCATTCCACTGGTGATAGCTTTCACAGTCTTTCACTACCTTTTGACATTTCTCTGGAGACAGCGTTCGCATCGTTTACTCGAAACTTCAATGCTGTACACATCAATGCCCAGAGCGTCCCAGCACATTATCCTGACCTCCTTGCCACGTTTTCGCACAACCGCAATGTCCATGCAATACTTGTCTCTGAATCCGTCCTAAAGCCCTGTCTCCCTTCAACCTCCTACTCCTTACCTAGTTTTGTCCTCATTCGTAATGACTGAACTGGCGAAGGTGGTGGTGATTACTCTGAATCCTCAGAACACCTAATAGAAGTGTTATTTGGTCATTTAAAATTGCTGCTTGGTGTGTTCTACTGCCCTTCTCTACATATAGACTACTTCCATATCCGTTTGAAGTTTTATTAGAAAAGTATGTCTCCATCGTAAACCAAACAATTATTATGGGCGATTTTAACACCTGTTTAGTTAATAAAGACAATTTACACTAAATCCGTGCCTCCAAACTCAGTGCCTTAATCAACTGCGTTAATCTTAATATCCTTCCCCTTAATCCAACGCATCTTTTTCCTAACTGTGCACCTTTCTTGTTAGGTCTTATAATTGTATCCTCCTGATTACGTAAGCGCACATGGACAATTGAATGCCGAAGCCTTCTCCTACCATGACCTAGACTTCCTCTCCTATAAAATTCATTATCCTAAACCCAAACCCCGTATTGTTATGCAGCGTAACTACAACTCAATTAATACTGTTAATCTTATGGAGGATCTTAGTGCTATTGATTGGGCTGTGGTTTATACTGCTCCCACTGCAGATGAGAAGATGGAAGTTTTCAACGCACTCCTAATGAACGTCTTTGATTTACACGCTTCTCTTCGACCTATTAGGTTAAAACACCTGCCTGCACCATGACTTTATGACGAGATAAAAGGTGTCATGGCCAAAAGAAATGCAGCAAAGGTTAGATTTAGAAAGAACCCTACTGATCAGAATCGTGACAGGTATAAAGAGCTCCGAAACAGATACAACAGATTGTACAGAGATGCACAGCGTCGCCACATTCATTAATCTGTAAATAATGGTGATCCTGCTAAGGCGTGGCCATTTCTCAACTCTCTTGGTATCGGCAAAGCATCCTCCTCCCCTTTTCCCAATCTTGATCTTGATGCCCTCAATCTTCACCTCACCACTACCTATCCCATCCTGGCCTCTTTTAAACAGCAGTCCATTGAGTCCCTTTTAACTACAATCCTGCTCCAGATCCTCCGTTTTCAACAAGTTGAGAAAACCATCACAACCATTAAATCTAACTCTGAGGGTGTCGATGGCATACGTCGGAGAATGATTATTCTCTGCTTACCTGTTGTACTCCCTGCCCTCTGCCACATTTACAAATTCACTCTCAGCTCCAGCACATTTTCCAGCTGGCTGGCGCAAAGCTGCAGTTATTCCTATACCTAAAGTGAAATGTCTTACGTTACCCTCTCACTTCCGACCCATTTCCATTCTTCCATTCCTTCTTTAATTACCTTCTTTATCTCTTCCATTCTCTTCCATTAATTACAATGTTTTGCTCAGTCCTCTCCAATGTGGGGTATAGTACCGTTACTGCTTTAACCAAGGTTTCTGACGATATGCGCTTTGCCATGTCTAATCAGCAACTTACTGTTTTGGCTCTACTAGATTTCAGTAATGCTTTTAACACCGTAGACCACGACATCCTTATTGCTATGTTAGGCACGCATCTCTTCTCTGATCCTGTGCTGGAGTGATTTCGCAGCTATCTTTTTGGGAGGAGTAATGTATAGGGGTACTGATCGAGTACCTAGGTTTTGTGACATATCTGCTGGCGTGGCTCAGGGTGATGTTTTGTCCCCTCTTATTTTTTCTATTTTTATCAAATTCCTCACTCCCCTCCTTTCCTGTTTCTTCCACGTCTATGCGGATGATCTTTAAATTTACACCCACGCTCCTGCTAATGACCTAAAGTCTGCTTTTTCAGTCAATTAATAAAGATCTTGCAACAATACTTCATTGGAGTCAACGCCATGGCTTGATGGTCCCAGCAATCCCAACAAGTCGAAAATTATTGTCATTGGAGGATCGAAGAAAATGAAACGGCCTACTTATGAAGCCCTGCATAGTATTACTTTTGATAACGTAACATTATCTTGCAGCGATGTGGTTTATTTCGACTCAACTCTTAAGTTGTCTCACCACATTTCAGAGGTAAGTCGTAAGTTTTTGCTGAGGTGGGGTCTCTTAATCGTTGGAAGAATCTACTTCCCGTGAAGATAAAAGTCGGAACTTGCGCAACTTTACTACTACCTATCCTCTACTATGCAGATGTTTGTTTGATCGATCTCAGTGAGGAATACCTTAACAAGTTAGAAATATTACAAAACATCTGCATCAGACTCGTGTATGGAATGCGCAGGTTTGATCATGTCTCTGAATATCGACAGAGGCTTTGTTGGCTGCCCATCAGGCTCCGTCGTGATGAGCATGTACTTCCTGTACAATGTCCCACGTTTTCCCCCCTACCTGAAGGAGTGTTTTCAGTGTCGTAGTGCTGACCAAAGCCGTGCGTTACGCTCTGAGTACAGCAATAAACATCTTGTACCATTTACTAGGTCCGGTTACTTTTCCGATTCTTTTGTTGTGAAGGCTACGTACCTGTGGAATGATCTACCACGTGACATTCGCGAGTCTAAGTCACTTGGTATTTCAAGTCGAAGCTACATAGCCATCTACGGAACACAGTCGCTTGCTAAATTAAATGTTAATTCACTTTATATAATGTATATTTGTTTATAATAAATGACATGTAAGCTTATAATATCTTTCTTATAATATATTACGAATTTTGTAATCTGATTGCAGCCTTTTGCTCATTATAATTTACGATTGTTACCAACTTCCGGAAATACTAAGCGGATGTGAGATGGACATTATTGACCACACTTATAATTGCTCACCGATAGAACTGGTGATTTAATTTAGCTTATTATTAAAAGTATATTGTGCTTGATTTAGTTCTAATAAATATGTAAAATATACATTAATATAATTTAATTATGAATTATTGTAAATTGTAATTTAGAGGATGTCAACTGATTACTTTTAGTATAAAAGGGCGCGCAGATCTGTTATTGATGCCTTTATTGTAACGGTTGTTAAAAGGGTGTTACTCTGCCTGAATAAACAGCGTTTCTAAGTTTGGGCCTGGCTTATTTCCGAACTTTTAGGAAGCTTTAATTTCCAAATGCAAGTTACTCAATATTCACATAATCACACAAATACTAAAGAAATAAATTGAATATTAAAACAAATACGCTTCTCTGTGTACGTGTTCCAGCACCCGTACCCCACGGAGGAGGAGAAGCGCAGTCTGGCGGCGGCCACGCGCCTCACGCTGCTGCAGGTCAACAACTGGTTCATCAACGCGCGCCGCCGCATCCTGCAGCCCATGCTCGACTGCGCCGACAAGCCGGGTAAGCGTAGGCACGCACACGCGCACACGCACACGAACACACATGCGCGCTGCCTCATCATGCAGCCCATGCTCCACTGCGCCGACAAGCCGGGTAAGCGTAGGCACGCACACATGCGCACACGCACACGAACACACGCAGGCTGCCGCATTCTGCAGCCCATGCTCCACTGCGCCGACAAGCCGGGTAAGCGTAGGCACGCACACGCGCACACGCACACGCGCACACGCGCACACGCGCACACGCGCACACGCACACGAACACACATGCGCGCTGCCTCATCCTGCAGCCCATGCTCCACTGCGCCGACAAGCCGGGTAAGCGTAGGCACGCACACATGCGCACACGCACACGAACACACGCAGGCTGCCGCATCCTGCAGCCCATGCTCCACTGCGCCGACAAGCCTGGTAAGCGTAGGCACGCGCATATGCGCACACGCACACGAACACACGCAGGCTGCCGCATTCTGCAGCCCATGCTCCACTGCGCCGACAAGCCGGGTTAGCGTAGGTACGCACACACGCGCACACGCACACGTACACACGTACACACACACATACATACACGCGCGCCGCCTAATGCTGCAGCCCATTCTTGACTGCGCTGATAATGCGGGTAGGTCCAAGCGCTCACACGCATGTAGGGACGTACACTTTCATACGTACACACATAATATATACAGGCAAGCACACACTTACGAATGTATTCACACACGTACGCAGACAGGATACAGACACGTACGCTTGCATGAAAACACTAGCGAGGGCTGTACGCAGGTACTACATACACGTAACTGACGCACTCACACATTTGACAAAATTTTATAAAATGACAAATAGTAAAAAGGCCTTTAAATTTGAATGTAATTTAATTTCTTCTTGTGAATGTATTAAAAATAGTATAAACATGTTTATTGGAAACATTAGTCATTGAATTTAATACGTAATTGCAGGCGGTAAGAAAAGTAAAAACGGTTCGTCGATCAGCAAGCGCTACTGGCCGGACGCGCTCACCAACCCGCAGTTCACGGCCGGTACGTCGCCCCGCCACATGAAGAGAGGGACTGAGACAAACGACGGCTACATACGAACAGGCCACGTATCATGTGTAGTCGTCGTTTGTCTCAGTCCCTCTCTATATCAAAACGAGTTACACACATACAGATTACAGACCCACATTACACTCAGAAATAAAAGTATTAAAAAAATCTTGCTAAAAATAAAATTGTTCTATATTGTACTCTGTTTACCAAATAAATCTTTTTGTAAACAAAACAAAATCGACCAAATGAACGTGTAATATATTTACTGCACGGTAAAGAAGGGACATTTCAATTGGTAGCGTATTGTGGTGTATTATATTTACAAAAATTTGTTTACAAAAAGATTTAAGATCAAATTGAATCTGATTAGAGTATGATAAAGTTTAATTGGATATTTTCTACTCATACGGCTTAAACTTAATTATAATACTCCGTGTCGAGTCGCGCGTCGTCTGACAAGCACGATGATCGAGCCAGTTGTTGGTCGGCTACAAGCTTTAAACCGTACCACAGCTCACTGGTTACACCTTGTGTTGCAGGTCTGCTGTCGTCGGAGGACGAGGACGAGGGCGAGGGTGGGGCGGAGGGCGAGGGCGGCGCGGAGGGCTCCGGTGACGACGGCGAACGCGCGCCATACTCTCTGCCGCAGACCATGCATTGAGGTACATTTCACTATCCTAATAATATGCACATACACATATAAAGCGAAAACGTAGAAATGTTTTTTTATATATTTTAATAATAATGTAATCTTTGATACGAATTGGAATTAAACACAGATTTTATTTAACACAAATTATATCTTGGCTAAACCCAGTCTTAAGTTGATTACATACAACATACTATCAATTTACCAATAAAATCAAAGCCACAGGCAGCAGGCAGCCAAAGAGCACAGGATGGGTATTTAATTTATCTTGCTTTTTTAATAACTTGAATCCTTCACACTATCAATAATAATTTATGGGCTTCATTATATTATCTCATTAGTCATTAGGGCTATAGGTAAATATAGTTTTATTGGCAGGTCTACACATAGATAGTTACGTTTGTGTGTATCACATACACACACACACACACTGTCACACTCGCGCGCATATAAGCTTTTGAGTATGAAGGATACAATTGTTTTTTGTTTTTGCTCAGCTTAGAGTTCTGTTTACAAATACAGCGTGATAAATATTTTTTTTTAATTTGTCATTTAATGGCGGTCACTTGTCAAATCGATACTTTTTATGTGAAGGTTTGCATATAAATTGTCTTCTGAAAAATTGGTTCCGGTGAAATATTGACATGACAAAACATTTATCCTGCTGTATAGTGAAATTGCATGACTGTACGTTCCCACTAGTGTTTTTTAGTGGTCGCGACAGAAAGAACTACACTGTAAATAGAACTCTGCGCTAATGCAATGGTGCTTAAAATCGTGTAGGGTTGTCAAATCTCGTGAGTGCGAGATGCGATCATGCCAACATTATTAAATTTACCTATACTTTCAACTGCTTAAACGAGTCACTTGTATGTTTCAGGCAGCAGTCGCGGCCGCCGACAGTCGCCGAAGATACTGTGTATACCGTAGCGTAAGTTAGCGTAAGGGACATGTATACGTAAATATTACCTCACTACTGTAGCGCTTGTGTGTCGCCGACCGCCACACTCCAACGGCCAATTCATACTAGCGTAGAGGCGCAGCGGAGCAAAATACTAAAATTTAATAAAAGTGGTTTGCTGTATCAAATTTCAGAATTTCGCGCGCGCTTGTTGCGCTTCCAATACACGCTAGTATGAATTGACCCTAAACTCTGTCCGGTACTACAAAATACAATCTTTACCATAATAAAAGTTAAGAAACTTCCTAACCACCTTATTAATAAAAATATGTACACCACGGATTCACAATCCATGTTGTTGTCATTTATATGTATTGTCTGTCAATGTATTCGACAAAAACGCAACTACTGTAAATATTTTTATTATTAAGGGGATTAGAGTTTCGAGGCCGTTTCACGGTGTAATGTTTTATATTCACTCTATATTGTGCAAATTGTGATCGCAACGCTCTTGTCTAGTGTTAACGACAGTATACGCAACAGTCAGATTCTCGTGTTACTTCAGATGTAATCAGTATTATAGAAACGTCGCGCTGTCAGTTTATAAATTCTAACGCTTCATTTTGCAAACATTTCTAATAGTATCAGGCAGGAGCCAACGTTTTAGGTGTATAAAAATAGGTAAACTGGCAGTATTCTATTTCAACATTCGGTCCTGTTTCGGTGAAATAAAAATTTATCTGAAGAGAAAGTGATTCACATATAATTTTTTTTTTATTAATGTGAGCTGGATGCCGAGTTGATTGACATAACAAAACAAAATGTTGCCACTTTACTATACAAATTCGCCATCATTCGACAAAGCTTTAACCATGTATATAATTTAGCGTTCGCTTGTGCGTCAATTTTCGTGAACCGGTTGTGAGTAAACGTAGTTCCCCGCCTCCCGTGCCCCCCGCGCGCCGCACCTCATACCCACCCCCGCCCCCGCCCCACTCGACTGAACGTGAAATAGACATAGGAATATTTTTGAAACCAAATCTCATGAAACTATAGACAATACCGTCCATAGACAAATTATATTTATTTGTACGAGTAAGTTTGTTTCGTAAGCCGCCATACTAGTGTAGGATAGCTCTTGTATACCGACCGACCGTTCGATTCAAATTCGTATACGTGCATAGATATCGTGATTAAAAAAAAAACTAGATGTAAATTTAAAAACAGTATTCGATTAGAAATTTTTTTAATTGTAGGTATTGTAACGTATTCAAAATATGTATTTTCTAAGCCAGCAAAAACAGTGTAGGAGACACGGCATAAACTGATACGACGTGTTTGGACTTGGATTGCAGTCGAAATTTTTATAAGAATGGGACAATGTGTCTAATATTAATGTTGTCGGACCTGCAGAGAAACTGCAGCCGCCTGCGGTCGCTGCTGTGTACTTGTAAAAGACAATGTGACGTTTACCTCTAGTTTGTATTATTTGCGTGTTGGGTGCAACGTGCGCCGCGGACGCCACAGTCCGCATTGTACGTACTTGAAGCTTCCATTTTACTGTATACTGATAGGCTTATTATAAATATTGACAGTTGTGTTATAATAGAAAGTATATTATATAAATTTATGTTAAATTTTATATTTTTTTAGGATGTTACTGATACTTCATAGGTTTAGTTCGTAAAGTATTATATCGCTCTGATTTTATATATTTTTATACAGGACCTATTATATTGAAGAGAAGACTTGACGTTTGTTTTAATATTTGTGTGTAAAAATTGTGAAACAACAACAACAACAACAAAGTATTCGCTTTTCAAAAAAATATGGTTGCGAGCAAGACAGCTAGAATAAGATTTGTATTTTCTTCAAAAATATTGTTTATCTGTGATTTCTGGTTGAAAATGATATTTTTTAATGTGTTTGTTATGTAAACCAATAAATACGCTTTTGTTTATATGTAGGTGTACTAGTATTACTTGGCATTATTTCAATAATATTTCTTAATCGAGGGGCTGACGGTAGCTTATTTCTTTGTTTACTAAGAACACGCTATAACAAAAGTGTATAATTTCTGACTTTTATTTAGTAACATGTACTTTTGTTTATTTCTGTGTAAAGTAAATTTTTAACCGACTTCCAAAAAATGAGATGGTTACTGCAAAAATGTTTGTCGGCTCCTTGAGAAGTTGCAGCTGTTTTAAGTCAATATACGCCTGCAATTATAATTATAAAAATTAATCATAAGCTCTCTTCGCACGAGCCATTTTTAATTTCTGGATAAAAAATAGAACAAATGCGTATCAATGTATCTGTTCACACGAGCGTCTCGTTGTTAAAGCGTTGTCGTGTGTTGGGTTTTCAGTTCTATTCGATTAGCGCAGAGTTCTATTTTCAGCACTTTTTTAATTTTAACGCATGTTTATTACGCTCGTGGGAAGAGTGCGATCGCAGAATATGACAACCACCGATAGTGGGCACGCAATATTGTGCTGTGCAAGCCCACTCGGGCCAAAATGGCCGCTGGTTGTGTGTAGATAAGCGACATGATATACGACGGAAACGATATACGTAAAATATTGTGAAAGATTTTTATCAATTTTAAATCTATCTATACACGCGCTAGGTTAAGTGGTTACAGGTCTGTCTCGCGCCGGGTGCAGCGCCTGCTGTCGGTTGTCGAGGTTCGATGAGCACTTGCCGGTCTATAAGTTATGCTGTCTAGTGGCGGAAAAAATATTTATACGTTGACGCTGCTATATTGTTAAAGCGTCCTTCGTATCGTCATTCGGCGACATAGCGTCACAGTTTTGTCATTTGGATAAAACGTAGAAAGTATACAGCGTGAAATGTTGCATTTATGATGAGGCGATTAGCAAAAAGAATAATAACGAATGTGAGGCTAGCGCCGCCCCCGGCCCGAGAATAACCGCTATAGAATACAAAGTCCATGTAGTGTATACTATAGTTGTAACGCTTTTTTAGAAAGACATTTCAAGTTGATTATGAGTAAGGCATAATGTATACTAGTCAAAAGTATCGCTACTAATTTTTGTATTTTTCAATGCCGGGGCGGCCTGCGGCGGCGGCGCGACGAGAGAATTCGAGAAAATTCCAAGATTACCTTTTATTGGAAATTTTTATCCGTAGGATAATCTAGCGATCAGTGCGCGTCTCTAGGAGCCTTTCTATTCTGTGCCCGCCGCGCCGCCGCGCCGCCGCCGCAGACCGCACCTATAACTTTCGTGTACAGTTCGCAGCAAAATATAATCTATCGCATGCCATGTGTGTTTCATTTGTAACCCCTTTGTATTATAAGTATGTTATTGATTGTACTGTAGGTTCTTGGTGGAAATTCATGTTTCACAGTAATAACACACAGGACTTCTTGCACTATTTCCACTTTAAAAGTATTTTAAATTAATTTTAATATATTACACGACCGGTTTCGACAAAGTCATCATCAATCAAAATTGTACAAAGGGTTTCCAGCATCATGAAATTTTTACAATTTTGTGCAACGTAAATAAAGTTTTATACCAACTTATTCTATTTTCTACTGTATATCACAAATTAATATTAGTATAATATTATAACACGTTAGATTGATAAATTAATAACTTTTTGATTTGTAATGTCATAGAATTATATGATTATATAGAATGGATGTCAGAATATAAAATTAAAAGTACTACTATCACCGATGATTCAATTAAATTAAAATGTCCTTAGTACATCAGAATATAAGATATTATAAATAATGGCAAATAAATTATATGAAATTAAAACATGTGAAAATTAAAATTAAAAAATTATGTCATAAATTCATCCAAAATTAATACCAATGTCAAAAAGTCAAATCATAAGAACCTATAAATATTAATTAAATGAAATATCTTGCAATAATATGGAGCTGGAAGGGCATGTCTCGTCATTTAGTAAGATCCCACATTTTTTGTATCTGTTAATTTCAACTTGAATTGTTGGTACTCGTTGACTGCCTCTTAACCATGGACCAATAAAACTAGCCTAACTGATTGTTTGTACGCGGCGGCACAGCTCCCGCGGCGCGTGTGTCAGCATCGGCGGTGAAACGTCGCAGCTTCTGGGGCGGAAAAATCCTTACAAATTCTAGTGCAGCGGCGCCGGGGCGCTTAAGGGTAAATTTATACCGAAATGATACGCGACACAGTGCTGCATTTTTAAGATAGCTATTCAAAGTTGAACTTTTGTACGTTACACAAGAAGATACACGTTTCATTGTAAGAGTTCGAATTTATTTAATATGGAACATGTACCTTTTTGTCTAGTGAATACCACGGTGAAAATAGTGCAATTTTGAACAGCTATAGTTGCGGTGTGAACTGTCAACTGACCGAAGGTTTAGGAAAAAATATTTTATTAGTTTACTTTTTGACATAAGCGCCATCTGTGAAACAAATTTGAAACTGGCAGCTGGTCAGCCATACACGACGCTCACGGTAGGACCGTAACTATTAAATTCTTAGATAACGCTAGATGGCGCTTAAACATGTAATCGCGTTTAATAAAAAAAACTAAACTTGCTTTTTTAAAATTCAGCCGAGATTCTCTCTACAAGATAGCACTACCTTAGAAGCCACAATTTTCAAAACCGATTTCTATGCTAGTTCCTTGTCCCTGCTATGTAGCAGGGAATAGCGGCACATGCCATGAACCCTGCCATGAAACCGAAGACAGCTTGCTTGTAAGTTGTAGATTCCTTGAATACATACAGACAGGCTCAGTATTCTACCCATGTATTCAAGGATATCCAAGTTGGTATAAGACTTAAGGGGTTGTGCGCTGGATAGAACTTAAAATTGGAGTTCTTTGAAACCTTTTCTCTCAGTCATGGTCGTATTGAAAAATCCCAAAAACATATATGTTAATCTGCATTATATTTAGCCGAGTTTTTTTTTAAATAAATTTTGTTATTTAGATATTGATACAAAAATATGCTAAGTCCACCCTTTTTTTTAAGTTAAAAGCATTTTTTTTCTCTTCTTCTATA